>CM035411.1:25810660-26130660 GCA_020310875.1 Ceratopteris richardii | reverse complement strand
TTATTTTGAAATTTGAACAAAAGACGCTCTAACTTAGGTTTGAGCCTATTAAGTTGAACACTCTCCTCTATTCAAGTTGGGATCTAAGAAGCTCGAACTTTAGTTTGAGCCTCTGTTCAAGTTCAAATTCGCGAAGTCGAAACTTAAGTTTGAGAGTCAGAGAGGATTGAACTTGAGTTTGAGTTTCAATTTAACTTGGAAATAGAGAGAGTTGGAACTTGTATTCAATTTTGAGTTCAACTTAAGGTTGTGTTTCTAGTCAACTTTGAGTAACATAAGTTGAAGTTTAGAGTGAAACCTCTATTCAACTTGAAGTCAATGAAGCTATAACTTTTGTGTGTACTATACACACAAAAATAGACACATAGAAAAATATACATAGCAGCATTTATATATGTATACTATACATGTTGCTTGAGCCACAAGGGTCAAATTTCAGCCAGTACCAACTTTGTGCATCTATATTTGCATCGATGCGAGCTCGTATCGATAGAGTGTGTGCATGTACAAACCTCGGCATAGGTCTTTGACCTTTACTAGAGTTTTTAGTTCGCTCGTACTCTATATGGATGCCACGACTGGTGCAAAAGGAGGCATAGAAGGACATTACAACACTTGTGTAAAAATAGCTGGTTTCACTACTTTGAGAAGTTCCAATTCTCACATGGAAGTTTCATGAAGTGAATTATATTCGGGACCTAATACACTATTCATTTGCATATGGGAAGCCACCTTTAGCTCACAAAATGAAGTCCTCAATTCAAAGTTATATCGGTTCCCGTTTGTATCCTGCTATATATATGAGGGGCTCAAACTTAAGTTCGAGCCTTTAAATATACTTAAGCCTCGAACTTAAGTTTGAGCCTCTAAATTTTGATTTTGTTGTGTCACATGATGTGAGGCTCGAACTTAAGTTCGAGCTTTTAAATCATATCAAGCAGCCTGTTGAGTTACATGATACTAACTTAAGTTTGAGCCTCTCAACTTTTCCAATGAAAAGAGAGTATTTTTAACTCAAATCTATTTTGAAATTTGAACAAAAGACGCTCGAACGTAAGTTACAGCTTTTTAAGTTGAGAAGCTCAAACTTAAGTTCGAGCCTCTAAATATGATATGAGGCTCGAACTTAAGTTCGAGCCTCTGAATTTTGATATTGTTACATCACATAATATGAGGCTCGAACTTAAGTTCAAGATTTTGAATCATTTCAAATGGTTTGTTAGGTTACATGATACGAACTTAAGTTTGAGCCTCTCAGCTTTTCCAATGAAAAGAAGAGTATTTAGGGGTTAGATGATATGAGGCTCGAATTTAAGTTTGAGCCTCTCAGTTTTTCCAGGGAAAAGAAGAGTAATTTTAACTCAAATCTAATAAGTTGAGCACTCTCGTCTATTCAAGTTGGAATCTTAGAAGCTCAAACTTAAGTTTGAGCCTCTAATCAAATTCAAATTCGAGAAGCAAAAACTTAAGTTTCAGATTTTCAGAAGATTGAACTTGAGTTTGAGTTTCAATTTCACTTGGTAATACAGAGAGTTGGAGCCTATATTTAATTTGGAGCCTACTGTATAAAGAAAAATACACAAACGCAAAGATATGCATAACAACATTTATATATGTATAGTATATATGCTATTTGAGATTTGAGCCAGAAGGATCAAATTTTAGTTTGAGCCTCTATTTAACTTTGGGGTTTGAGCCCTTATACAATTTGGAGTCGCACTTAAGTTTGAGCCTCTATTCAACTTTGATTACGATAAGTTCAAATTTATATTGGAAACCTCTATTCAACTTCAAGTCAGTGAAGCTGAACTTAAGTTTGGATATTGATTCAAGTTGGAGTTTAAGATTATATTGACCTTGGAATCAAAGAGGCTGAACTTAAGTTTGAATCTCATGCTTGAATTTAAGTTTGAGCCTCTATTTAATTCGGATTTAGAGAAGCTTGAACTTAAGTTCGAGTCTTTATTCAACTAAGAGTGAGAAAGGCTAAAACTTAAGTTTGAGCATGTTAAGCTCCTCTCTTGGATCCAAAAGGACGTACAGATTCGAATTCAAGTTCGAGCCCGTGAGTCATATCAAGTTTGGAATTGTTGGCTCACATGATATGAGGCTCCAACTTAAGTTCGAGCCTCTCAAGTTCTCTGGCAAAAAGGCTTCAACTTAAGTTCAAGCCTCTCAAGTTTTATGGTAAAAACACTAATATTTTTAACTCAAATCTTCTTGCATCTAGAAAATCTAAGCCTCTGAATCTTATGAGTTGAGTTATGAAGCTCAGACTTTTTTAGCTTTTCCAAAAGTTGCTAGAACTTAAGTTCGAGCCTCTTAACTCATGAATCCAAAAGAGCTAAGAGGCTCGAACTTAAGTTCACACCTTTAGAATCATATCAAGTTTGAGTCTTCACATGATATGAGACTTGAACTTAAGTTCGAGCCCATGAATTTTATGTTGTGTCACATAATATGAGGCTCCGACTGCTTTGAATCATGTCAACTCTTAGTTTGTTTAGTTACAAATGAGGCTCGAACTTAAGTTCGAGCCTCTAATATACACATTGCTCACACATGCACACACACATACACAGTGCACACACACACACATACACACACACACACACATGTGGAGAATGAGTTCTCCTATGCGCAACGGAAGTGTGTAGTGAGCCCTTGTATGTCCAGCACTTGGACAAACATCTGCACCTTAGATAGCTTGTTGCTCTCAATACAAAACTCAAATGGACTTGAGACTTTAGTCAATCAACGTAGACAAAGAGAGCTTTCTAACAAGCTATAAATGACTTAATTTGGACAAGTTTTGATTAGGAAACACAACTGTCAAAGATGAACTACCTGTCCACACAGGTATGCTGAAGAACGGAGCTTCACTCTCGGACTGATAGCTCTCTGAATATATATCCTTTGAGAAAGATATTTAGTACACGGAAAGTAGACACAAGTAGCTTTCCAACAAGCTAAAAATCAAGTAGTTTGGATGCGTTTTGATCAGGAAACTCAACTCACCAAGATAGACCACATGCACACATAAGTACACTATAAATCTGGACTTTACTATCTGATAGATATCTCACAGAATATAAACGATCTCAATGTGATATTTGCGACAATGAAAGTAGATGCCAAGATCTTTCCAACAAGACAAAAATCACGCAATTTGGATATGTTTTGGTCAGGAAATTTAACCGACCAAAATAGACTACCTATCTACACAGGTATACTGAAAAAATGGACTTCACTATTTCACTGATATCTCACAGACTACATAAGCTTTCAAAGAGATATTTGATATGCAGAAAGTATACAAGATAAGCTTTCCAATGAGTGATTAAACGCACAAAATGGTTACATATGCACTGAGATATGAGCTCTGCAACAGAGCTATGTACAAACTGACGTGCAGCTGGAAGGAGTCTAAGGGAAAGCCAAAATGACAAAATGGCTAGATCCGACTACTAGGAGATCTTGCCTCTTTCTCTCCTTGTTTTTAATGTGCTCCCACTTCACTTTTATAACCAATGAGCATGTGAAGAAGTTTGTGCCTTCTTCTTAACTCACCACTTTCTCCCCTACATGCTACTAACTACAAGGCAAGATATTGTATCTCTTACTCATCATGAATTTTGACTAGAATTTTTCTTTTATTATTTTTTCCTTTTTTCCTCCACTTTTTCTTTATCTTTATATTTCGTAAATTTATCCAAGCATGGCTCATATGAAAATGAGCTTGTACATTTATCTTCAACACTCCCCCTCAAGCTCATTTGGGAGTTATCTTCGTCCATGTCCTTCAAATTTATCGCGTCCTTGAAACCTTTGAGTTTAGAAGCATCCAAGAACTTTGTAAACATATCTGCAACCTGCTCTTTGGTTCTGATGAACTTTACCTCCACATCTTTGCTTAGCACCTTCTCCCTTACATAGTGGTAGTGGACCTCTATGTGCTTGCTCCTTGCATGAAACATAGGATTGCTTGCCGAGTAGATACTTGACATGTTATCACAATATATAGGGATGGTTCCAACTTGCACTCCAAGATCAGCCAAAAGCTTTTTAATCCACATTGCTTCACATGTGGCAAATGCTAGTCCTCTATATTCAGCCTCCATGGATGAAAGTGCAACAGTTGGTTGTTTCTTTGAGCTCCACGTGATAGGTTTGCTTCCTATCATGAACACATAACCTGAGGTTAATCTTCTATCTTCCTTTGAGCCTGCCCAATCAGCATCACTAAAGCCTCTGACCTGCAGTTCTTCATCAAACTTATAAAACAAAGCATGATTAACTGTATGCTTTATGTATCTCAACACTCTCTTGGCTGAATTTAAGTGTTCACTTGTCGGGGCTTGCATAAACTGAGAAAGTACACCGACAACATAAGATAAATCAGGTCTTGTAATGTTTGCATAGATCAATGATCCTACAATGCTTCTGTATGTCGTAACATCTTCCAATGGTTCTCCATCATTTGAACAAAGCTTTGTATTTGTGTCCATGGGTTGAGTGAGTGGTTTGCGTTCACTCATTCCAAATCTGAAAAGAACATCCAACAAGTACTTCCTTTGCATCAAGTAGATGCCACTCTTTCCATAAACAACTTCAATTCCTAAAAAATATTTCAACTCTCCAAGATCTGAAATTTTAAACTCTTTACCAAGCTTCCTTTTGATATCTTTAATCCCTATAACATCATTTCCTGTTATGATGAGGTCATCGACATATATGCAAATATATACCTCTCTATTTTCTTCCTTCTTCATGTACAATGAAGGATCTGCACTACTTGGGTTGTATCCACACTTAGTTAGATACTCTACCAATCTTTGATTCCATGCTCTTGGTACTTGCTTCAAGCCATAAAGTGCCTTCTTCAACCTGCAAACAAAATCTGGATGGTTTTCATCTTCAAATCCAACCGGTTGACTCATGTATACCTCTTCTTGTAGTTCTCCATTGAGAAAGGCATTTTTGATGTCGAGTTGATATAATGGCCATCTCCTTGAAGCACCAATTGCTATTAAGGTTCGGATAGTTCCCATCTTTGCAACAGGGCTGAAAACTTCATCATAATCTATACCTTGTGTTTGTTTAAATCCTTTGGCAACTAATCTAGCTTTCTATCTAGCTAGAGAACCATCAGCATTCCTCTTTACTTTAAACACCCATTTGTTTGGAACAATCTTCATACCTTCTTTCTTTGGCACTAGCTCCCATGTGTGATTATCTTTGAGAGCTTTGATCTCCTCTTTCATAGCTTGCTTCCATTCCTTTTGTGTACAAGCTTCTTCATATGTCTCAGGCTCTTTGTCTTTGATAACCTGCATCATGTATGCAAAATGTGTCGCCATAAAACTATCATAACTCAACCTTTGAGTTGGATACCTTGTCCTTGAAGATCTTCTTTCATTGCCTTTAGAAACTTGCTTCTTTAACCTATTCAACTTTACCATCGGAGTGATCACCTCTTCATATTCTTCTTCACTTGCATCTTCCTCACTGTTTGGAGTAGCACTTGCCTCTTTGGCTCTACTATGAGCTGAATTTGGAGACAAAGAATGACTCCCCCTCCATGTTGAACATTCTTCATTTGATGTAGATGCCTCTGGACCTGAAGCCTTTGTGCTTGATTGTTGAACTTCTCTTTGATTTGTTCCTGCATAATCATCACAATCTTCTTCAAGAATCTTTTCCTTTCCTTTATCTTCATACCATGGTCTTAGTTCATCAAAGAGCACATCTCGCGAGACTCTTAATTCCTTTGTTCTAGGGTTGTAACACTTGTATCCTTTTTGCTCCGTTGAGTAGCCGATGAAAATGCATTTTTCTTACCTTGGTTCCATCTTTGTTCTAACTTCTTGTGGAATGTGAACAAAGCAAACACATCCAAACACTTTGAGGTGTGTAAGATCAGGTTTCTTACCGGAATATACCTCTTCTGGAGTCAAGTGATGTATTCCTGATGTTGTGCACCTATTCATCAAGTAAATGGCGGTTGTGGTAGCTTCAGCCCAATAGTACAATGGTACCTTCATCTCGTTGAGCATGCATCTTGCAATTTCAGCAATTTGCCTATTTTTCCTCTCAGCTACTCCATTTTGTTGTGGTGTGTACCTAAAGTGAATTGCCTTTTGATTCCATTCTCTTGTAGAAAATCTGAAAATTCTTTGGAGAAGTATTCTCCTCCACCATCGGACCTTAAGGTTTTGATAGACCTTCCTGTTTCCTTTTCAACTTCAACTTTGAATCTTTTGAATATAGAAAACACCTCTGATTTTTGCTTCATACAAAACAGCCATACCTTTCTTGAGTGATCATCAATGAAGGTGACAAAAAACCTATTACCAGCCATTGATGCCTCTTGAGTTGGTCCCCATACATCCGTATGTATCAAGTCCAAGAAATTTGGAGCCACATAATTGCTCCTCTTGAATGGCTGCCTCGTTTGCTTTCTTAGTTGACAAGCTTCACATAACTCATGTAGTCCAATGCTATTAAATTTTGGAAGACCTCTTACCACTTCATGTTTGCTCATGTCCTTTAGCTTTGGAATGTTGATGTGTCCTATTCTTTTGTGCCATAAGTCCAGCTCTGAAATCTTCTTGTTCCCACATTGAATGTACATGACCTTTCCATGTGGATGTTGGACATCCAAAGTGAACATCCTTCCTTCTCTTCTACCTCGAGCAATGACCTTGAAGCCTTCCTTTGGATTCTTTATGAAGCACCCATTCTCATTGAATATGACATGATAACCCTTCTCTACCATTTGTCCTACTGAAATCAAGTTCTTTGAAATTGTAGGAACATGAAGAACATTAGATAGTACCTTTGCTCTACTTTTATCTCCAAGCCTTATATCTCCAATGTGTTCAATCATGTGTTGAGTATCATCACCTGTTTCAACACATCCTTTGCCACTTGGTACCTGTAGATTAGTGAACAAACTTCCTTGGCATGACATATGGTTACTACAACCTGAATTAATGTACCATTTTTTGTCATCTTCACAAGAGCTTCTATACTCATGTCTCATTGCAAGTAGTGTGTCCTTGCTTCCTTCACTTGAGGTGCTTGCATAGTTGCTTTGGTTCCTTTGATTGCCTCCATTTTGTCTTCCATTTTTCAGCCAACAATCACTAGCATAGTGTCCTACTTTACCACAATGATAGCATGTTATATCTTTATGAGAATTGTAAGAGCTTCGGCCTCTTCCTCTACTTCTACCTCGACCTCTTCCTTGTGCGTTGGCATTTGATGCATCCTTGTTGTCTTCCGAACTGTTTTGGTCGTAGTTGGAGTGGTTATAACCTCTTCCTTTTCCTCTTGAGCCTCCTCTTGAATTTCTTCCTTTACCTCGGCCTGCATATAACATTTGGTTGTGGCTGTCCTTTCCTTTGAGACCACCAAAGCTAAGCTCTTCTGTGACAAGATGAGGGATTAGTTGTTCAAAACCTAGATATACATCTTTCAAGTTAATGGAAGTTATAAAAGGCTTCCATCTTTCATCATCTCTCAAGCCATTGAGAGTATAACACACAAGATCTTCGTCTTCAACCGTTGTCCCAATAGAAGCTAAAGCATCGCTTAGCTCCTTAATCTTCAAAGTATATTCAGCTATGGATTGACTCGAACTTTTCTTGATTGTGTTCAACTCATTCTTGAGTTGAAGTTTCCTAGCTTTGGTATTTGTTGAATACATCCTTTCAAGAGCTTCCCAAGCATCCTTAGCTTTCTCTAAATGTTGAATATGACCTACCATGGCATTAGTAATGACTTGCGAAATGAGGAACATGACTCTCCTATTCCTCTCCTCCCATTCTTTTGCTTGCCTCCTTTGGACTTCGGTGGCCATAGCTTGATTGATTTGAGGTTGAGCATCATCGCCGCTCACAATACCCCATAAGCCTTTGCCCATTACGTAGTTGGTCATTCTAAACCTCCACACGGGATAGTTATCCTTGTCCAACTTCTCTACTTGTTGACCCAAGTCAGCCATTGAAGAGTATCAAAGACTTTGAGAGTTACCTCGAATAGTTATAGTCCTTTTGCTCTTGCGTTTGTGAAGCTCCTCCTTGTTTTATAGCTCCTCTTTTGCTTTTCTTTATCTCCAGCTCTGTAAATGAAGCTTCAACACCAAGTTTTCTCTGATACCAACTGTGGAGAATGAGTTCTCCTATGCGCAACGGAAGTGTGTAGTGAGCCCTTGTATGTCCAGCACTTGGACAAACATCTGCACCTTAGATAGCTTGCTTCTCTCAATACAAACCTCAAATGGACTTGAGACTTTAGTCAATCAAAGTAGACAAAGAGATCTTTCTAACAAGCTATAAATGACGTAATTTGGACAAGTTTTGATTAGGAAACACAACTGTCAAAGATGAACTACCTGTCCACACAGGTATGCTGAAGAACTGAGCTTCACTCTCGGACTGATAGCTCTCTGAATATATATCCTTTGAGAAAGATATTTAGTACAGGGAAAGTAGACACAAGTAGCTTTCCAACAAGCTAAAAATCAAGTAATTTGGACGCGTTTTGATCAGGAAACTCAACTCACCAAGATAGACCACCTGCACACATAAGTACACTATAAAACTGGACTTTACTATCTGATAGATATCTTACAGAATATAAATGATCTCAATGAGCTATTTGAGACAGTGAAAGTAGATGCCAATAACTTTCCAACAAAACAAAAAGCATGCAATTTGGATATGTTTTGGTCAGGAAATTTAACCGACCAAAATAGACTACCTATCTATATAGGTATACTGAAAACTTGGACTTCACTATTTCACTGATATCTCACAGACTACATAAGCTTTCAAAGAGATATTTGATATGCAGAAAGTACACAAGATAAGCTTTCCAATGAGTGCTTAAACGCACAAAATGGTTACATATGCACTGAGATAGGAGCTCTGCAACAGAGCTATGTACAAACTGACGTGCGGCTGGAAGGAGTCTAAGGGAAAGCCAAAATGACAAAATGGCTAGATCCGACTACTGGGA
This sequence comes from Ceratopteris richardii, assembly GCA_020310875.1. Classification (NCBI taxonomy): domain Eukaryota; kingdom Viridiplantae; phylum Streptophyta; class Polypodiopsida; order Polypodiales; family Pteridaceae; genus Ceratopteris; species Ceratopteris richardii. The sequence continues at coordinate 26,121,636 of CM035411.1, read as the reverse complement.
GCTCTTGCCTCTTTCTCTCCTTGTTTTGAATGTGCTCCCACTTCACTTTTATAACCAATGAGCATGTGAAGAAGTTTGTGCCTTCTTCTTAACTCACCACTTTCTCCGCTACATGCTACTAACTACAAGGCAAGATATTGTATCTCTTACTCATCATGAATTTTGACTAGACTTTTTCTTTTATTATTTTTTCCTTTTTTCCTCCACTTTTTCTTTATCTTTATATTTGGTAAATTTATCCAAGCATGGCTCATATGAAAATGAGCTTGTACATTTATCTTCAACAACACACACACACACATACATATATATATATATATATATATATATATATATATATATATATATATATATATATATATATATATATATATATATATATATATATATATATATATATGTATATATATATATAATATCAATATTTAATATAATTTTTAAAGTACTTGTTACTTTTAAAAGATTTCATTTGTTTTATCTTTTAATCTAATTTTCAATATGTTTATAAAACTAAGATAATCAATTTTGATTTTTGTAATATTAAGGTCAATCTTTCTTTTCTTGGGATTTCCATTCATGAACTAGTGTAAAGTCATAATAAATTGCTCAATGTTGAGTTTTGTCAGCTGTCTCATTAATATGCTCAATCTTCAATCTTCGAATTAATATTTTGCTTCTTATATAGAAGTTCAATCTTAGTGTGACTAATATGATTTATAATTAATTTGAGAGTTCAAAGAGCCTCTTACATATACTCAAAGCTTTATTTTTTTTTAAGGACTAGAATAATGAGACTATATGAGGTTGAAACTCTAATATTAATCCCTTAAACAATTATAAATTGTAATATGTATATTGACAATAGGAATATTTTTATCCACTTAGGAAGAGGCTCATTGAGTTCAAACCTAGTTACAAAATTAGGAGCAGCTTAAGCCCAGCCCAAGTCCCTTCCAATTTTCAATATTAGGCCCGAGCTAAGATTTGAAGATTTTTTTATCAACAAGAGAAGAAACTACGTGGAGAAGCTTGAAGATCAATGTTGAGCTATTTTTAAGATATTTAAATAATATGAATCATTGAAAAAACATAGAATTGGAAAACATATATTTGTCCCAAAATCATGAATAAGATCAATCTTCTTTTTCTTGGAATTTCCATTGATGAACTAGTGTTTAAAGTCATAATAGATTGCTCAATGTTGAGTTTTGTCAGCTATCACATTAATATGCTCAATCTTGAGCCTTCGAATCAACATTTTACTTCTTATATAGAAGTTCAATCTTAGTGTGACTAATATGCTTTATAATTAATTTGAGAGTTCAAAGAGCCTCTTACATATACTCAGAGCTTTATTTTTTTAAAGGATAGAATGATGAGACTACATGAGGTTGAAACTCTAATATTGATCCCTTAAACAATTATAAATTGTAAAATGTATATTGACAATATGAATATTTTTATCCACTTAGGAAGAGGCTCATTGAGTTCAAACCTTAGTGTTGTAAATTAGTCCCTTCCAATTTGCAATATTAGGCCCGAGGTAAGATTTGAAGATTTTGTTATCAACAAGAGAAGAAGCTACCTAGAGAATCTTGAATATCAATGTCAAGCTATTTTTAAAGATATTTAAATAACATGAATAATTCAAAAACATAGAGTTGGAAAACATAGAATTGTTCCAAAATCATGAATAAGTCCCATTTTTCATGAATAGTCCTTACAAAAATATAATTGTACTTCTTACACTTTGAAGCGTTGCTTTTCAACCTCTCCTTTTGCTCAATCAACTTCTATTTGCAAGCACCAAAAAGTCGAATTAATATCACTATACTAGCATCACCAATAAAATCACCTAACATTAATAAGTCTTTCCAAGTAGTGAATCCAATTTTCATGCATTTGTTGTTCCTAATGCATCAAAAGTTTTCATTTTCATCATTTAATCAACCATTCCATATTGATTCCCAGATATAAAAAAAGAACTTAGAAGAAAAATCTTTCAAGATATCTTTGTTTTCATCCATGCTTTCCACATACTATAGACCTACTACATGTGGGCATATAATCTATAACTGAGAAAATCATATCCCAAAAGTTTTTGGTTCTTCAAGCCTTACATGTGTTAACATGGAAATTGTCTGCATTTCTCTTAACAAGACAAGCTCAAAATTCTACAATGTAAGTGGCTCTAAGAATCCATTTAGTTGAAATGTTCTTAGCCATTTTGATAAGTCACATCACACCAACGCCCCCTCCCTCTTTTCTCAAACAAGGAATGTTATCAGGACCTTCAGTGCATGCACACATAGAGGCAGAAACAAGACGAAACAAGAATAAAAAGCAGAGAAACAATTGAGGCGATATTGGGTGCAATCTCCCCCCGTGTACTCTGATGGATGAGTCTCTTAGAGTACACGTATTTATAGGTTTATTTCTATTATGTCTTGAAAATAGAAGTTACATGAGGGCCATCGCTTTTAGAAGCGACTTTTTAGATAAAACTACTTTATTTACAAAAGGCATCGCTTTCTAAAGTGAACCACTACTTTTACAACAAGGTAAATCTAAATATAACTATTCTAGAAGTCCTTGATTTAGTCTTTGAATTTAATTATTTATGTGCATCCACTTGTATCCATGCCCTCATGCTTCTTCACCTGCTAGATCAAACACAACCACATTAAAGCCTTCTAGACATTTAAAACATTAAAAATCCATTTAACCTTCCATGATTCCATAATATACAACATGCTTCCTAGTTGACAAGCAACTGACCTCAGTTGAGAAGTGTAAAAAAAAATAGACATGGATGATCAATCGCATGTCCCATCATTGAACAACAGTAAGCATGAACCATGTAAAACACATGCATGGAATCGAAACCTTAAAGTTTAATGTAATTGCGAATGATATGCAAGAATAAAATGATCATAGTGAGGTGATAAAGAGGTCTTATGTATCCATTGTGATTCCTCAAGTGAGTGATTTTTATATTTGACTAAATACCTAGGATATTACTTACCTGTTCGTGTAGTGGTAACATCATAATCTATTAGTTTCTCGAGAATCAATATCTCTGCATCCTCTTCAAGTAAAGGAGGATCATCTAAAATAGGCGTGAGTGGTAAAGTACCTCGAAAAGATTTCAACAAACTTATATGGAAAGAATTATGTTTACCCCAATGAGAAGGTATATCTAATCAAAAAGAATTTTCATTTATTTTTTCAATAATGTGAAAAGCTCCAAAATACCGGGGGGCAAGATTTGTTTTACCTTAGGATGTAGAGAAATATTCTTTAAATGCCTTTTAATGATTCGTAATCAAACTAAATAATTTTCATTAAATTGTTTGGCTAGGTGCTTATTATTAATACTACGCATGTAACGTTCTTGAGTCTTCCTAATATGCTCATGCACTTCAGCAAGTGTAGAAATATGATTTTGTGCAAAAGAATCAGCATTCACTTTACCAACCATATCAGATTCATTATCGGACATTAAGATAGGGAAATATTTTACTAAATAACCTTGTTTATAATAGTTAAAGCAAGCATTTAAAAGCTTTCTATAAATAACCTTTTGCTCATGTAAGAATTTTCCATCAAAATCTTTAATTATCAAAGAGCTTTTAATAGGTTTAGTTGTGTCCACCTCCACCATGAAATTGAGGATCCCATTTAGGGTTTATGTTTCCTCTACTTATTTGACCAAACACTTTACCAATCGGACCCCATAAGTTACCAATCGAGGGGTAAAATACAACGGGAGGGTCAACTAATTCCACCCACATAGGAACCTTGGTGGGCTTAGGTCTTGTAGGGGCAAAACGAACAAAGTACTCGAAAAACGTGATGGGGGTGTATTTGACTAGCTATTCTCCCTCACTTGTGATTTCTAAGGCACTTAACGAATCATCAAAATAAAATAGAAAATAATTATTTGGTAAATGTTCAATGTGTCTCACAAAGAGGCATTTGCTCTCCGAGTTGGCTTTAACTCAATGTCTAAAGGTATCAAAGGATCGACTTGGACCATGGCACGACCCAATGAAAACCTTATCGGTTACTTGGGTTTGCTAGTTCATAAAGGAGTTACTATCAATCACAAGTGTTGAGTCTTCATTATCAAGCATCTCAGAGTCTACGCTTAATTCACGAGCACCTTCTTCACCTTTTGTGTGCCTTTATTAGAAACTACATAGGACTATGGATCGGTATTACCTTGTTTCTTGTTAGTATTGACGAGCGGGTTCTCATATGAGCTTTGTGCTTTCAAAGCCTTTAGCTTCAGGTGATGTCGAGTATAGATGATCTTTTTGTATTTCAACAGAGGAGATTCTGCTAGCATCAAAATATTGGACTCCTAGCATCTATTGAATCTAGTGAATCTATTGCATATAGCATCCTAGTGAATCTAGTGCATATAGCATCCTAGAGCGATACCGTGTTTACAATGAGAATGGAAAATCAAGATTAGGGGTACCTACCCTAAAAATAGTAGAAGAAGAGATCTTGACACCCTAATGAAAGGGGCTAGAAATACCAGGACAGAAGGGAATAGGCACGCCCCTCCCTCCCGCCCATAGGCATGTGAGGCAGGGAGACAACCCACGAAAGCCTATAATTCACATTCAAACCTGTGAATTGCATGTTTCTTTTACTCAAGATTTGGATGCATTGCTACAAAAAAATGTTCAAACGCTTCAATATTTGTTTAAATTCACAACAGGAATTTACCAACAGGGTGTGCGCCGTCAAAATATAGTACAACCCTCTCCTCACAACTTCTTAAGCGAAAATCAAGCCCTCAAAATGTAAGAGTATAGAATGGCCTCATTCATGGGGCAATCAAATGAGTCTTCTCTACTTGAATTGATGTGAACGATCCTACCACTACCAGCTATCACCTTTTGGCTTATATTTCAAGCAAACGGATGCATTCTTGCAGTCCCAAGCAGCATAGCCCCATCCTCTTCATGGTATTTTGATGCAATGTCACCTCTCATCGTCATCCCTCGCCGGTTGTTATCCTTCCCTCACTTGAGATGGCTAGATTGGTTCTGTTTTCTTGATTGTATCCTTTCAAGGTTTTCAACATGAAAATTTGATTTTAACCATCTAAAACATACACATAAACAAATTGTAGCATGATTTTCATTGGATTATGGTTCTTTTCTATGATAGATATTTTTAACTTGAGGAATGAAATTATTCTCTCTCTCGCTTGTGTCACGTTAATTATCATCATGTGTGAATGTTTCCTGGAATTCAAGAAGAAACGCAAACCCTACCTATTCTAAACCTACAATTCTCATGCCCGATGGAACCGATTGCAGAATTATTTTAGGTAACACTGATTTGTTTCACATTCTATCTACGAAAAGTGTATCTGCAAACCTAACTGAACGATCCGAAACCAAACGTACCTTTCCCCCTCTAGAATAGTCTTACTTGCATCATTGCACGCTTACCTCTACATCATCACATAGTGAGGCTCTTCTTCAAGAAACCTCCACATCTACTCCCTTCGAGGAGATGAAATAGAACTTGAACCATCTCTTTTCATGCATAAATATAAATGCATTCGTTACAGACCTCATGGCGACATGGAATGGTATAGTAGACCAGTGGTTCACAATAGAATAAAGTGGACATTCCTTCATGGTAGGACTTGTGATCAGGACTTATGAGTGGTGTTCCTTGGAAACGCCACTAAAACGGCTTAATTAACTCCTTCTACAAGTTAATGAACAATTCAAATTTATTTGATCCAATAATAGAATTTCACCAGATTGTTCACGAAAATTTAGGATATATCTAATTGTTTTAAACAAGAATGTATTGTTTGTTTTTATAAAAAAAACTTTCATTCCAATTTTTCTTCGATAAAAACATTTTAGATCGATGCGGCTATTGATGGATGTGGATGTGATCATCCATGTATGTCTATACATGTAATGTATGTGCCTTTACTTCTGGTTAGATATTTCATGGATTAAGGTCTATATTGATTACTTCGAAGCGGCATGAGTAGAATAGAAGGCTTGTCTTAATGAAATAGACACACATTATTGGAATTCATGCTCTACTTTTTATTCCTCATCCTTATAATCTGTTTCTACGCATATGGATGGCATTGTGGCATCATTGTGTGAGGGGAGACATCCTTATTTTACTTGAGAGGAATGAGAGTCATACCACCTAAATACCTTTTTCATGAATTTATCAAGGACCCAATACCATCTTTGTTGATAGGGGATGTGAAACCCTATAGGAATCCCTAGTAGCATGAGCACAACCTACTCTTGAAAAATTTGGCATCCAACACTAGAAATACTATTAGGATCAAGGTTATTGTAACACAAATCTGGTCTTGTGATTGTAGCATACATCAATGAACCTATAATACTCCTTTATGTAGTTACATCATGTAACTTCTCTCCATCATTTGAGCATAGCTTCACATTTGTGTCCATAGGGTGAGTGAAAGGTTCACATTCACTCATTCCAAATCTGAAAAGAACATCCAACATGTACTTTCTTTGTGTCTAGTAGATGCCATCTTTCCCATAGACTATCTCAATGCCTAAAAAATATTTTAGCTCAACAAGATCTGAAATTTTACAATACATGCCATGTGTGATTGTCCTTGAGAGCCTTTATCTCTTCTTGTATAGCTTCTTGCCATTTTGTTTTTGCACATGCTTCTTCATATGCATCTAGTTCTTTGTCTTTGACCACTTGTGTCATATATGAAAAATGCTTTGCAATAAAACTATCATAGCTCAACCTTTGAATTGGATACCTTGCCCTTGAAGACCTACTTTTATTTCCTTTTGAATATTGCTTCTTCAACTAGTTCAACTTTACCTTTGGTGTATCCACCTCTTCAAACTCTTTTTCACTTGCATTTGAATCACTATTTTGGGCAGCAGTTTCAGCTTCAAATCTTCCATAACCTAATGTTGGTGATGAGGAATGACTCCTTAGTCTCCTCTTCCATGTTGAGCTTTATCCAAGTGATAAACAGGCTTCTGGACTTGACATTTGAGTGCTTTTTTGTTGAAATTATTCTTGGACAACACCTCCGTTATCTTCGTAATCTTCTTCAAGAATCTTCTCTTTCCCTTTGTCTCCAAACCATGGTCTTAGCTTATCAAATACCACATCTTATGAGACTCATAGCTCCTTTTTCACCAGATTGTAGCATCTATATCCCTTTTGCTTTGATGAATATCCAATGAAAATAAATTTTTTTGACTTCACCTCCATCTTTATCCTTAGTTCTTGAGGGATGTGAACATAACACACGCATCCAAAAACTTTGAGATGTGTAAGGTCAGGTTTCTTACCGGAATAAACGTCCTCGGGAGTTAAATTATGCACTCTAGCCAATGTGCAATTGTTCAGCAAATAAACAGCCATACTGACTGCTTTAGCCCAGTATTTTAGTGGCACCTTCATCTCATTGAGCATGCATCTTGAAACTTCTGAGATATGTCTATTTTTCCTTTCATCTTTTCCATTTTGTCGAGGCATGTACCTACATGTAAATTGTCACTTGATGCCATTTTCATAAAGAAAAGCTGAAAATTCTTTGGAGAAATATTCTCCTCCTCCATCACACCTCAAGCTCTTTATCTAACATTATGTTTCCTTTTCTACCTCTTCTTGAAATATCTTAAACATGGAGAACACATTTGATTTTTGTTTATGCAAAAGATCCATACTTTTCTTAAATGATCATCAATAATAGTGACAAAATATCTATTACCAGCCATCGATGGTTGTTGTGATGGCCCCCATACATCCATATGTATCAAGTTGAGGAAATTCCTTGCCACATAGTTTCTTTTCTTGAATGGTTGTCCAGTTTGCTTTCGTAATTGGCATGCTTCATAAAACTCATGTAGTCCAACATCATTGAATCTTGGAAGACCTCTTACCACTTCATTGTTGCTCATGTCCTTGAGCTTGGGAATTGTAATATAGTAATTCTATGATCCAAGGGTCTGGCCGATTCACACAGATCTAAAATCGGACGCCATTTGTTCATCCATGTGTATGACCAAAGATCTCGCGTTTAGACTTACTAGGAGGTGTTGTGCTCTTGTGAACAAGTGATCCACTTAGCTTAGTGGTTAAGTCTCAAGGATGTGAAGGACGAGGTCTTGGGTTCAATCCCCATGGGGAACATGGGAGAGTATTTTGCCCAAAGAGATCTAGAGCCTTCTAGAAGCGTCCACTTGAGTTAACTGGAGTTGACAGGGACACTTGGTGCACGTGCAGTTACATGGCCGACACATGGCTCGCTAGTATCCACCTACCCAAGAAGGCGGTCCCCTGGAGAGAGATATATATAGAGGCATTTGGTTGGGAGGAGAGTCATCTCTCTAGCACGTGGTGGTCATAATTATAGGTTTTTGCATTGGTATCAGAGCTTTAGGCAAGTTTCCATGGTGACCTTGGTGGTTCATCATCATCTTCCCTAATTTAGAGCTTTCGTGGAGACCTTGCTCTCATCATGTTCATACTGTTGGTTCATACTTTTGAGGTGTAGAATAATCATTTCTTCTAGTCTTTGTATGCATCTCTTCCGAAGGAAAAATATTTTTCTATATTATCCCTTCACCGCAATTGTAATGCAACAACCTATAATTACGACCATCACGTGCTAGAGAGATGAATATCCTCCCAACCAAATGCCTCTATATATAAATCTCTCGATGGGACTGCCTTCTTGGGTAGGTGGATACTAGCTAGCCATGTGTCGGCCATGTAACTGCATGTATGCCAAGTGTCGTAGTCAACTTGAGTTAACTCAAGTGGATGCTTCTAGAATGCTCTAGATCTCTTTGGCTAAAATACTCTCCCGTGTTCCCCATGGGGATTGAGCCCAAGACCTCCTCCTGCACATCCTTGAGTCTTAACCACTAAGCTAAGTGGATCACTTCTTCACAAAAGCACAAGACCTCCTAGTAAGTCTACACTCGAGATCTTTGGTCATACACGCGGATGACCAAACGGTGTCCGATTTCAGATCTGTCTGAACCGGCCAGACCCTTGGATCATAGACTTAATTTATTACATTCTTCCCTTGTTGGAAAGATATGTCAAGATAGCTTGAAGATCAAGGAAATAGAAGATATGAAGAAAGTAACTTCCAAGATCTTCTTGAAACACTTCAAGAAAAAGTATTGTTAATTTAGAAATATTTCATAAATTTTTGAAAAAGTTGGACTTTGACTTTGAGTTGATCTTTTCAACCAAGGATTTGATTTACTAAGTCAAGCACCAAGTTCCTAGTATAACTTGGTGCACAATATTTGCATTCCCAGTAAGGAGTCAGAAAGACTGAATATAACTTGAACTTAGTCTCAAGTGAAGCATTATTTGACTACAAAACTCATCAACAGAACCTTAGTGGGTCGACACACTGATGTTGGTTAGCACACTAGTACTTTGTGGTTGGATGATGTTTTTGATTTTCTTTGAATCTTTTTGAGAATCCGGATTATTTCTCTTAAAGATAGAAAAAATACTTCAATATCCTGTTGAAACAGATCTTTGAGAAGTTAAAGTCCTGGGTCATCTAGAATTTGACTCATAGCAAATTTACATGTCTTCGAAGTTTGAAATTGGTTGTACAAAGTTTTATTTATTTCTTTCTGCTTTCCAAATCTTTTAGAATTGGCTCAAATATGGTATTTGATTGCTTTTGCAAAAGACCAAGGTGAACTGGTTAGAGCTAGATAACTAAATTGAACATTCTAGATAGATGTTATGTATAAAAACCTTTTCAATCTTCAAAAGATAATAAGTCTAAGTGGACTTATTTATTTGAGTTTGCTTCAAGTTATAGCATAAATGATTTGGTAGAGTCTAGTATACTCTAGAATAGAGAAGTTAGGAATTGCCCATCAGATTGGCAGTTTCCAGAACCTCTACCTCAAGTCCTTGAGAAAAGTGTCCTAAGTTGGACATTTTTCATTTTGAATTTGAATTGGTCAAGTTATAGTACGGTTGACTCAAAGAAAATGATAAACTTTCTCCTTCAGTTTACATAGGATTTTCAAACTCATTAGGACAGAGTAGTCCTCTAGTCGGAAGATAAAATCAAATAAATGTTGGATAGGAGTTAATCATGATACAAACATCCAAGTTAGATGTTTGGGATAACCAAACTTCAAGTTATCAAAAACAAATTCAAGTGATTCAAGAATTCTCAACGCCTTACGAGGGATAAGTATCCCACTTTTATTACTAAATCCATGCACTACAAATGCCTAGAAATGGACTACTAATTTGAATGCACCCAGTTCACATGTTTATGCCCAGATCGCACCTAGTCAAAAACTACGAATTGGCGAGGGATGTTTTTAGATCCACCCTTATTATTCATTCACTAGTTTATCAAAGTGCAAAGCGAGTTAGTGTTTGAATCATTCAGGGAGGGATGCCACTACAGAGATGAGACATGTTCTTCAAGTTCTAGAACATGACTATGTTCTTCCAGTTTTAGAACATGAGGCTCAGGGGTTGCCTATAGTAGATATATAGCTCTATTTTCGAGGACAGAAATATTTTCCAAGGGGGGAAGAATGTAATAAAGTAAGTCCATGATCCAAGGTTGTGGTCGGTTCACAGAGATCTGAAATCAGACACCGTTTGGTCATCCATGTGCATGACCAAAGATCTCGAGTTTAGACTTAATAGGAGGTCTTGTGCTCTTGTCAATAGGTGATCCACTTAGCTTACTGGTTAATTCTCAAGGATGTAAAGGAGGAGGTCTTGGGTTCAATCCCCATGGGGAACATGGGAGAGTATTTTGCCCAAAGAGCTCTATAGCCTTCTAGAAGCATCCACTTGAGTTAGCTCGAGTTGACTAGGACACTTGGAGCACATGCAGTTACATGGCCGACACATGGCTTGCTAGTATCCACCCGCCCAAGAAGGCAGTATCCTGGAGAGAGTTATATATAGGGGAATTTGGTTGGGAGGAGAGTCATCTTTCTAGCACGTGGTGGTTGTAATTATAGGTTGTTGCAGGAATGTTGATATGTCCAAACCTTTTGTGCCACAAATCGATTTCAGCAATCGTCTTGTTTCCAAACTGAATATACATCATCTTTCCATGTGGTTGTTGAATGTCCAAAGTGAACATCCTACCTTCTTTCCTTCCTTGAGCAACGACCTTGAATCCTTCTTTTGGATTCTTTATAAAGCAACATTTTTCATTGAAGATAACATGATATCTTTTCTTTACCATTTTTCCTATTGAAATCAAATTCTTTGCAATAGTAGGAACATGAAGAACATCAGTCAATACCTTCTTGTCCCCAAGCTTGATATCTCCAACATGCTTAATTGTGTGTGGAGTTTCATCACCACTCTCCACACTTCGTTTTCCACTTGGAGCTTGTAGATTTGTGAATAAATCTCCTTGGCATGTCATATGGTTGGTGCAACCTTAATTTATAAACCATCTTTTATCATCACTTCTCGGGATGTTGTACTCATGCTTCATGGCAAGCATGGTTTGCTTGTCTCCTTTACCTGATGTACTTGAATAGTTATTTTGGCTCCTTTGGTTGCCTCAATTTAGCCTTACATGCTTTTGCCAACAACCATTTGGATAATTTCCTACTTTACCACAATGATAACATGTTATACCTTTATGAGGATTGTATGAACCTCAACCTCTTCCTCTATTTTGTCCTCGACCTCTTCCATATGTGTTGTTATTTTGAGTTGTCCTTGTTGACTTCTGAGTTGTATTGGCTGGAAATTTTTTTGTTGTAGCATCTTCCTCTTCCTCATGAGACTCCTCTTGAGTTTCTTCCTCTACCTCGACCTACATATAACATTTGGCTACCAAAGTCCTTACCTTTCTTGCCTTCTCCTTGTTGAGAAACCTCTTCAGCAACAAGATTTGGTATAATCTCATCAAATGTTGGTAGAGGATCTCTATAGTCATGAGGGGCTTCCACCTTTCTTCACTCCTCAAGCCATTGCGGTTTGTTTCGACGATGTCTTCCTCTTCTACCTTGCATCCAACTAATGCTAGCTGATCTCAAAGCTCCTTGATCCTCAATGTATACTCACTAATGATTTGGCTTGAACTTTTCTTCATGTTGTTGAGCTTGTTCTTGAGTTACATCTTCTGAGAGCTTGTTGAGGTAGCGTACACATTCTCCAATGCTTCCCAAACTTCCTTGGCTGTCTCTAGGCTTTGCACATGACCAATCATAGTGTTAGAAATAACTTGTGAAATGAGGAACATCACCTTTCAATTCCTCTCTTCCTGATCAACAAATGGTCTCCTTTGTGTTGGAGTAATGCTGGGATCTTGAAGGTCCATTGGTTGTGGATCATCTCCAATAAATAGACTCCATAAAACTTTACCTTTAAGGTAATTTGTCATTCTATACCTCCAAGACTAAAAATTATTTTTATCTAACTTCTCAACGTGTTGTCCTAAATTAGCCATTGAAGACTTCCAACTTTGAATTTTACCTTAGTTATGTTTTGGCGCTCTATCTTGACTTTATGAGGCTCCCCTTGTTTTGTGGCTTCTCCTTTGCTTTACTGCAATTCCAATGCTTTGCTTCTTCAAAATTCAATGCTCTAATACCAATTATTGGAGAATTACTCTCCTATTTGTAGCAAAAAGTATAGAAGACCTTCTCAGGATCAAGACTTTTACCTATAGCTGGATCATAGAATGAAAACTGGTATCAATTGAAGAATGCAATGAAATTTAGACTTTGGTAACTCAAAGTAATAGACACCAATATCTTTGAAATGGGCTATCAAACACCCAATTTAGAGTATTTTTGGTTTTGCAACCCTTTGCCTCAAAACAGGGTTCTTGTCCACTCAGTTAGGTTGAAAATGGGACTTCACTAAAACCTAAATAACTCAAAGAGCATAATGAATTTGCAAAACTTGTTCTAAATAGAGGAAATACTTAAGATAAGGGTTCTAAAAAATATTTAAGCATAACTTGCAATCGAGATAGTTGCATTATCAGCATTCATAAAAGATGTGAAAAACACATCATGTGTACATATCAAAACATGCAAAACATCTATCTTACTCTCATAATCCAAATATACATGAAAAATAGAAGGATTATTTACAACATACTCATAAAAAATAGGTAGAGAAGATCGACTGTAAACACGTCTCATCATTATCATTTTGAACATCATAAACAATAAGAGGATCCACGTAATGAGAAACTATAATACCATCATCAATGGACTCAAAATTAGAACCATTATGATCATGATCAATCATAGGTGCATCATCTTTTAATGAGTCATCATGCATTACTAAAGAAGTATTTCAACATCTTCCTTAATGGTGCATAAAGATGTAACATCGTCATCATGTATTGTCTCATTCTAGAAGATTGTATGTTAATCATGACCAAGAGGGGGAGGAGAAGCATTATTTGCATCATGCATCAGTATAGCGGGAGTAACATTACTTTGCAAAGAAGAATTCCTTTCAGCATATTGTGTAGGGTTAGAGTCTATTTTCATAAATCCAAGTATATGCATCATGGTGAAAGTACGAGCTAACAAATATCTATTTTCGAAATTAGACAACATGCAAACCCTTAACAAAGGACATGGTTTATCAAATAGAGTAACCATATATTTATCAGTGCAAGTAATAACGCCCTTCGCATGTGTGTATACATATCATTGAACGATTTACTAAATTTATCGACCATAGAGACAATACTTAGTTGATAAAAATGTAATACCATCAAATCAACATTTGATAAAACCTTACTAATTTAAAAACCTCTCATGAAAAAGGATAAAACGGGTGTGCTTATTCTATAGACCTTCCCTTACATCCATGAATAAAGGAACGTCCTGTGATAGTATGATAACTCATAATGCCATGGGCAGAATGTTTCATTCATTTATTATTTATAGTCATTAATTTTATTATTCCATGCATAAGTGTGCCAAATGCTTTTATCCAATATCCCGACAATCTAGGAAGGATGCATGTACTTTCTCAGGCCTTAAGATTATCATATGTTCTTACGATCTTTTAATCCATCAAAGGCAAGAAAAAACAAACACATGCAGTGGTCATCATGAATCGTTTCTTCATTTCATCGATGGCATGCTTAGAGGGCTCAAATTCCATGTGAATCATTTTACGAAGATAATGCTCCATGTGCTATAAAATTATCTAACAAGCAAGATGGATAGATTATGAAAGAATGCCACAAACACATTCGAACTAGGTGGATGTTGTATACCATCAAAGGGTGCGACGAACCTATGCCAATTAGTAAGGGTTTTAGAAGCTAGGAAATGAAGGGGTTTCGTTGGTGATGGATAAAGTCGTAGGTTGATCGACATTGCAATCCTTGAAGTCTTTGTAATCACAGATTGCGAAATGGAGGCAATGCATGTGATCGAGCACTCACTATGATTGGCCATGTCATGCAAAGGTTGCACCTAGAAAATCTCATCCAAGTGCAACCATAGATTCTAGGTTCAAAAGCCATGGAGGAGCCCCAAGTGTTAATGGGAGATTGGTCTCCCTCCTTAGAATGATGATAGGTTGCCATGCATATGCGCAGAAATAGATTATATGGATGCGAAATAAAAAGTAGAGGAAGGAACGATACCTAACAAATGGCATGAATTGCAATGTTATGCCTCTATTTCATTAAGACAAGCTCTTTATTTCTACTCATGCCCCTCTGAAGTAATCAATATAGACCTTAATCCATGAAATATCCAATCACAAGTAATGCCAAATGCACCCCTAATAATAGCTACATACAGCACACGTATATAGATACATGGATGATCACATCCACAAACATCAATAGACACATCGACCCAAAATGTTTTTTTATCATAGAAAATTTTGAATGAAACACTTTTTATATAAAAAAGACAAAACAACAAATTCTTGTGCAAATCAATTAAATGTATCCTAAATTTTAGTGAATATGTTAGTAAAATTCTTTTACTAGATCCAATAAATGTGAATTGGTGACTAACTTGTAGAAGGACTTCACTTATTGAACTTATATATTTTTCGACTAGTCTAGGATCCTCTTCATGGCGTTTTACAGGAAAACCGGTCATAACTCTTGATCAAAAGTCCTCCCATGAATGAATGTCCACTTTGTTCTATTGTGAAAATCACTTTTATACTACACCATCCAATGTCACCATGAGGACGGCAGCGAATGCATCTATATTTTCGCATGAAAAGTGATGGTTCAAGTTAAATGTCATCTCCTCTAAGGGAGCAGATGTGGAGGTTTCTTGAAGGAGAGCCTCCCTATGTAATGATATAGAGGTGAGAGTGCAATGATGAGAAGTGAGACTATTCTAGAGAGTGAAACCTGGGTTTGCGAGTACACTTTTTGTAGATAGAGTATGAAAGTACTTAGAGTCTGAAGCAATTTTGCAGAAGAGAGATCGAAGGAATGAAAATAAATGACATAGGGGATTAGAAGAATGAATCTAGAAGGTAAGAAAAGCTAAATTTTCAAGGAGTAAAGGGTAAAAAATTGGGATAAAAGATGAAAAATATCAATATAGGTTTGAGTTTTATTAGAATCTTTTTATGGAGGGTAGTCTAGATTTATTTTGAGTTCCGTAAAGAGTGTAATTTTTTTGGCAAAAACATGTTATGAATTATGGAATGTGTTGAACAAGAAATTATTGGAGTGTTAATTTATTAATGTATTAATGTGTTTTGTTGTTTTTGATATAGAAGCTCAAGCCTTGTGAGGGCATGAAAGGCATGAAAGGCATGAAAGGGTGGACATCAATAATCCAATTTATAATTTATATAGTTTGTAAATAAATCCACGTAGCGGGTTCTATAGTTAAAAACAGTTGGTAAAGTAGTGGTTAGAATAAGGGTCATTGTAGGCGGAAATTTCTGATATTAAAAGCAAAGGCTTTCTACAAAAGTTACCAACTTTTACTTTCATGCATGCTTTTTGAAGCCACTCCCATGTAACCACTATTTTGACATAATCAAACATTCCTATAAGTACATGAACTTTGTTCGAGTTAGACGTACATAAATGTTCAAGGAAGAAGAAGAAGCTTGGATCACAACAGACAATACTAAATGTATTACC
Organism: Ceratopteris richardii; assembly: GCA_020310875.1. Classification (NCBI taxonomy): domain Eukaryota; kingdom Viridiplantae; phylum Streptophyta; class Polypodiopsida; order Polypodiales; family Pteridaceae; genus Ceratopteris; species Ceratopteris richardii. The sequence continues at coordinate 26,105,486 of CM035411.1, read as the reverse complement.
ACTACAATGTACAAAGATAACATTAGGGGAAAAAATGAACTCTGCATGGGCCTTGTAAGGATCCTTAATTTTTAGGGATTAAGCTTAATTCTGTTCTTATTTAAGGGGACAAAGTGCATTTAATAGGGCACTTTTTAGTATGCTAGAGTAGCCTTTTTTTTAGGTTTTAATAGGATGCTTCCCCCAAAAAATGACTTTTTTCAAATTTCATCATTTTCAGCCATACATAGTGGAAAAATACAATTTAATCCATACACCTACAAGAAAACACATTTTCTAAGCAAAACATATGATTTATAGTCCCTTCCAACTAGTTTCCCATCTTTGTTTTTGATATTGCTGGTCATGAGCAAAGATGGTGTTGACATGTATCACAAACTTCACAGTAGAACGTCCTTATGCTCTTGATCAACAAGTACCCATGTTTGTGTGCCTAGAGAGTTTGCTCCAAATACACGATGCGACAATGATGCCAATTCTCAAAATGAACGTCGTGTATCTAGAGTAAAAAGTATTGATCTTTGGATTCATGGTCCACTATATCCTCTAGATCCAATATCTTTTTACCATCCAATATTCCATAACCTCTCAACTTTACTGCAGTTCATTGGTGCGGGTGAAGCTGGACTATTAGGTTACTGCAAGCGATTATCTACAAACTACTAAGTATTGGTTCTAACAATATCAACTCCCTCATATGAGGGCGGTTACTTCAAAAAGCACAATCATATCTTTACAAAAATAACTTGTAGATTTTGAACAGGATATGGAAGCAAAAGAAAGCACAATTTGAAAGTTAAATGCCAATCTCTAGCAGTTGAAAGAGACTCCACTTGGTATGAGATATAGGAAAAGAGAATTGTCATCCTTTGAAGCTCTTTGAGTAGGTGGCGGTGCACACAAACAACGTATATATGCAACAAGGTGAGGGTTTGTTTTACTTCTATATGTTTTGATGAAGATTTGTAATGGAATCTTTCATTGTGTAGGTCATTTATTCAAGACATAACTACTTCATCAACAACACAAGAGCAATTCAAGCTGATGAATAGCTGTATAAACACCAAAGAAATCACTTATGCTATAGATGCACCCATAGGAAAGTGTATTGAAGCTGAGTTTTCAGAGAAGTTAAAAAACCTTATCGAAGTGCAAGATGTTTAGGCAATATGTGATGAAGCATGCCCATTTTACCCTCTTCGCCACATCCCATAAAGAGGTCTTTAATGGATTTAACATCAAGCTTTTATGTGTAAAAAAGCCTCATAGCCAAGGATGCGTAAGACCTCATATGAAGCAGGTTTGCTGGACCAAACCTCTTCAGTATTGTCACATTTAGGGACATGTGAGGGGATCGATTGCATATATGTACTATAGTTTTAAGAGCCTCTCCTCAAAAAACATGAGAGAGATCAGCTGTGGAAAACATGCATCTCACCTTCTCACAAAGAGTCTAATTATACCTTTCAGCCACACCATAAGAAGAGTGATTGTATGGAACAGTAAGCTCCCTCTTTATGCCCAAATTTTCACAAAAAATGTTTAATTCAGCACTTTGTGAACTCACCCCCATCATCAATACGTAAGCATTTCAGCTTTTCACCTGTTTGGGTAGTCACAAATGCATGAAATCTTTTAAACACTGCAAATGCTTGATCTTTCAATTTGAATAGCTGCACCCAATATTTCCTAGAAAAATCATCAACAAAAGAAATAAAATATAAAGCATTCCCCATAGATTTGGTGAGCATGCTACATACATCAGAATGGACAAGATCTAATATACAAGACTTATGAGACACACCAGAGTAATAGGAACTTTTAGCTTGTTTTCCATATTGACAATCATTACAAAAGTATAGCTTGGTGAATTTAAGACCAAGCTTCTTTAAGTTACAAAGTTTGGATAGACCCTTTTGGCTCATATGGCTAAGTCTTTTATTCCACAATTCCATATGAGAATTAATCTCAGCCAATGCAATGAATTTTCCAGACAAGGTCTTTCCATGCAAGCTATACAAAGTTCCTCATTTCGTGCCCTTTACAATCGACTGTGACCCTTTGTTCATCTTCCATGAGCCTCTTTCAAAAAAGACACTGTAACCATTCATATCCATCTGCCCAACTAAGAGCAAACTCTTCTTGATTCCTATTACATATCTCATATTATGTAGGACCACCTCATTGGTGCCATCTGTTGAAAGATGCATAGTACCAATATCTTCAATAGCACATGCATGATTATTCCCTAGGTATACATGGTTGTGGCTGCCCGCAAAAAGTAACAAAACACTTCTTTGCAGGAGTCACATGAAACAAAGCACCAGAATCAACAATCCATTTCTAGGATAATGGATCATTTACATCCAATAAAGCATCAATTCACTTTTAGTGATCGACATGTCCTTTACATGAACAGTGCAAGAGACATCATGTGCATGAGCATCATCAACTGATATAGTAGCACATAGAGTATCTTCCATATTTGAAAGCTCCTCAATCACAACACTAGAGGACACATTGGCCTTCTCCTTCTCTTTTTGTTTGTCCTGTCCATCGGACTTGTCTTCCTTCTTGTCGTTTCTTTTGTCTCCAACATTCTTCTTCCTCTCAAGCTCTACCTTATAGAATCGGCAGTTAGGTTTCTTATGGCCTTTCCTACCACACTGATAACATGTCATATCAGTACCCTACATCTTGGTGGAGCTACCCCTTTCTTTGCTTTTTCTCATACTCCTCTATGAATAAGAGCCCTTCTTCTTTGATTTGCCTCAGAGCATGTTTGCAGAAGTGCCTCCTTCACCACTTTCTTTTCTCCTGATTTGTTCATTCAATCTAGAACTCCCCACACCATCAAAAGTAAGATTGTGGTTATTTGATAATGAGACCAACAAGGTCTTCGAAGAGTCAGGAAGTTTCAGGTACTCTAAAATGAGATAAGTGCTCTATAGCACTCTTTGACTCATCCAACTGCATGCCTACAAATTTCCTGATCATATCTACCTGATTAACAAGTGTGGTGTTCTTATAAGTGGCCTTAATCTTTGCCCACAACTCTAAAGCTGTAGTAATGCCCTTGAGGACTACAAGAATGTCATCAGATATGGCCTTTCTTATGTCAGTGATGGCCTTTCTATTCAGATTATGCCAGCGTTCTTCTTCCTCTCAAGCTCTACCTTATAGAATCGGTTGTCAGGTTTTTTTTGGCCTTTCCTACCACACTAATAACATGTCACATGAGTACCCTACTTCGTGCTGGAGCTACCCCTTTCTTTGCTTTTTCTCATACTTCTCTCTAAATAAGATCCCTTCTTCTCTCATTTGCCTCTGACCATGTTTGCATAAGTGCCTCCTTCACTACTTGCTTTTCTCCTAATTTCTTCATTCAATCTAGAACCCCTCACACCATCAAAAGTAAGGTTGGGGTTATTTGATAATGAGACCACCAAGGTCTCGAAAGAATTAGGAAGCATCATAAGCAAAAAGATAGAATTTAACTTATCATCAAAGGGAGGCATCCCTGAGTCTTGCAACTATGATAGAGTACCTGTAAAACGAGATAAGTGCGCTACAACACTCTTTGACTCATCCAACTACATGCCTACTAATTTCCTCATCAGATGTACCTGATTAATAGGCGTGGTGTTCTCATAAGTGGCCTTAATCTTTTCCCACAACTCTGAAGCTGTAGTAATGCCCTTGAGGTCTACAAGAATATCATCAGATACGGCCATTTTTATGTCGATGATGGCCTTTCTATTCAGATTATGCCATTCATCATTTCACATGTCTTCTAGCTTTCTTTCTTCCAACGCTCTGTCACAATCTTTTAGGAACAGAATTTCGTGAATTCTCTCCTTCCAAGGATCAAATGATATGCCCTCAAAGCACCGAATCTCAAAAAGATTCCTCATATCTAAGGACGACAATGTCATGGTTGCACAAATAAGAGGTTAATGAACTATAATTTTGGGCAAAATGGACCAAAAATAGCATACCACCTCTGAAAGTAGTGCACAATAGCTTAAAACACATATAGGAGCAAAATGGAGCAAAATTGAGCCGATTAGAGTACAAAATGAGAATTAACAATTTGTGTCAAAAATCAACAATTTTGACTTCTTTTGACCTCAGTGTGTGTTCATAAGGCTATAACACAACCTTTATAACCAAATAAGAGCAAAAGACCTAAATTTTTCTTCAAAAATTTCTAAAATTCTCATAAAAATACCACAATTTGTTGTACATAAGCAATTTGTTTAGCCACAAATCAATACATAAGGTGCTAGACCCGTGTATTGTTGTAATGACCTATGAAACACTTTTTTAGACTTGTAAAACACCTGATAATAGCCTGTTATGTTTGTTGAGATGCCCAAAGTGATCCTCTTGGCCTCACACCAAAGTTCTTCATGACGAAATTGAAGATTATTGCAAAAAGTGGCATTGTTTTTTGCTGTACAACACCTCGTAGTAGCTCTGAAACCCTAAATCAGCTCTGCTACTAGTTGTTAGGGTAGAGATGTGGGGTTGAGGGGTAGAGAACACATGTATGTGCCTCAAAAATGGAGGGGATGGGTAGAAATGAAGGCTCAGCTGAGAGGGAGAGAGGGAGAGAGAGAGAGAGAGAGAGAGAGAGAGAGAGAGAGAGAGAGAGAGAGAGAGAGAGAGAGAGAGAGAGAGAGGGCTGAACAACTTTGGAGGTGGCTTCTCTAAAAGTGAGTGATTCAAAAGTGTTATTAAGTTATGTTATATAGAACCCTTTTTAGGGTTGGCCAAGTTCACATTAAACTTGGTCCAAAAAATAAAGAATAAGTGACAACCTTCAGAGATAGGCTTATACAAATGTATACTCTATAAAGGGGTCATTTAGGGCTATACACCAACATATTTATAGCCTCAACCCAATAAGTGATTGGTTACATACCTTCATTTATGAGACATCTAGCAATCTCAACCAACTACCTATTCTTCCTCTCTACAACACCATTTTATTGAGGGATGTGCATGCATGTAAAGTGCCGCTTTATGCAATTGTCCTACAAGTACTTTTGTGAATTCCTTGGAGAAATACTATTCCCCTCCATTTGAACTTTGTGTCTTGATGTGTGCATCACATTGTTTCTCAACAAGAGACCTAAACTTTTGAAAGCATGAAAACACTTCTGATTTTTCCTTGATAACATATATCCATACCTTTCACATTTGAGTGTATAAGCTCCAAAAGCTACCTGCTTTGCATATGCTTTTTAACTTGGAATATTTTTATATCCAATCCTGTTGTGCCAAACATCAATCTCTGCAATCCATTTGTTACCAATCATCACATAAAATACCTTCTTGTGTGTAGGAGCAACATATAGTGTGAACAATTTGCCTTCTTTCCTTCCCTTGGTAGTGACCTTGCCTCCTTACTTCAACATGCACTCCTTTACATCAAATATAGCCTACATACCTCTCTCTACCATTTTTCCTTTAGACATAAGGTTCTTGTAAATAGATGGAACATGGAGCACATCTTTAAGAGTCTTGATAGATTTACCTTTACCTAGCTTCACATCTCCCACATGAGTAATGGTATGCTCAATGTTATCTCTTGATTCCACACAACCTTTTGAACTTGGGACCTACATATGAACAAAAGATTCCTCCATACATTACATGTGATTAAAGTATCTAGAATCTATTTACCACTGTGTCCTTGGGATCACTATTGTAGCCATGTCTCATGGCTAGGAGCTAGGTCTACTTTTCATCATCCTTCTTGAAGCTTTTAGCATAGTTCCCTTTCTCCTTCTTCTTCCTTGAGCCTCCTTGAGTATATGTCTCTTGGTCTTCAATGACCTACAAAACTTCCATGCATTTAATGACTCTTCTTCTTCTTTTATTGCCTTTGGATGCCTATCACGACTTTTCCACCACCTTAGGACTACCTTTCCCAAACTTGAGAACACCCTTAGTGATCTAAGTCGTGAAATTTGTCCACATTAAGGTCTTTGACGCCTTTGTCCACTTAGAGCTTGGATAGTTAATATTTTTAATAAATATGGATAGGAAGAGTACCTTTTCTAGTAGTCGTAGACCAAGGAGTCAATAACTCTTTGACTTCCAATAAAAGTGCAATAGAAATCCCATCAATTCATCAGTAGGAGGAGAGTTAGAGGGTTTGAATCTACTAATGGTGTCTTTATCTTCACGGGTAGTGAGGGGCAGATCCAAGATCAAGGTCAATTTAGAAGGGATCAATTTCATCCTCTTTAAGGAAATAGAAGCCTTGGCTCTCTAGATATCCTCCCCCCACTTGGCAGTCCTATAGAACACATGAGTAAAGAACCACATGGCCTCTTGAAAATTCTCCTCCATGTTGATAGGTGTCCCACCATTTCTCTTAGAAAGCAAGGGTATGTATTCTTTAATTTTCTTTTTCTTCCTAATGTTATAGATACACTTGAGTCATCTATCCAACTTCCCAAAAAAATATTGTCTTGCCAAAGCAATAGACATACTAGCCTCAAGATACTGCTCATATCTAAACTTACGCTAGAGATCAATAAAGGTTTTAGAGCACAAGGTCCCATCAAGATCTTTTAATTCCTCAACGAGCTTCTTCCTCCTATTAGCTCTAATGATCCTAGAGAGCATCATGTGGAAAGTGAAAATCTTTCAAATCTTCTTAACAAAACTCTCCCAAATTTTATAAGGGTAGAGACCTTAAGATAAGTTCCACATTATGGCCTCTTTAAATTGTTAACACTTAAATCCTACTAGATTTAATAGGCTTAAATGAGATGAATGAAACTCTTAACACCTCTTTCCTGATAGGTTTAACTTTAAATTGACTCACTATTTGATGTGCTTTTTTGTGCTACACTTGTAGACATTCTTGATTCCCATCCTCTTGAGCCATTCTTTTTTCATGATTTCTTGTCCATAGAATTCAACTCTTTAGTAAAAACACCCATAGACCTATCAATCCTTTGAGAATGAACACGTTTATTATCTAATTTGCTCTTTGAGACCAGTTTCCATCCATTCAACTCTTCTGAGGAGTTTTCTGGAGGATCAATCACCTTCCTTATGGCTGTCCCCACTTCAACATTTGTATTAGGGTAATGGTTTATTGGTCTTCCTTAGAGCCATCAATCAAATCACCAAAAGGGTTGTGCACTTCTACAAGAAAAACATGAAAGGGGTTGGAGTTCTTACCTTCGAAGCCTGAGGATCATTTTCTTACCAATGCTTTAATTGGATATAGAAGCTTCTTGGGGAATTTCCTTGTTTTGACTCACCGAATTACTTCCTTCAACTTCAAAAACATTATCAAAAATGTTATTATTATTCATGGGACAGTTATTAGATGATCTTGTTGGTAACATTTAAAGCAAGGATTGGCTAAGTTTCTATATATAATTCGTTGTTCATGAAGCAACACCCCATTCCACCGTTTAATGCTTATGCTAGATTTCATAGGCTTGGAAACATCTAGTTCAACCATTATCTGGGGGTCCCATTTGGCATTAATGCTCCCCTATGTGACTTTTAACCCAACACTTTTTCAAGAATGCATCCAAGTTTTTCTATCCAAGGATAAAAAATCCACAGGAATATCGGGGAATTCCACAAATATGAGGAGTTTAGTGGGTTTAGGTCCACAAGGGTTGAAGCCTAGATACCATCAAAATATCTCAAAAAGAGATCTTTAAATTTTTAGGGTGTATATATATATATATAATTAAATATAACAAAACTAGGATTTTTGACTTTTTAAACACACACACACATACACACAAACATAAATATATTTTTAGGAAATATTAGAAAAAATCTAAATATATAAAATATGAATAATTAAATATCTAAAAAAAGTAGATCTTTAAATTTTTAGGGTTTATATATACATATATATATATATATGTGTGTGTGTGTGTCTGTGTGTGTGTGTCTGTGTGTGTGTGTATAAAATTAAATATAAATTTATATCCTAAAACACATCCTAAATAAACTTTTAGGATTAATATTAATTTATACAATGAAATATATATGAAAATATCTAAAAAATAGATCTATAGAGTTTTTAGGGTTTATATATAGATCCTAACATCTCCTCATTGGATCAGATGGTATCTCCATGTACACCTTGGGGAGCGCATGACCATGACGATTCCAAGATAGATCACATATGTGATGGAGCTATGGTCATGGATGCAGCCAGAAAGTGCATGCATCAATGCATTTGTCAGCTTTTCTCCATATAGTTTGGACATTCTTTGATGTTAAAATGGAGCGAACAAGATAAGGATTCCAAAAATTATATCACACAGATGATATATGAAGAGTACTCACTAGCACTTGGGCATCCTATAGTGAGCTCAATTTGGATTCAACACATGACACGTGGAGTCATGTCTCATCGGTGGTCCGGGGCTTGCAATTCTTATAGAGTAGGCTTACCAAAGCATGTATGGTTACATGTAGAGGAGTGGGAATCTATTCATGATGAGCAACAACATACTCTTGACCAATATCGTCAGTAGCGAGATGCGGCGACCACACATTTAGATATGGTTGGAACGTCGCATTTGGGTAGCAGCGGATACGACAGTATGCGCTACCAATTTGTAAGTATAAGTTTAATTATTGAATTTGTTTGTGTTAAGCACAACATGTATGTTTATCTAACATTTTGCATATTTATTATAAGAGTTGGCACTGGGTCGTCCTTCGACGCGAACCAAAGAAGCTTACGGATATCGTCAAGGATTGCCTGCACTGTTGTAGGACTTAGAGGGACGTGGTGCGATCATTTCATGGGAGAATCTATGATGAAGTAAACTTATAGCTTGGTTTTGTATTTTTAGTTGTTGTTTATAAATATCATGTCAAGTTGTCTCATTTTATGCATATGCTTTGTTGCAGGATTGTAGGTGTAAAGGTTTTGATCCCCATTGTAGGTGTAAAGGTTTTGATCCCCTTGAGCATATGTATGATAGTGCTTTGCCACAATTTTGTATTACACTCATATGTGGCAATGTTGCACCATAATTTTGTATTCGGTTCCTATATGGAAGTGCTTTGTCACATTTTGTATTTGGTTCCTTTATGGAAGTGCTTTGACACACTCTTGTACATGCTTCATTTATGGAATATACTACTTTTTTGTACATGATTCATGGTTCATTTTGCTCATCTCTTTTGTGTCCGATAGTATTTTGCTATATGAAATCATGTTTTGGTTGCCATTAGAGTACACATCACATGCACTCAGTTTTCTTTGGGCAGTGTATTGTCTTTCGCTAAAAAACATCGTGGTAATGTTGCTATAGCAAAGGACAACAAACTCTGTGCAAAAACAATTTTGCAAATATGGTCGTTGGTATAAGTGACAGTACTCCAAACAGATCGTCAGAATAAGCATCGGTACTTCCACAGTGTTGTCACTATGGGCATCGATATGAGCATTAGAAATATCGACACTCATACTGGTGCTTCAATACCAATGGCTATACCGACAACTACACCAATGTCTAGGTGAAAATGCACCCGTTCAATTTCGTCAGTAAGAGCCTCCATATACGACCGATATGTTGTAGTGTCCTTTCAACATACATCTCCACATATTTCTTTTGCTACTTATACTCACTACATTTTGACAATCATCAATGCAAGGACTGAAATACCTTTATAGATGCTCACTATGTTTCTTTTCTACCTATTTCTTCCATTTGTAATCGAGAAAAACACTCTTGTTGGTCTTCCAAAGCTTAATTACAAGAAGATTCTTTTAGGTGAATGCAATCAGATTACTACAAGGAATATGGGTGCATAGCGATGGTTAACGTGACACAATTCGGTCGTTATATAATTGCATGAAGTGTCGCATCAAGCATCAAGCACGTTGTGTCCATTAAAGAACAAAATCTTTGACATTCCTATCGACATGTGAAGTGACATGGTTTGCAATAGTAAAACCAAGCTTCACTAAAGCGACAATAATAAAACAGCGTCACATAAGTGACGGTAAATAGCATTGCATAAATGATGATAAAAACCATCATTTATACGATGCAATCTAGACATGGATATACGATGGTTTAGCATCAATTACACGATGTTTTTTTTACCAAAAGAATAAAAATGTTGCAGGCTCTTCGATCGGCATCTACACGCATCGGATCCAAGAGCTCTCCAACGTTCACAATTGCACTACACTTACGAGCTGAAACAATCGTTTGCTGAATCGTTCTTTTCTCTAATCTCTATTTTATTGGTCTCTCTTGCTCTTTCTCTCCTTTCTCACTCTTTCTCTTTGAATTATCTCTCTCTCTCTCTCTTATTGTAGGTTATTCAAGAAGTTAACCAAGCAAAAGATATGGCTAACTATTATAAGTACAATTTCCATTCTTTGTATTTCATTTGAATTATGTTATTTTCATTAGTTAGCATCATCACACTTATTGATATGCAAATATACACTTATACATTAAGATGCCCGTTCACACATATACACATATAGACATGCACATACACACACATATAAACACATGCATACGCACATACACTTACACATACACACAGGTACACCTACACACACATACACATATACAAATATATCTACATGCATATGCACAAACATTTCTGAAACCACAATAAAAGGACTTGCATGCATGCATTATTGCATATACACATACACATACACACATTAACACATACTTAAATACATGTATATGCACATTCACATGCATACACATTCACATGCATGAACATATACATGGATGCAAATGCAAAATGCATCCACATGCATATGCATGTTTCATACATATACACATGTATATACATACATTTTTATATGTTTATACACATAAACATACACATACATATGCACATACACACATATACACACACACACATATACACATATATATGCACATATGTACACACACATACACACATACACATGCACATACATGTAACATACATATACACATACATATACACATACACATGCACATACACACATATACACATATACACATACACTTACACATATACATGCACATACATACATATACACACACACACACATGCACATGCACAAACACATATACACTTATACATGCACATGCTTATACATGCATATACACATATACATATGTACATACATACATATACACATATATACATACATATACATGTACATACATACACACACATACACACATACACACACATACACATGCACATATATACATATAGACAAATATACATGCACATACACATGTACACACATACAGTTACATATATACATGCACGTACATACATATACACACATACACATGCACATGCACATACATGCATATACACACATACATATGCACATACATACATGCATACACACACACACACACACACACACACATATATATATATATATATATATATATATATATATATATATATATATATATATATATATATATATATATATATATATATATATATATATATATATATATATATATATATATATATATATATATATATATATACATACATACATATCGATGCATATAGACACACTTCCACAAACATAGATATATACCTACATGTGTATACATGCATTTTATACACACACAAGCACACATAAATATGAATGAATTGTATAATTAAGGTAATAAAACACATTCTAAATATAAACTATAATAATAATGATTAGAACAAAACTTTTCATTAGTTAATACCATAGATACAATTCAAAACATAAGTGGAATGATATCTCTCTCTCTCTCTCTCTCTCTCTCTCTCTCTCTCTCTCTCTCTATATATATATATATATATATATATATATATATATATATATATATATATATATATATATATATATATATATATATATATATATATATATATATATATGTATGTATGTATGTATGTATGTATGTATGTATGTATATACATGTATAAATATATATATATATATATATATATATATATATATATATATATATATATATATATATATATATATATATATATATATATGTATATATATATATATATATTGTTAGTATATGATCAATGTCTACCCCTCATGATTGTATGCACATTTTGTAAGGCCCCCTTTATGAGGAGAAGCCAAGCGTGCATTACCCAATTGATGGGAATCCCAACTTGAATGTTGGATGAAGGTCATATTGGACCATGTAAGATATTATAAGGAAAGGGAGTTACCAGGGTCCCCAATCGCGACGGTAAAGGGAATATTCCATGGAATATTCCCTGTCGGAGTCAGAAATCATTTATATTTGTTAGGTCGGTTCAACCAGTCTAAGCCGTGTATGGCAATTATGCGGGTGGTGGCCGCCCATGCTCTACCGCCCATGTATTGCCGTCCATAGCAGGCCACCCATGATCCTATATATACATGACTTCTGCACTACCTAAGACACCGAGTTGAGCCAGCATACCTCTACCTTGTATCTCCCTATCTAGAGTTGTCTAGATCACCATTTAAGCTCTACCTTGAGAGCGCACGGGTGGACAACGCCATCATCTTTGTACTTGCTGCTAGTAGAAAATTGTTGAGATTCTCCTATATCTGTTATCTTCTCTGCTATTGCTCCTGTGTTATATTGCGTAACTATTGTCTTACATATATATATGTATATATATATATATATATATATATATATATATATATATATATATATATGTATATATATATATATATATATATATATATATATCAATGTAAATATATCCAATGTCATAATCAAGAATCGTTATCATTATCATCATCATGATCATCCTCGTCATCAGAAGCCTCATCCTCATCCTCATCATCATGATCAGACTCAGATGTTTGGTAATTTGACAGTGGAGTGACCAAACATATTACCTCTCAATGCAGTTTCTTCTCTTCACTCGAGCCTACCCCTACAGGGAATACTCTTACATGTGCCAACAACTCCTCTTATCTTGTTATGGGAGTTGGTAAGATCATTTTGACTACTACTCATGGTAGTTCTTTCACTTTTCTAGATGCTTTGTTTGTGCGAGAGATCAAGAAGAATCTGTTATCAGTTTCAACATTAGCCCAGATTGGCTTGGAAAATATTTCTCTTGATTCTAATGCATTTTTGGCTGAACGTGGGATAAAACACCAGTGTATAGTTCCGTATACACCTCAACAGAATGGAGTTGCTGAACAAAAGAACATGCTAGTCATGGAGATGGCAAGGTGTATGGTCAAGAGTGAGGCTTTTCCACATAGTTTCTAGGTTGAGGCTGTCATGTGTGCAACATATGTACTTAACAGGTGTCCCACTAAAGCGCTAGAGTCTATCACTCCATATGAGGCTTGGCATGATCGCAAGCCATCTGTTGCCCATCTGTGTGTTTTTGGTTGTCTGGCATATGCATTAGTGCCTGAACAACATCGTAGAAAACTAGATGATAAAGCAATAAAATGTATTTTTGTTGGGTACAGTTCTGAACATAAAGGCTATTGTCTATATCATCCACAGACTAAACGCATTCTAGTTAGCTATGATGTTGTTTTTCTGGAAGATGTTATTCAACCATTGCTTTCTTGTAGTAAGGAGACATGTGTTAGCTTAAAAGATATGTAGGATACTTTGTTGCCTCTTTTCATAGGTGGACAGTCTAGTGCTAGTCCTAATGAGTCAACTTCTCAGCCTTTGTGGGTTTCATGTGATGATGCAGATCGTTCCATCTCTAATGCAGATTTACATGATGGACTCGTTGATTAGAGAGCTGATATTGAGTAGGCGAAAACTATGCCAAAATAGCTAGTGCAAAATTTGCGTGATAGCAAATTAGATGCACCCATGTCTTATCGTACTTGTTCAGCCTTTCATAGTGCGACTTTTGCATCAGATTGCTATGCTATGGTTGTCTGTAGTCTCTTTGATGAGACTGAACCTGTTTCATTTGATGAACCACGAAATTCTGAACATTGGATGGCTGCAATGCAATCTGAATATGATGCTATCATGAAAAATGGTACCTCATCTTTATGTGACTTGCCTCCTGGAAAGAAGACCATTGGCACAAAGTGGGTATACAAGCTAAGGTGTAAACCTGATGGAACAGTTGAGAGGTATAGGATAGGCTTGTTGTAAAGGGTTATGCACAGGAAAGAGGCATTGATATTGATGAGACCTATGCACCTACTTGCCGAATGAGTATTGTTCATAGCATCTATGCACTTGCAACTCATCATGGTTGGAATGTACATCACTTGGATATCAAAATAGGATTTTTGAAAGAACAATCCAACTGAAATCACCTTATATGTTAAGCATGCTAATGATGTACTTCTGATCATTGTGGTTTATGTTGATGACATGCTGCTCAGTGGTCCTCATGAGAGGCATATTGCTGATTTTAAGGCCGATTTTGATGCTGCATTTGAGATGTTTTACTTGGGGCATTTGCATCATTATTTGGGCATTCAATTTATGTATGTTGACAATGGAATGTCTTTGTGTCAAACAAAATGCATTCACACATTATTGTAGAGTTTCGGCCTTCAAGATTGTAAACCTATTGCCACTCCTATGGATAAATTTTTACGATTGAGTCTTCATGATGCTGGAGATGCATTTGATGTTGTTCTCTATCAGCAAGCTATTGGATGCCTGATTTACTTGTGCATTACTCGGCCAGATATTCAGTTTGTTGTCTCACAGATGAGTAGGTTTATGCATTGCCCAGACGTCAAGCATTCTTTTTCTGACTCTGATTGGGCTAGTTTCTATGACACTCGTGTGTCCACTAGTGGCTTTTGCTTCATGCTTGGTAGCGCATGTATATCTTTGTTGAGCAAGAAGCAGCCTACTATGACCACTTCCAATTGTGAGGTTGAGTATAGGGTAGCTTTCACAACGACTGTTGAATGTGTGTGGCTCAGAAGCCTTATGGATGATTTGGGTGTTGGTCAGTCTTCTGCCACCACCATCTTCACTGACAATCAGAGCGCATTGGCAGTTGTGAGGAACCGAGTGTTCCATGCTCGCACTAAGCACACAATCTACTCAATGCCTTTCCACCCTACCTATTGAATTGGTGTAGTACTTTGGATATGTACTCAGTTTGAGACAAGTATATGCATCTTATACAAGTAATTCACATGCCAATATTATATTTTCCATCCCCCAAATCCTTTATATCACATTTTTTACTCAACTTTGTTTTGAGAATTTAAAAGTCATAAAAGGACTTCCCAACAATCAATATATGATTGACAAAAAGTATCAAGCATATCAAGATGCCATCTAAGCATCTCTTTGTGTAGAGACAATGATCCTCATTGCTTCAAGAATGGCCTTGAGACTTCATAAAATCATCAAAAATTTGGTTCCATTGTCTAGGGGACTTTTTAAGTTCATATAAGCTCTTCTTGAGCTTACAAACTAGAATTTCTTTGCTAGGAACTACATAACCCTCTTCTTGCTCCATATAGATCTCATCTATAAGATCCCCATACAACAAAGTGGTTTTCACATCCATTTGGACTAGCTCTAAGTACTCCATTGCAATGAATCCAAGCAACATGCATAGGGTAGTCATCTTGACCATGGAGTGAAGATCTACTCTAAATCAACACCATTTTGTTGCTTAAAACCCTTTGCAAGAAGTCTTGCATTATACTTTGGAGAAGCACTATCATATATGAATTTCAGCTTTTATACCCATGTACATGGTAAAACTATGGAGAAATATGACTCCAATACATGCAGCGAAAGTTAGAGAACCTCTTCTAGAAACTGCCCTGTGAGACACATGTATACTAAAACCTGATCCAATTGCTCTCAAAATTGGTCCAAACATAGTAGAATATCGTAGCCTTTTAAAACACTATAGAAAACTCCCCTTGTAGTTCATATGATGAGGCAATCAATTGTCTAAAGTTAGACTACCTATCATCCTCAGGTTAATCAGAAAACTAAGGTTCACAAGAAATGTTCTGAGTCACTACTAGGGAATCATCTGATAGAGATATTTGAGATACAAAGCGTGTGAATATTGAGCTCCAATGATTCCCCTCATTTTGAGGGCTTCTCTGCACAAAGTCCAAGTATGGTCACCATCTAAACGTGAAGGATGCAGACATGGAACTCGATCTTCTTAGCCACCCAACCATGTGGAGTTCTTCTAATATCTCTCTCTCATTACCCATAAAGGGCAATGCTCAAACTATCTCCTATGGGTGCCACTTGGCACTCCTGTGAGTATCATACTCAACAAGTGTAAGAGGAGGTTCTCACCTCTAACTCATAACTAATGTGTGATATGCCATGTGACATTTCCTTCCCCTTAATTGCATTTTTGTCATAAAATATGGTATGGGAAGGTCTGATAGAATGAGAGAAATAATAGAAACACCACTCCCACAATATCCCCATGTATACCAATACATGCTCATCTCTACGTGTTGTTGCCCTGTATCCTTCCTCTTAAGAAGACCATTGGGAATGTAATCTAGAATGTGGAAACCGTCTCTGAAGGGTGCTAACATGCTCCCATGTGGCACTATCTTCTGAACTATCTTTCCACTTTACTAGACACTCTTTATATGACTGACTTCTCGTCCAATTCTCTTGACTTCTGGTGCTCCAAACCACTCCATATGGATAAGGTTACAAATGTTTTGAGTATTCCGTCTCTCTTATCATATTTTGGCTTTTATCTAAGTCATAAATACATTTGCACTTTTAATTCAACACTCTACTTTGAGATTGTGAGTGTCCTCTCTATATTTCCAGGACTTAGCTTCCTTTTGAGCTTAGAAAAAATACATAAATGATGAAGAGTTAATAAACAAGAGGTGAGTATGTGTCAAGCCTCACAGTTGGAGCTTGCACAAGTACTAAAAATTTCAACAAAAGCTTTCTTGCCCTTTGGCAAAGGTACTAAATCCCAAGTACCATTCTTGTGAATAGAATGCAACTCATTCTTCATGGCATGCTCCCACTTGACAAGATTCATTTACTGCGTAGCTGTTTTTTTTATCACATCTATTAGCATAACAAAATCCAAACGTGGAACATATCTATTATGTGGATATGAGACACATGTAGAGCATCTCAATGGTTGCTGAACAGGAACATTTGTAGAATGATCTAATTGAATGTTCTCTTGAGCATCCCTATGTGCAACATCTTTATGCATGCTAATTGGAGGACTAGTATCCTCAAACACCACTCTTCTCACTTCAACCTCCTTAATGGGTTGTTTGTGCATTTGTTTATCATTGAAAATGACATCATTGCTTCTGATCACTAATCATGTCTCAGGATCCCATAAGTGATATCCAAACTTTCCCTCTTGACCAGATCCAAGAGAAATGCAGTTCTTTGACTTATGGTCCAATGTTTGTCTAAGATTCTTGGGTATATGAACATATGCTTCACACCCAAAAACTCAAAGATTATCATAATATGATGGCTTCCGTATCCATAACTCTTGGGCCACTTTTAGACCTTCAACACTACTAGGCAAAAGTTTAATCACGTGAATGGTATTCAATACTATTTCTGCCCAAAAGCATTGTGAAAGGTTTGCATGATGGAGCATAGAAACTATTCTATCCTGAATAGTTCTATTCATCTTTCAACTACACCATTCTATACTAGGATATGAGGGACTGTAAACTCTCTACGAATTCCTCTAGATTGATAGAAAAGGCTGATTTCATGTGAGGTATACTCACCCTCGTTATCTTAACGTAAAGCCTTAAGGTTAGTTTCTTTATTAGTCTCAAATAAAGCAAGCCATTTTTTGAAAGTAGGGAATACCTCATCCCTTTCTTTGATAGGATATACCTAGAATTTTCTAGTATGATCATCTATGAAAGTGACAAAGAAAAGAACCACATAATGACCTTGTGGGCATAGGACCACACGCATATGTGTGAAGATCTAAAGGGTGAACTCAGGAGTCAATGTGCTTCTTATGCACATTCCTAGTTTTCCTTCCATATTGAAAATGCTCACAAAATGAGAAATTAGTGAAAGATAACAAAGGCAAGTAGCCATAATAATTCGCTTACATGATATATGGCCCAAATGACCATGCCGAATACAAGTTATAGGTTGTTAAATAATAGCTAACAAGTGTTCTTTCTATGATAAAAAGAAAAGAATAAACTGAGCTAAGTTTGATTCCTTGTGCAATAAGTATATTTCCTTTTCATATGCGAAAGGACTAAGCATAGAAGACCAGCTTCTAACCAAGTTCATCAAGTTGACCAAGTGACATCAAACTGCATGATAGCTAAGGTACATGGCATACATTATGTGAAGTAAATTTTGAACCATCAATCAAGTGCACAAACACATCTCCAATCCTCACATCACAGTGGTAAGATTCACCGTCTCATAGTACCAAGAAACCTTCATAAATAGAATACGAGATATAAAGAAGAGAGTGAAAGTTAGCCTCTGTAAATTTTTAAAATATTCTAGCTATAGAGGCTTAGTATTTTCTTCATTATGAAAGCCTAAAATTGCAAATAATATGAAACTTACATAAATGAAATTAACTATAAGTAGCTACATGCTATTAAAATGTGGAAGAAATAAGACATCAATTGGTAGGTCAATAGACATATTCTTCTTAGAACAATCTCTGGCAAGGGTTTGCCAAAGATCGCTACATGTGTTTGATGAATAAATGGTTGTTTTATATGGGAAGCTCAAGTTTAAAAACTTTTTCTTGGAGAAGGTACTCCAATATAGATCCTATGATATACCTAAAATTCAAAGGTTTTTGAATTTATCTTCATAATTAGAAGATATTGTAAATGTGTTAGTGCATTGTTTCTAGGCTCACCTAAGCGTAGGTGTAGCAGAGATAAAATGATACATTCAAATAGATATTTGATTGAACTTTTAGTTGACTTTTTGTTAAACAAAACTAGATAAGTTGATGTAGATTTTGGAATAAAGAAAATGAAATTTATAGTTTCTTTCATTATCACATTTTGAGAGCTAGTCGTCAAGTACTGAACGCTTCCAATGAAATAATGATAAAACTCTGAGAAAATGTCCAAATCAGTGTTTTCTAAGCCTAATGAAAGCTTAAGAAAAGCTATCCAAGCTATGAAATGTGATACATTTCTCATAAGTATAAGTTAGTTAAAGCTAAGTTTTAATCTATTTCTGTTGAAAATTATCTATGGAGAAGATATTCTTGAAAGGAACAGATTTCCCACATGTTTCTATGAAATGTTTTTGATATGGTGTGATCACCATTGGCTAGCTATGCTATACATATTGATTTATTCATGATTAGTTTGTGGTGACCATTCTCTATAGGACAAAGAAGATTGTCAAAATTTTTGAAAATATGAATATTGCCATGAGAGCATGGAAGAAGAGAACTTTAGTTGATGTTCTCATTCCATTTGTAATGGATTGATACAATTCCAATTTCATATCAGTTAATATTTGATGCAAGCTACATCCTTCAAAAATCTAGTTGAGTTGATTTATCACACCATCTCTAATTTCTCAACTCAAGATGAGTTGGTCCTACAGATAATTATGAGTGGTACAATCATAGGAATCACTCTGTCCTTTCCATAGAGGGAAGGAAATACTTGAGGAACACTTCATGATTTCATTTTTATATTTATGTTTGTGATTAATCACCTATTTATTATTATCATTTTGAGAGAAGTGTTCGACTTTAAACTCATACATGCATCTATGTAGGGTATAAATTTTGGTGGTATGGGACATCAAACTTTGTATTATACCTAGGTGTAGGATAGATGGTATGGGAGAGAAGTCTCTGAGATTGTATTTTTTTATGGTTCTGAGTTTCTTCAAAAGTTCTTCTTATTACTAGACAACATAGGGGCAGTTGAGATAGTAACTTTGTATGTGACTGCAAACAAGGCAAGTCCATAGTCATGTAGCCTAGAAGTAGTGTGACAAGGTTTGCACATAAAAACTATGACTAGAAAATTGCATTAAGAAGAAATTCATAGAGTACATACTACTTTATTTGAAATGCCTAAGCTAAATCCATGTCTCACACATAGTATGTATGAGGTGAGCTAGATGTTTAGCCTAGTGGGCTATGAGTGTGCATGCATCTACTTACCATTTTTCAATGTATTTAGTGCACTCAAATTATGGTGCTTATTATGTATAGGAGTGCTAGAGTATTATAGTAATTTACTAAGATATATCATTCTTATTTGGGAATTATTTTATGATATAGATGATCAGACAATGATGATCAGAGATAAAGCAAGTTTCATCCGCTTGGAAAAATTTGCATGTTATTATTGAGAAGGCAGTCGTAATTCCACTAGTTGTTGTAGTTTCTGCGCATGTCTTTGCTTGGCATGAAAGACTTAGTTCCATAGAGTGGATTGGGATTTACTTTGTATGGGAAATATTTTGATCCTTGTTTTAGATTATTATATATTCCATATGATAGATTGATATTTTGGTCCATAGTTTGGATATAAGAGATTGAGTTCTTGGTCCACAGTGTGGATCATTGATAGATTGTCATCTTTGATTCATAGTTTGGATCATGATAAGAAATTCTTGAGTTTCATTTCATTACACTGAGTAACACAAACAAATTTACTTGAGTTTAAAGATAAAACACTATTTGGAAAAGACTTCCATTTAATTTAAGTATTTTTCCACAAAGTATGAAAATTTATCAATGGGTATTGTAGGGAGACAACGGCTAGTTGCCAAGGCCTCTACAGGTGACATGTTGTCACAAATTAGTGGTCAAGGTCTAGCATAGGGAGTTCGAGGATATTCTGAGTACTTATGATGCGCATATATGAACTCATTGGGCCTTAGAGGGATTCCCATATTATGCCCAAGAGAAGCACTACTAGTTATTAGTGGAAATGCTACATAGGGAGCAAAGAGACTAGTTTTCGTCTTAGGTAGATAGGAAGTAGAGAGAATACGTGTCTACTTTTTGAGCATCTAGTATTTCAAACACCCAGCATACTCTACTCTTATTATTTGGAATCATAGTTCTAATTCCTAGGTTTATAGCATCTTCTATATCATGGAGCACAATGATCTTTAAAAGAAAGAGAGAGTGGTATATTCGAGAGATGTACATGCCTCGAGGAACTAGAAGTCCTTGCTCGGGGGATAGCCAAGGACAAAAGCTAGAGAGTTCATATGAGGTACCTACTCACAATGGCCAGGTGAGTACAGGAACCTTAGAGAGAACTCTAGACAATGAATAGACAAGGGCTATATATATGTTGGGAGGTGAGTACGAAGTATGTCATTCACCACTTCTCACACTCCTATTGCCATAGAAATGGGGTTTATACATTTAAATATGCTTTAGAACTAGGATGTGATAGAGATGTATTCAAAAGAGTAGACACACATGAATTAGTTAGAGCATTCTCGAGTCTAGTTTGGTATGGCTCAAAGATATCCATTATGGATGGATTAAGGCCATGTACAAAACAATGTGGATTCATTTGAAGTATGTGGATTCATTTCAATTATGTGGAATAAATGATATAGATTCACTTGAATTATGTGGATTCATTTGAATTATGTGGATTCATTTGAATAATGTGGATTAAATGATTGTCGATTCACTTTAATTCAGTGGATTTCAATTATATGGATTCATTTGAATTATGTGAATTAAATGATATGGATTCATTTGAGTTATGTGGATTAAATGATGTGGTATCATTTGAATTGTGTGGATTTATTTGAATTGAGTGAATTATATGATGTGAATTCATTTGAACTATGCAGAGTACATTATTTGGATTCATTTGAATTAATTAAATTAAATTATGTGGATTGATTTAACACTAGTTCTGTACTAGGATACTTGAGTGTCCTGGGACACTTAAGTGTCCTACTTTTACACCAAATTGATTGATTTTCCTTGATGACATCCTTATGGCTTTGATGGCATACTCACTTGTATTTGATAGCTCACATCATGTTCTTTTAGAGAAAAATATAATCTTTTAACATTTAACAACATCACACGGGTTATTAAATGAAGAAGAAAAAGGGAATTTTTAAAAACTCAACTTTTAGCATAACTGAAAAAATAACACAACTCAAACATTTTGACAAATTGGATATGTTTTAGGAAATTGAAACCTATTCATGCACTTTGGCAGTGTAAAGCAAGTGTCTAGGGATCTCTAGAGAAGGTTGAACACTTCCATAAGTCATAAAGATGGACTCAAAACGTGTCTTCTCTAGATCACTGCCATTTATCGTACCTTTTAAAGAATGGCTCACTATAATTTGTGTGTACATGAGATTGCAGAGAATTGGCATGTTATCAATAAATAACCTTCATACTAATTGAATGCATATTTTTATTCAAAGATAGAAGGCCTCCGCTTTGAACTAATAGCCGTTGCATTTGGTGTTGACTTTCATGCTGAATTGGCAAAGCATATATTTCTATGTTCATGAAATTAACATAGCTCCAAAGGTGGAATAAAACATTATGATGAAAAATAATAATTATTTGGTAATCAAGGATATGAAGGCCTTCTTCCTCAAAAGAAGCCTTATATTTTTCTACCTAAAGAAAATAACCTTATACATGATTTATCATCACAGGGAGAAGAATTACACAATGAAGGAATAAAAATTCTTGGGGAAGAACAATTGATGATAAAAAAAAGAGATTTGATGATTTAGAAAATCAAGTGAAAAATTTACAAATATCTATTGATGCATATGAGAAAAGATATGGAATACTATCAGAGGCATTATCATTTTTTGATGAGTTCACTATTGATGAATTATTCAATTAGCAAAACATTGAATTCACAAGCCATTTTTTGTAATCAAGTACATTAATTTATGATAAAGACATCATTTTATGCAATTGAATCTAACCAAAGTATTCAGAGTACATCATTTTCTTCATTTTGAATATCATCATCTATTATAGGTACCATGTTAGCTATTTCTTCCATATCTGAACCATCCTTGTGATCAACATCTAAATCCTGATCACTCCATGAATCAGTTATTAAAATTTCATGAGTTTGAAATTCTACAATAGTTTATTGTAATGTTGTAGAAGCTATCTTGGTTGGAGCATGTAACAAATGCATATTAGAAAAATCGTATACCAAATCATCAACATGTGATACACTTAAGCGATTTTTTCATTTTGAATGAAGAAAATCATATGCACTCCAATTATGTTCAAAACTACCGCTTGAAGATGTTATTGAAAGCACTCTCATAGCTATATGTTGCAACTCCACTTCTTCACCTTTCTACTCTTTCCACCGTATAGGAGGTGGATGCTTTTGAATTTCTTGAATGTGCCACAAATCTCCAAAACATCCTTCTCAATGTACATAAGCTACTCTTTGGTGGAAGGCATCTTAACCATCTACGAGTGGAAGTAGTAATTGACATGTGGTCTTGAAATTTGGCATGACTTCTTCTTTTGATGGTTGAACATTGAATTTATATGTTGGATCCAAGGCAAATGTTGTTCCATGTAAATGATTGTACATATGCATCCATCTTTTCTCTGCTAATGATAGAATTTATGTTCTTCATTGTAATGAAAAATGATTAAAGTCTTTCACTTTTTGAATAGCTTTTGACATAATCCAATAAACTTTTCCTATCATAAACGTATCCGTATCAAGAATTAATAAAATTTCCAGAAAGGCTTTAGTGATACCGACAAATTTTTCAAGATTATGCCAAACATTTTATGACTCTATTAGAGACATACACTTTGAATCCACAACTCAATAAAAAGGATACTTCTCTAGCCATGCCTCCCATCTTGAATCTACAATCATTTCTAGAAATTTTGGCTTGAACCCCAATAATCCACTGCCCACAATATAGGCTATTGCAAATCGTGTAGCACAAAATATATGAAGTGCTTTATCGAGAGATTTGGAATGAAAGAGTGAATATGAAAATTGATGCTCTTAGATACATTTGACGACAAGATTTGTGTATATTAAACTTTGTTTAATGAAAGATAATCTCCCTACATCTTTCAACAATAGATCTAGTGTTTTAGGTGCACAAGGAACCTACATAATGCTCACATACTTGTTTTGTATTGCAATTCCAACACTTCAAAAACTAGATGGATTATTAGTCACTATAACAGCTCCATTCTTTGGACCACTCATGCGAGATATAGCATGTTCATATATTTTTACAAGAAAAGCTGAACTTTTCTATTCAAGAGAAGTATCAATATCTTCCAAAAACATACTTCCCTTTGGACATATAATGATGAAATTAATTAATGGATTCTTCTAACAACTTGTCCATCCATCTAGTGCTATTTTACATCCATACATGGGTACATATTCAAGGATAGATTGTTTTGAAATAGCTTCAATACTTTTTTTCATGTTATCAACTTACTCTATTCACATTTTATTGTAATGTCGCATGGTGGATCCTTTCCGTGCAATTGACATCAAAGCATAATAGGATTATAAATAACATAGAAAGAAATCCCATATGCTAAAAAATGCTTGAGCCCATTTAAGATGAAGCTCAAGGCAAACTTGCTTTTCAAAAGCTATAGGTATTGTGTTCGATGATTTAGTACAAACAAAACATGTTGAAACATTATTGGATCCATCCTTTTTACTACATTCATAGGGTCCACGCCTCCTTGTCATAGCTAGAGAAAATGGATTACATGTATCTTGATTAATCTTGAAAATAGTTTGTGATACTTGAGTAGAAATATCACAAGGATGCTTTGTTGTCATTCTTACATCTACTTGTTCTTGATCTACACTTGGACTATTTTGAAAGTACCATGAATACTCATGATTTTAAATTTTTTGATGTGATACCTTGATATTTACATTTGTTTTCATAACTTGCAAAGTATACCTATATATCACTATCTAGATTAGAGCATCCTCCGAGGTTATTACTTGTACTAAAAAGATGCTCAAGAATAACATATGAAAATTCTTTTCCCTTTCCCATAATGCTTCCTTTATGAAAAAGACAACATAAATCAATATCAAATAAGATACACATTCCACTGGATATATATCTTAAAAAATATAAAAACTACTCCGAATCTCTCTTAAAGTTTCTAAATCTATTAATATATGTATTTATCTATCTCTATCTTTTTATATTTTTACCTCTCCATTTAAACAAATAGATTTTAACTCATAATCATACCTGCACATACACTTACACATACTATTTTGAACTAAGAATCAATGTTGAGCCAGAAAATTACAATAGAGTTTAATTCTCAATCATACTCAATCATACACAAACATAGGATCTTGCTCACACGCAAACAGAGGTTACGAACGCTGAAAATACACAGAAGAATAGACGCAACAAGAGACGAGATAGAACGCAAGATTGGGTACAATCTCCCCCCATGCACTCTGTTTCGACAGTCCTCAGAGTGCATGTATTTATAGGAACTTTTGATTACGTGGAAAAGAGTGGTTACATGAGAGCGGCTTCGAAAAGCAGGCGTGAAACTAAAAGTTGGTAACTTTTATAGAAAGCCATTGCTTTAAATAACAGAAACTGCGGTCTACAACGACCCTTATTCTAACCATTACTTTTCTAACTGTTTCTAACAATAGAACCTTCTATGCATAATAATTATTCAGATTATTGATATCTGCCCTTTCATGCTTTGCATGCTCCTCACGAACCTTCAGCTGCTATATCAAAACCACATTAATACATCAATAATTTAACAGTCCAACAATTACTTGTTCAACACATTCCATAATTCATAACATGCCCCTCAGTTGAAAAAGCAACTGGCCTCAGTTGATAAAATAATAAACATGGATAGCTAGTCACATGTTTCATCACTGAACAAAAAAAAAAAAGTATGTTCCATGTAAAAACACATGCATGGAAATGTTCATGGAGGTGTTAAGTTATTAAGATTAACCATGCGATGCTTGACATAGTCTAGGATCCATGAGTATGAAAAGAACAAAACCCTCCTGCTACGGGCTTTCTTTGCTCTCAACCTTAACTTTTAAAACCTAATTTTCACCCATGCAAGTTACCTTGGACTTGCAATCTAGTGCTTTCCTCTCGGGATGTACCCTCAGGGAATGTACCCTAGCAGAAAAGTACCCTAGCAGAAAAGTACCCTATCTGGGTGTACCCTGATGTACCCTGACAGGATGTACCCTCATGTAACCTAATAGGATGTACCCTGTCTGGATGTACCCTGGTGTACCCTGGAAAGTGTACCCTCAGTAGTGTACCCTGAGGAGATGTACCCTCAAACGCGCCGCGTCGCGTCGCACCATGCCGCCTTCAAAAGTAAAAACTAAAAGTTATGTTAAATTTAAGGAGAGAAAACTTGAGTAACAACTCCAAGAAAGAGTGTAGTGGTAAAAGTACTTCCCTTGAAAGTAGGAGGTTGTGGGTTCAAATCCTCCTACCTTAGGGAATCTAAACCACTCTATTTCCACTCAAAATTAAAATTGCCTTGCGCGTAGCCAACGGTCACCAAGGGAGCCTTGGGTGCCAATGTTGCCAATGTTGCCAATGTATTGCCTAAGTTATTGCCTAAGTTCTTTGCCTTAGTCGACGCCTTGGAGTAAACGTAGGTGTAAACGTAGGAGCAAAGGTAGGAGCAAACATAGGTGAAAATGTAGGTTCTGGTTCTGGAACTAAAATAGAAACAGAAACCAAAGATGAAGACGGAATCGGAATCGGAATCGGAATCGGAATAGCGAACAGAGAACAGAACCCTCTATATTGACGCATGCAGAGCTTTGATACCACTGCTGTCAGGATCTTGCTAACACGCAAACAGAGATTACGAACGCTGAAAATACACAGAAGAATAGATGCAACAAGAGACGAGATAGAACACAAGATTGGGTACAAGCTCCCCCCATGCACTCTGTTTCGACAGTCCACAGAGTGCATGTATTTTTAGGAACTTTTGATTACGTCGAAAAGAGTGGTTACATGAGAACGGCTTCAAAAAGCAGGCATGAAACTAAAAGTTGGTAACTTTTACAGAAAGCCATTGCTTTCAATAACAGAAACTTTGGTCTACAACGACCCTTATTCTAACCATTACTTTTCTAACTTTTTCTAACAATAGAACCTCACGAACCTTCAGCTGCTATATCAAAACTACATTAATACATCAATAATTTAACACTCCAACAATTACTTGTTCAACACATTACTACATTAATACATCAATAATTTAACACTCCAACAATTACTTGTTCAACACATTCCATAATTCATAACACATATACTTACACATACTATTTTGAAGTACAAATCAATGTTGACTCAGGCAATTACAATAGATTTTAATTCTCAATCATACACACACATACATATAAACATACTATTGTGAAGTAAGTATCAATGTTCATTTTGTTGGTATATTTAGGTAGTGATGTGTGTGAACATACTAGGACCACCGGGGTACTTTTTTCCCTCTTTAGGAGGTTTTTTTTCCCCCGGCTTGTATATGCGCCTATTGCCCTAATGGGCTACTTATCTTTGTACATTCTCTAGTAGTACATTCAGTATTCTGTGTTGTGCTCCAAACTTCTTCTCCTTCCTTGTGTTGTTCGCATGCTTTCGCAGACATCTATCTCCAACAATTGGTATCAAAGAAATTCGTCGCTTCATCTAGGGCACCGTTGACACTCCTCGGGTTGCAGTCTCAAAATTGCATGAATTTTGGTGAGCATACTCATCGTGTTTTCAAAATCAAAACTGCTTCACTCTGTGGGGTCAAAATCACGATCTAAGCTCGTTTTGGCCTCCGAACGCACTATCGCAGTTCTTGTGTAGGCTATTTCATCTTTTTGTGCCAAAGGTATGTACTAGTTTCCGTTGACTAGTATAAGCGTCTCAAAGTCTGCTACAGGTCTAACAGAATTCATCTAGAGAGTTCTGCTCAACGTTTTGAGATATAGTCAATTCTCTACATCAAGGTAATTTTAGTCACCGACCAAGGCTGAAAGAAGTGATGTATTCCGTATGTTGGCTATTGAGGATAAGTTGGATGGTACCAACTACACGTTATGGGCTTGTATGATGCGACATGTATTGGTTGCAAAAGGACTATGGAACATTGTGCAGGGTGTTGAAAAACATCCTATCACACCTCCAACTGCTACAAATGTAGGTACAAAAGCTAAGGTAGAAGGTGTGGAAGATGATGATATTTTGCATATTCATGTTCGTGCTGCGGTTTCTACTGCACCTACTATAGAGCAAATTTTTTGGGATGGCAGAGATGCCCACGCATATGCATTGATAGCTTTGTCTGTCAAACATGCCATTATTCCTCACATTCGCTCTTGTAGAACAAGCTAAGGATGCTTGGGATACACTTACCACATTGTACCAAGCTAGGAATGAGGCTCGTGTTGCTTACCTCCGAAAAACGTTGGAGAGTGAGGACATGAATGAAGATGATTCTATGGACAGTTTTCTAACAAACATCAAAGACTTGAAGGAACAACTGATTTCTGCTGATGAGGTTATACCAGATACCTCACTTGTGTAGACCGTTTGAATGGTCTTCCTGATTCATATCAGAGTTTTTCTTCTACTCTTTGGTTAATGATGAAAGGCAATCCAAATGCCTTGTCATTTGAGGAGCTAGTCTCTATTCTATTGCAGGAAGATCACTCCCACCACAACATGTTCATTATGTGTGTTGTAGATCAAGCTTTCCTGGCTCGTCAGAAGGGCAAAGGAAAATGGAGCTCTTCAACTAGTAAGCGAAAATCTGCAAATTCTGCACATTCGAAGAAAGAAGATAAAGATGAGAAGAAATCAGAAAAGTAGAAATTGTTTTGTAAGTACTGTAAAGGGAACGATCATATCATAAAGAACTATCCAAAACTAGCTGCTAAAGAGGTAAAGAAGAAAGAGGGTTGAATGGTTGTTCTAGAGGCCTCTACACCAAAACAGAGTTTGCTAATCTTGTGCAGGAAGAAGAATGGGTGTTTACTACTGTCTACAATTTTGACCCATCTTCTCATGAGCAGTGCATGTTTGCAATAGACTCAAATGTTTGGTATTTTGATAGTGGGGCAACCAAACATGTTACCTCGTAGCATAGTTTCTTCTCTTCACTCGAGCCTGCCCCTACACGGAATATTGTTACATGCACCAACAACTCCTCGTATCCTATTATGGGAGTTGGTAAGATCATTTTGACTACTGCTGATGGAAGTTCTTTCACTTTGTTAGATGCTTTATTTCTGCCAGGGATCAAGAAGAACCTATTATCAATTTCTGCATTAGCCAAGATTGACTTGGTTGTGAAGTTTGTTGATTAATGCTTCTGGCATTTTATGTCGTGGGTTGTATAAGATCATACACTAAAAGATCTCCGAATGATTCGGCATATGCAGTACATGATTCTCAGGTTATGTCAGATGCAAAACTTTGGCATGTACGCTTTGGTCATCTAACTTTTTCTAGCTTGCTACGCCTACAAAAATCTGAAATGGTGTTCTCTTTGCCCAAACTAGAGGCACCTGGAAAACATGTTTGTGAAGGCTATATTTTGGGCAAAATGCAGCATTCTTCATTTCCAAAAGATTGTTCAGTTCGGGCTACTGAGAAATTGTAGCTTGCACATAGTGATGTCTATGGTCATATGCAGACACCTTCATTTGAAAATTATCTTTACTTCATGATAATTTTCCAGGCATGCATTGATAATCATCTTTACTTTCATTGATAATTTTTCCAGGCATGCATGGGTATATCCATTGAAGACAAAGTCCGAAGTGATCATTTGAAAATCATCTTTACTTTCATTGATAATTTTTCCAAGCATGCATGGGTATGTCCATTGAAGACAAAGTCCGAAGTGTTCATGTGCTTCAAACAGTTTTTGGTTTTCACTGAAAATCTATTAGCATGTAAAATGGGCACCCACCGTTCAGATCGAGGGGGAGAATATGTCTTCTGATTTTAATGCATTTCTGGCAGAACGTGGGATAAAACACCAGTGTAGAGTGTCATATACACCTAAATAGAATGGAGTTGTTGAACAAAAGAACAAGTCACTCATGAAGATGGTAGGGTGTATGGTCAACAGTCAGCTTTACCACATAGTTTCTAGCTTGAGGCTTTCATTTGTGCAGGATATGTAGTTAACACGTATCCCACTAAAGCACTGTACTCTATCACTCCATACGAGTCTTGGCATGATTGCAAGCCATCTGTTGCTCATCTGCATGTTTTTCGTTGTTTGGCATATGCATTAGTGCCTCAACAACATCGTAGAAAATTGGATGATAAAGCAGTAAAATGTATTTATGTTGGGTACAGTTCTGAAAGTAAAGGCTACCATCTGTATCATCCATAGATTAAATGCATTCTTGTATGCCATGATGTTGTTTTTGTGGTAGATGTTATTTAGCCATTGCTTTCATGTACTAAGGAGACATATGTTAGCTCCAAAGACATGTATGATACTTTGCTGCCTCTTTTTACATGTGGATAGTCTAGTGCTGGTCCCAATGAGGCAACTTCTCAGCCATTGCAGGTTTCATGTGATGATGCAGATTAGTCCATTTCTAATGAAAATTTACATGATGCACTAGTTGATGAGAGAAATGATATTGAGTAGGCAAAAACTATGCCAAAATGGCTTGTGTAGACTTTGCATGAAAGCAAATTAGATGCACCTATTCATATCATACTCGTTTAGGCTCGCATAGTGCCTCTTTTTCATCAGATTGCTATGCTATGACTACATCTAGTCTCAATTATGAGAATGAGCCTATTTCATTTGATGAATCACAAAATTTAGAAAATTGGATGGTTGCTATGCAATCTGAATATGATGATATAATGAAGAATGGTACTTGGTCTTTATGTGACTTGCCTCCTAGCGAGAAGGCCATTGGGACTAAGTGGGTATACAATCAGAAGCATAAACCTGATGGTACACTTGACAGGTATAAGGCCAAACTTCTTGCAAAGGGTTATGCGCAAGAAAGAGGCATTGATTTTGATGAGATCTTTGCACCTACTTGCCGAATGACTACAGTTCGTAGCATCTATGCACTTGCATCTCATCATGGTTGGAATGTACATCAGTTGGACATTAAAACATCATTTCTGAATGGTGACTTGCATGAACAAGTGTATGTTTTTTAGCCCCATGGTTTTGTGCAAAAAGGGCATGAAAACGAGGTGTGCAAGTTAAAGAAGGCATTATATGGTTTAAAGCAAGCACCACATGCTTGGTATGAGAAGATACAAGCCTATCTCCACCACCATCTTCACTAACACGCAGAGCGCATTAGCAATTGCGAGGAACCCTGTGTTCCATGCTCGCACTAAGCACATTGAGGTGGATTATCACTATGTCAGGGAGAGGTTTTCTACTAGGGAGATCAGCTTGACATATGTGCCCACACAGGAGAACATTGCATACCTTTTTACGAAGGCTCTACCTAGGGAGAAGTTTGAAGCTTTTTGCAAAGCTTTGGGCTTACTTCCTTTTGTGGACTGATTTCCACATAGCTTGACACTTCCTTATACATGAGTGCTAGCTTCTTGTTCACCGCATCACTCCTAGGGGGGATTTGTTGATATATTTAGGTAGTGATGTGTGTGAACACACTAGGACTGGCGGAGCACTTTTTTCCCTCTTTAGGAGGTTTTTTTCCCTCGGCTTGTATATACGCCTATTTCCCTAATGGGCTACTTATCTTTGTACATTCTCTAGTAATACATTCAGTATTGTGTGTTGTGCTCCAAGCTTCTTCTCCTTCCTTGTGTCGTTCGAGTGCTTCTGCAGATATCTATCTCCAATAGATTTAGAGATTCACAAGTTTTCAATTCTCAATCATACACACACATACACTTAGACATACTATTGTGAAGTTAGAAAATTACAATACATATTCGTTCACAATTTGACTCATATGCACATACACATACTATTGGATGGAATGTTCATGGATCCCTTTACAATTCAAGGGATTCTGAGAATGTGTTAATAAGTCTACAATACAAAGACATTTAGACCTAAAAAGCTCTAGTTCACTTATTAGTATCTTCTTAAACCTTGAATTATCATAAAGAAGTTAAAAGGTTCTCCAACATATACAATAGATTTTATTTACAATCATAGACACATATACACATGTGCATACACAATCACAATAGATTTTGACTCACAACCATACATGCAAATACACATACACATACTATTGTGAAGTAAGAATCAGTATTCATTCAATCACAATACATTTTTACTCACAATCATGCACACACATACATATACTATTCTGAAGTAGAATCAATGTTGAGTCAAACAATCACAATAGTTTTTAGCTAACTAACTAACTAACTAACTAACTAACTAACTAACTAACTAACTATATATATATATATATATATATATATATATATATATATATATATATATATATATATATATATATATATATATATATATATATATATATATAATTTTCTTAATACTAAAATAATAAATATTTTTAACAAGAGCTTATACCTTGTTCTTTGTACAAAAATGTAAGTTTGCAAAAAACAAAGTACCTTTGATGAGGTATAATTATGAGGGCATTATTTTATAAAACATTATTAGAACGAATATTTTTTTATCCAAATACTTTTTGATCAAAAGACTTGTTATCAAAGAAGTTTTGGATAAAAATAAATCCGAATTTCTATGCAAAAACTAATCATGCATGTCAGCTCATAGAGGTAACCATTCATAATGAAGGGGCACATACATGGAGACATCTTGGAGCTGATTCACACTGATGTTTGAGGAACAAGAACCATCTACTAACAAGTTCAAGGTATCATGTGTCTTTCATAGATGGTTGTGGTAGATGCACCCTACTTTATTTAATGAAGCAGAAAGATGGAAAATCAAATAGGTAAAATGCTAAAAAAACTAAGGTCTAATAAAGGGGTAGAATAATTGTCCCATGATTTTGATTCCTACTTGCAAGAAAAGGGAATCAAAAGAGACAACAATGTACACACTTGAGTAGAATGGAGTAGCAAAAAGGTGGAATAGGACCATTGTGGAATCAAAGAAGTTGACGTTGAATGAAAAGAAATTGCTTGATTACCTATCGATAGACTACCACATATCTCATAAACAGGTTATCTTCAAAATCTCTAGAAGATATGACTCCTTATGAAGCTTGTAATGGAAGAAGAACAAGCTTGGATCATTGTAGAATGTTTGGGTGAATTGCATATGCACATATAACATCTCAAATAAGAGGTAAACTTGCTCATAAGCTAAAGAAATGTGTCTTTATAGGCTATGAACAAAATCAAAAGGATTATAGGTGGTATAATCATAGCAAAAAAGAATGTTCTTTGTTTGAAGATGATTGTAGCAAAGTCAAAAATCCCTATGATGTGTAGGAAGACTTTCCAACACTCCCAAGAAAAGGTACACATACACTTGAAGACTCAAGTGATTAAGAGCATGATCAAAAGTTTTCTAGGAAGGAGATCAATTCGTGAAACTCCAAAGGTAAAGAAAAGGTACACAAATTGAGGGATGTTGCAGAATGCTCTCAAAAAACCATAAAAAGTCTACAAGGGAGAAGAAGAAGAAGAAGCTAGAAAGGTATGGTCCTGACACCTCATTAGTAAACTAAACACTCTATCTACATAGCTTATGACCTCAACTCTAAAGATGTCTTAATTTATGAGAAAGCCAACAATAAACTAGAATGGAAGCATCCAATGGAAGACGAAATTGAAGCCTTGGACGAAAAGAACACTTTCTAGTTTGTTCTTAAGACAGCTACCATGAAGGTCATTGGATCCAAAGGGATATATAAGGTAAAGGAAAATTAAGATGGAACCACTAACAAGTACAATGCTAGACTAGTGGCCAAAGTTTTTGTTTATAATCAAAGCATTGATTATGAGGAGACCTTCTCTCCTATGGAAAACATGCTATAATTAGAATAATCATGAGTATTCTAGCTGCAAAGAATT
The DNA here is from genome assembly GCA_020310875.1 of Ceratopteris richardii. Taxonomy (NCBI): domain Eukaryota; kingdom Viridiplantae; phylum Streptophyta; class Polypodiopsida; order Polypodiales; family Pteridaceae; genus Ceratopteris; species Ceratopteris richardii. The sequence goes on along the minus strand of CM035411.1, from coordinate 26,071,446 downwards.
AGAAGATATATCAGATGGATGTGAAGAATACATTTCTCAATGGATGGATCTCTCAAGAGGTATGAAAAGAATCAACCTTATAGGTTTCAAGACTCAAATTATCTTGAAAATGCATTCAAATTAAGAAGATCCTCATATAGGCTAAAGCAAGCTCAAAGTTTCACGAATCATAGACTTGCAACCTATTTGCAAGATAAAGGTTTTGTGGTAAGAAAATTAGATTCTTCCCTATTCATCAATAGATCACATGGAGAGGCCATATAAACTATGTATATGTGGATGAGATTATACTTACATCTAATGATGCTAAAGATAATATAAGAATGAAGAATCAAATGAAGGAGGAGTTCAAGATTTGTAAAACACTTTATGTGGAAGTGTCTTGTAAGATCATTCGTTTATTCTTCTTCAATATAAACTTATGCTTTAGAGTTTTAATTTTTTGAGGATCCAATATTACTTCAAGATTTATTGTAGGAATTAAAAATACTTATCATCCCATGGTCCAATGTCCCATACCCTTTGTTCCACATCAACTTGAGTATAAAATAAGGTGTCCCATATCGCTCTATTTTATATTCGGATCTATGTGTGAGTGATATGTATCCTAAAGTCCAAACATATCTTTATAGAGTATCATCTCATTGAAATTATTTAAAATAATTTTTAAGTCTAACTCTAACTTGATTTTCTAGGTTTTGAATCATTCACATGATCGTTTCACAATCTTGTTCTTTACCTTGAAAAATTGAAAAGCCGTGGATGGAACATCCATCCCTTCTTTTTAGGGTTTTCAAAAGAAAACCATTTATAATTCCAAACGCTTAAATTTCTCAAATTCAAGTCCTATTGGTTATAGTTGACCAATTTGTAGAAACAAGAGTTTTCCACTTATTGTCTTTATCTTGAAGATGTATAGTTTTGCGTTCCTAACCATCAGCTAGGCTTAATGATTCTATACTCTAAACTAGAATTAAGCATAAGTTCATGCGCTCCCTTAGAAAAGTAATCCACTTAGCCTAATGGTTCACTCTCAAGGTTATGAAGGAGGAGATCTTGGGTTCAAACCCCATGGGGAGCATGGGCAGAGCATTTTGCCCAAGGAGCTCTACAACCTTCTAACTCAAGTTAACATGAGTTAACTTGAGTCTAGAGAGACTTAACTCAAGTGGTGAGTGCACCAACCTCGAGTGTACCCTACTGGAAGGTACTAAACGAGTGGAGGAGATTGCACATGTCCTTGTGGGCTGTAGTTACATTTATGGTCCTCATTGATTTGAACAGCTACATATATAAGCATAAGATTGAGAGAAGGCTCATCTCTCTAGCACATGATGTCCCTAACTAGATTTGATCAAGATTGGCCATGATTTTCCAAGAGTTTGCAATTGGAACTACTCTAAATTCTGTCCAAATATTGGCAATAAAATTGCTTTTGGAAAATGCTTCACACAAGTTCCATTTATCCAATGGAAAATTGTGAAATGAGTAAGTTATTCCAGGAGTGAAGACAATAAAAGTTCCATGTATGTAGTCTGCAACCATGATAATGTTAATTTAGTCCATGGAATGTAAAACATAAAGTTTACCTATCCTTTAAGGGATTCTAGTAAAATCCAAAATATCATGAGTAGGTGCCTAGACTTAAGGAGTAGAGAGATTCCTATAAATTCATACCCCAGGTAGCTATTTATAGCTTGAGTAAAAAAGGAATCTAAAGATAAAAAGTAAAAAGCTCTTGTCGCTACAAATTCGTTAGATAGATAGATAGACCAATTAGAATTGAATTTGTGAAAATTCAAGTACTTGGAATTATAACTCGTTTTCATTTGAAAACCCTAACAAACAAGAATAGATATTCTATCAAGAGGTTTTCAAGTTTCCTTGGAAAAGCATGAGATTGTGAAACGATCGTGTGAAGGAATCAAAACCTAGAGTGTCAAGCTAGAGGTAATGCTTGAAACTTCAAAATTCCTTTAAAGATTTGAATTGAGAAGGTACTCTATCAAGATAGGTTTAGACTTCAGGATAAATGTCACTCACAACTTGATGTAAATATAAAATAGGGTGCCATGGGACACCATATTTTATACTCATATTCATGTAGGAAAGATGGTATGGGACATCAAACTGTGGGATGATAATTATCTTTTAGTCCTAGAATCGATCTCAAAGTTAGATTTGATCCTCAAGGGAATAAACTCAAAGGAGAAGTTTAAATTCAAGGAGGATAATATAATGATCTCAAGATTCTTCAAGATTAAGGAAGCACAAGATATGAAGTAAATAACTTCCAAGATCTTCTTTTTCAAATAAGGCATAGACTTGTTCTTCTTTGAATTATGGAACACTTCAAGATAAAGTGTTGTTATCTCAAAAATATTTGATAAATTTGTGAAGAAGTAAGACTTTGACATTAAAATGAACTTTCAACTATGGAATAAACTGACTAAGTCAAGCACCAGGTTCCTAGCATAACTCTGTAAATTCAATCAAGACTTGCATTCCTAGTAAGCAATCATGAAAGATTGAATTTAGGTTATGAACTTAGTCTCTTGTGAAGCATTATTTGAGTAAAAAATGCATCATTAGAACCTGAGCAGGTCAACACACTAATGTTGGATACCATACTACTATCTTATGGTTGGATGATGTTTTTAAATTTAATCTATGAATCGTTTTTGAGAATCTAATTTATTTCTCTTAAAGATAGATAGATTGCTTCAAAATCTTTTTGAGTATCTTAGAAGTCTAAATTGGTTATACAAAGTTTTAGTTCTTTCTTTTTCATTTCCAAATCTTTTGGATTTGACTCATAAAAGGTATCTGATTCTTTTCACAAAAGTGGAGGGTTTGCCGGTTAGAACCAGCTAACTAAATGAAACATCCCAGATAGATGTTCTCTACAAGAACCTCTTTTAATCTTCAAAAGATGATAAGTTTAATTTGACATACTCACTTGAGTTTGCTGCTAGTTCTCTAGCATAAATCTAATGGCTTTCTAGAGTCCAGTATACTTTACAAAAGTGAAGTTAGGAATTGCTCATCAAATTCACAATTCCCAAGAACTTAAAGATAAAGTCTTTGAGAAAAGTTTCCTAAATTGGATGATTTTCATATTGGATTTGACTTGATCCAATTATAGTACGATTGACACAAAGTAAATGGTAAACTTTATCCTATATTTTACATATGATTTTCAAGCCCATTAGGACAAAGTAGTCCTCCTGTCAAGGGAAAAAATCTAGTAAATGTTGGTTGAGAATAAAAAATTATATAAATATCCAAGTTAGATGTTTGAGTAAACCAAACTTCAAGTTTTTCAAATGGGATTCAACTGAATCAAGAGCTCTCAAATTCTTCACTCGGATAAGAATCCCACCTTAGTTATGAACCCATGCACTAGTCATGCCTTGAAATGGACTATTAATTGGAATCCAACCATTTCATATGTTTGTGCCTAGATCATACATCGAGAAACAATGAAGTGGCTAGGGATGCTTTTTAGATCCACGCTTATTATTCATTTACTACTTCATACTTTGATCAGTTCATTAAATTTCAAAGAAAGATGGTGCTTTGAATCATTTGGGCAAGGATTCCACCATAGAGATGAAACATGTTCTTCTTGTTTTTAGAACATGATGCTCAGGGGTTGCCTATAGTTACTATATATAGATTTATTTTCAAGGATAGAGATCTTTTGCAAGGAGGAAAATAATTTAATAAAGTAAGGATATGATATAAGGGTCTGATCGGATCAAAAAGATCTCAAATCAGACATTGTTTGGTAACTCATGTATGGCCAATGATCTCGAGACTAGACTTCAGCATAAGCTCATGTGCACTCTTAAACAAGTAATCTACTTAGCCTAATGGTTAAGTCTCAAGGTTATGAAGGAGGAGCTCTATAGCCTTGTAACTCAAGTTCGCATGAATAAACTTGATTCCGAAGAGATTAACTCAAGTGGTGAGTACATCAACCACTAGTGGACTCTAGTGGAAGGTACTAAACGAGTGGAGGAGATTGCACATGCACTTGCGGACTCTAGTTACATTTGTGGTGCCTGCTGATTCAAGGAGCTATATAGAGAGACATAAGGTTGGGAGGAGAGTCATCACTCTAGAGCGTGTTGGTCATAATTTGTCAGTCCCTTGCATCATTCTATGTGTATGTAGGGGAAATAAAATCTCTTTAATTTACAAAGTATCACTAGACTTAGAATCATCATAAATTTTATAAGTTTGAAAGGATTCATTTATTCTTGCCTATCAAGATGGCAAAAAAATGCAATGCTTGACTTTCTTCTTATGCCTACTTTTACTAAGCAATACATGGAACATAATTAATGTAGCTCTTCATTAAGTATGTGATACCTAAATATCACCTTGGGAAGGAATCGACTAGTTACTTGAGTTGCAAGCTTGTAGCTGGCATAAATTTGCAACTTACCAGTTTTTTGTCTTCTCAAATGTCAAACTTGAGCTTAAAAAAGTAAGCTAACTACTATGAAAGTACATTCTTTTATCTACTTCACTAACAATTATACCCTCATGTATGAAAATGCATATGCTTGCATGAAAATGCATACATTTCCATGCATGTGTTGGCATGTTTTTTGTCATGTCCTAAACTAATTCAAGTAGTTTTCGAGCTTGCAATGCATGCATTTCATGCATCTATGCACAAAGAAGATACTTACTTTGCTTCCTTTAAAGTTACAAATAGGCTAATGTACATGCTTGAGTGCATCTTGAAATTTTTCCTAAAAAGAAGTAAGCTTGTATTCTGCATTGAAAGCATCCTATTGGAAGGAAGAATGCATAAAATAATCATTCATTTCCATGCATGAGCATTTGGATGCATGCAAGTTTTCCTAGTGCTTGATGTGTTTTCCATTACATCTATGCTTGCTTGCTTACCTTTGACTAATCTTTATAAAATTTGCATAAACGTTATCTAAATTGAAGACTTATACCATGATTCAATGATAAACTACAACAGATCGATGGTATACCGAGGTTTTTATCGAGGAAAATGAACGCGGCTTAATTTGCCGCGGCCGCGGTGTAAAGGTCAGTTTGTGCGTCGGTACCAAAGAATCGGTATATGCACCGGTATGTGCCTCCGTATATGCGTCGGTAATACCGACGTACATAGCGAGGTTTCTGCTGGAGGTACGATCGCCTATATCGTCGCCTACTGGGTGTACCGACGGTTATTCCAATGACACTACTGGGAGTACCGTCGCGTATACCGACGACCATACCTGCAAAATTGTTTTTGGGCAGAGTGTTTTGTCTTTTGCTACAGCAACATTACCATGATGTTGCTTAACAAAAGACAATACACTCTGCCCAAAAAAAACCGAGTACATGTGATGTGTACTCTAATGAAAACCGAAATATGATTTCATGAAACAAAGTATTATTGGACGCAAAAGAGATAATCAGAATGAACTATGAACCATGTACAAAAGAAGTTATATATTTCAATAATGAAGCATGTACAAGAGTGTGGCAAACCACTGTCATATATGACACTTTTACAAAATGTGGCAAAGCAATGTATTGCCATATGAAAATCCAATACAAAATATTGGTCTTCCACTACCATACACATGCAAAGAACGTTCCATATCAACAGTCCTACAACAAAGAACATTAATGGAATGAGATAAATTCACATGAAAATTATAAACAACAAGTAAAAACCAAGTTTATAAATTAATTACCTCATCACAAATGCTCCCATGAAACTACCACACCGCGTCCCTCCAAGTCCTGCAATAGTGTAGTCAACCCATGACTATATCCGTAAGACTCCTCCGTTCGTTTTGGAGGACGACCCATTGCCAGCTCCTGAAACAAATATAAAAAAGATTAGAGAAACATAGATGAGAAATTTAACACAAATAAATTCAATAAATGAAACGGTACTTACAAACTCATGATGCATCGTGTCATATCCGCGGCTGCCCAAATGTGATGGTCCAATCATATCTAAACGTGTGGCTACGGCATTTCGCTGCTGGTGATATCGATCAGGAGTCTGTTGCTGCTTGTCACGAATCATGTCCCACTCCTTAGCATCTAACCATACAGGCTTTGGTAAGCCTTCTCTGAATGCATCACGTGCCTCGGATCATTGATGGGACATGACCTCACGTGCGGTGTGCAGAATCCACTCTGAACTGACAATAGACTGTCCATCGGCTGGTCGAAACTCCAAGTAAATTGTCTATGTGATAATTCTTCCGATCTTTATCCTGTTCACTCCATTTCAACATGATGGAATGTCCAAACTAGAAGGAGCAAAGCTATTGTATGCATGCACACATTGCTTTGCTAGCCGCATCCATCACCGGAGCTCCATCTCGGATACTATACACCTTGGAGTCATCATGGTCATGAGCACCCCAAGGTGTACGTGGTGTTCCACGTGGTGTATTGTGTGGCGTACCTACATCTGAGGTGCTCGTCCTAGGAGTAGAAGCGAGCGACACAACGTCCGTCGCACTGCCTCCACAACAACCGCCTCCTCCGCCTCCAGACCTACCTTTAGATCCACTCCTAGAACCTCCTGCTCCAAAGCGTGACCTCGATCTACGAGACGGGCCAGAACCTATATCGCGCTGAGGTGTCGAACGCACATGTCTACTAGTAGACCCAGTAGGAGATGGCTGCAAAGATGGTCGTGGTGGAGTCACAAAGCTAGGAGACATACCTCCTACGGGAGTAGCACCACCCGCAGGAGTGACACCGGCAGAAGTGACACCAGCGGGAGTGACACCGGCGGGAGTGAGGCCAGCGGGAGTGAGGCCGACAGGAGTAAGGCCGCCAGGAGTGAGGACGAGAGGAGTGCTACCACGAGCGATCCAATACTATGATGCAGCAGTCATAAACGCAGGAGGAACCTGAGAGATGAACTCCAAAAACTACTCCTCTGTCATGGAATGTGGAGTGACTAGAGGACTGTCTCCCATCGTGCTCTGTAATAAAAGAACTCAAATAATTATCAGGCAATAAGAAAAGTAATATAGAGAATAAACAAAAGAAAAAACAAAAGTTAGTACGTACAAGTGTTTTATTCAAAAGTCCAATATTCTAGCATCCTCTTGAAGATCCGAGGCACCGAGAATATCTATCTCTATATGGATGGCTTCTAAATCGCTTGCTATGCTGGTTTCCTCCTCATCATTGTCTATTGCTTCGTCTTCTTGAACAATGACCTCTTCTTCAATGACCTCTTCTTCTCGAACAATGATCTCTTCCTCCTCGACTATCGAATGAATCTCTGAGTCCACTAGAGATGGACTCTCTTCTACATCTATGTTTTCAAAAATTTATCACTATGTGGAGCTCTCTAACATGTGCAGTACAAATCCGTCGTTTCCGATAAATATGATATTTGCACTATGTGCAAGGACATGCCATTCTCTCTTCAGGATCCAAAGAAGCCATCTGCTACAATATGGACATTTTAGAACATTTGTTTTTTTATTAAACCTAAAAATCTAACTCTTAAAGACTTAAATCTGAAATACTAAACCTAAATACTTAAATACCTAAAAAAACTTAAAACGCTAATTTAAAAACCCTAATCTATATAGATTTTATCTATATATTCAGATTTTTTTCCTCTTAATTGAGTTATGCGTATGCCTAAACCCTAAAATCCTAATTTTAAAGATCTAGTGCTAAATTATGTATATTTCTATACACGTGTATATACATGTATATATGTATTATATGTGTATGTGTATGTGTGTATACATGTTATGTATGTGCTAAAACCCTAAAACCCTAATCCAAATGACCTAGAACTAAAACATGTATATATATATATGCATGTGTATATATATGTGTATATGTATATATATATGTGCATATAGATAGGTGGATAAGTATGTGTGTTTGTGTATTGTATATATATTCACTCTATTTAAAATGATTAAATTAAAACCTTTTTTTATATATTTAATCATATATATTCCATTTATTTATATAAAATACTAGTTCTTGTCATATTTTATTATCTATATAATTATCCTACCTTATATATGTATATATATATATATATATATATATATATATATATATATATATATATATATATATATATATATATATATATATATATATATATATATATATATATATATATATTATTTATATATTCAGAATTTTTCCTTACTTAATCCTATTTTTATATATTTAACTATAAATATTTAATTAAATTTTTAAAACACTAGTTCTTTTTATATTTATTTATCTATATAATTATCCCTTTATATATATATATATATATATATATTTATATATTCAGATTTTTCCATTACGTAGTAGTATTTTTATATATTTAAGCTTATATTTTAAAACTTAAATTATTTAAAACACTAGTTCTTTTTATATTTATTTATGTATATAATTATCTTATTTTATATATATATATATATATATTTATATATTCAGATTTTTTCCTTACGTAATCATATTTTTATATATTTAATTTTATATATGTAATTATATATATTTAATTAAATTATTTAAACACTAGTTCTTTTTATATTTATTTATGTATATAAAAATCTTATTTTATATATATATTTATTTATATATTCAGATTTTTTCGGTATGTAATCCTATTTTAATATATTTAATTTGATATCTTTAATTATATATATTTAATTAAAACCCTAATCTTAAAATTCTAGATCTAAAATATGTATATTTTTGTATGCATGTGTATCTACATGTATATATGTATTATATGTGTATGTGTATGTGTGTATATATGTTATGTAGGTGTTAAAACCCTAAAACCCTAATTTTAAAGATTTAGACTTAAATCTAAAATACTAAAACCTAAATACTTAACCACCAATAAAAATCTAAACCCCTAATCCTAAAACCCTAATCATATTTTATATATATATGTTTATTTATATATTCATTTTTTTCTTTCTTTTTCTCTATATTTTTCCTTAATATAAATATAATTGAGTGATATGTATGTCTATCTTAAAGATCTAGACCTAAAATATGTATATTTCTGTATACATGTGTACATACATGTATATATGTATTATATGTGCATGTGTATGTGTGCATATATGTTATGTAGGTGTTAAAACCCTAAAACCCTAATCTTAAAGGTTTAAATCTAAAATATGTATATTTTTGTATGCATGTGTATCTACATGTATGTATGTATTATATGTATATGTGTATGTGTGTATATATGTTATGTAGGTGTTAAAACCCTAAAACCCTAATTTTAAAGATTTAGACTTAAATTTGAAATACTAAAACCTAAATACTTAAACACCTATCAAAATCTAAACCCCTAATCCTAAAACCCTAATCATATTTTATATATATATATTTATTTATATATTCAAATTTTTTTTTCTTATTTTTCTCTATATTTTTTCTTAATATAAATATAATTGAGTGATATGTATGTCTAAACCCTAAAACCCTAATCTTAAAGATCTAGACCTAAAATATGTATATTTCTGTGTACATGTGTATATACATGTATATATGTATTATATGGGCATGTGTATGTGTGTGCATATATGTTATGTAGGTGTTAAAACCCTAAAACCCTAATCTTAAAGATTTAAATCTAAAATATATATAATTTTGTATGCATGTGTATCTACATGTATGTATGTATTATATGTATTTGTGTATTTGTGTATATATGTTATCTATGTATTAAAACCCTAAAACCCTAATGAAAAAGACTTAGACTTAAATCTGAAATACTAAAACCTAAATGCTTAAACACCTATCAAAATGTAAACCCCTAATCCTAAAACCCTAATCATATTTTATATATATATTTATTTATATATTCAGTTTTTTTTTTATTTTTCTCTATATTTTTTCTTAATATAAATATACTTGAGTGATATGTATGCCAAGACCCTAAAACCCTAATCTTAAATATCAAGACCTAAAATATGTATATTTCTGTATACATGTGTATATACATGTATATATATATTATATATGTGTATGTATGTGTAAATAGCGTAAAAACCCTAATCCTATTTTTATATATTTGATGTAAAAAAAAACTTCAAAATAAAAATAGGATTATATGTGTGTATGTATGCATGTGTGTATACATGTGTGTGTATGTATGCATGTGTACATGTGTGCGTGTGTATGTATGCATGTGTATACATGTGTGTGTATGTGTATATGTGTGTATGTAGGCATGCAAGTGTGTGCATGTGTGTGTACGTGTGTATGTATGCATGCATGTGTGTGTATGTGTATGCATGTGTAGACATGTGTGTGTATGTGTATGTGTGTGTATGTATACATGCATGTGTGTATATGTGTGTGTGTGAATGTATATGTGTGTATATATGTATGTGTGTATATGTGTGTGTGTGTATGTGCATGTATGCATGTGTATATATGTGTGTGTATGTATGTGTGTATGCATGTGTGTATATGTGTGTATGCATGCATGTGTGTATATGTGTGTGTATGTATGCATGCATGTATGTATATGTGTGTATATATGTGTGTGTATGTATGTGTGTATATGTGTGTGTCTATGTGTATGTATGCATATGTGTATGCATGCCTGTGTATGTATGCATGTGTGTAAATTTATATGTGTGTGTATGCATGCATGTGTGTATATGTGTGTGTGTGTGTATGTAAGCATGCATGTGTGTATAGGTGTATGTATGTAAGCATGCATGTGTGTACATGTATGTGTGTATGTATGCATGTGTCTACATGTATGTGTGTATGTATGCATGTGTGTACATGTATGTGTGTAAATGTGTGTGTATGTGTGTGTGTATGTATGCTCTATTTTCCTATCTCTATCTTCCTTTCTTTAATCTTTCTCTCTCTCTCACTCTCTCTCTCTCTTCTCTCTCTTTCTCTCTCTCTCTCTATCTCTCTCTTTCTCTCTCTCTCTCTCTCTGTCTGTCTCTCTCTCTCTCTCTTTCTCTCTCTCTCTCTTTCTTTCTCTCTCTCTTTCTCTCTCTCCTTCTCTCTCTATCAATAGAGAATAAAACAATCACTTACAAGTATGCCCCTCTTTTGGATCGTTGTCATCAAAGCGTAATGTATGTCGTCTATCGTCCAATTCCAAACAATCGACGCCAAAGAACTTCTGCAAAATCGAAGAAAAGAGAAATTATAAAACCTAAAGCATAGAGAAACACAAATGCTAACAGTACGTGTAGCACTTACCAAGATGTGAGATCTAAGCTGAGAGAGAGTGTGTGTGCGTAGAGAGAGAGAGATCTGTGTGTGTGTGTGTATGCACAAGACAATGCAGGTCGCAATTCGATTCGCACGCGCAAGTTTGATACAAGACTAACATTATTTAAACACGCGTAAAAATGTGAAGTTTTGCTCTTGGGTTCACAGAATGTTTAAAACTCGCCACCAGTATGGGCGCCGGTATGGGCATCGGTATACGCGTCGGTAGTTCCCAGTAAATTACGGATGCGTATACCGACGCTCATACCGACGCCTATACCGACGCATATACCAACCCACATATCGATGGTTGCGGGCCATACCGACGATCCGTTTAAAATGGTCATACCGACGGTCACTTGACTGTCGGTATCTCCAAGTCACATTTTCCGAGGCCCATACCGACGCCGACTGCGACCGTCGGTATATGCAGCGTCGGTATGCCCCTCATATGTTGTAGTGAATTAAAGGCAATCTACATGAAAGCAAAGAGGAAAGCAAGTATCGAAATGAAAACATTAACTTGACAAATACTTTCTTTGATAGATAGTTGTCCTTCCATTAATCCTCATGAAGAGCCATTCTCCATCCTCATTAGCTTCAATCCCCTTGCTTCATGCTCTACACATGAAGTGGAAAGGACACGTCCTTTGGACTTGATACAAAAAGGAACTTCCTTGGCCACCTGTCTTGGAAGATCATAGAAGAAAATGAAGAAAATAATCCTTGTTGGCTTCGATGGGATGAATAAAAGGCATAAATATTCTCTCTAAACAGAGGACTTAAGCTAGAAAAAAAAATTTCCCATTGATTTGTACCACACCGATGCATGCATGGGTCTCTATGAGGAGGCCATGGGCTCGATCAGGAAACTTCTCATCTTCCAAAGACTACTCGTAGATGTCAGATACACCACCTTCTCCTTGGCTACGCCCCTTTTGCTATAATAAGAACCTTGACGAGAATTATAAAAGACGTTACAGTAGCATTAACTCATGCCGTTTGCAAACCTTTTCTTGGATATTGTGCACATTCCGTAGCTAGTCAAATCTGGTTCAAATCACATCACCGATCTACCTTTGCCACCTCTAAAGTTCTTCTACATGTACAGAACAGAATCTATGATAAAATACAAGATAACATCTGCAAGGTAGCGCGCCTTTCACTGAGCTTTGAGGATCCCTTTTGCTACATGAGGCGATCGAATTATCATGTTGTAGGTTGCGAGTTCGATGCCGGTATCTATAGTTCTTTGAAGATTTGGTCTTTTTGTTTTGCTTCATTTCGTGTAATGAAAATTATGATAATCTCAAAAAAATTGAACTACAATCATAGCTAGCAACTTGGCTACCATAATTTTACCATGAAGTAAGGTCACGAATTTGAATCCGAATGTGGTCCATGTTGTAAAGGAATACTTATTTTGCTATTCGCTCCTCGAAGCACTGTGCATAATAAAAAACGTCAATTAAATCGATTAAAATGTACAGTAGCGTGCTGGCAACTTGATTGCACTCTTTCTCCCATCTAGCATGTGATCTGCAATTTGGTCGCACCCACTCTTTGTTGAAGAAAGGTTTAAGCAAATCCTCAGGCTCCAATAGAGGCATGAACTACTCCAAGATCATAAATCAAGAAATGCTTCATATGTAGAGATGCGCCTAAATTTAAATGGTGCATATTTAAAAGAGCAGACACATGAAGGAGTTCCCCGATCTGATTTGATGTCTGCATTTTCACACAGGCTCGTGGGCAATCTACTGGGTTGAGAGGCAATGCATATGCTGCTTGCAGCTTCAGAGCCTCTGTTATGAGGTGTTTCTATAAAATCTTAAAGAAGATTAAGCACCAGAAATTGTTTTGTTGAGTGTAAGTCACCTTTGAGAACGATGTCATGATTTTGAACCTTGTCGAACCATGATGAGTCTATTAAAGCTTTTGATTGATATAATGCAGCGTCAAAATATTGCCAAGGACATTGATAATTACGAAGATTTGGCACCACCACCCACAGCTCGGATACCACAACTTGGATAACGATGTCATGATTTTGAACCTTGTCAAATCATGATATGAATCTATTTAATTTTTTGGTTGTTATAATGCAGCCTCAGAATATTTCCAAGGACATTGATAATTATGAAGATTTGGAACTACCACCCACAAAAGATAACATTTTTTGAGATGAAACTAATTGATAGAGCTCATTCTCGGGCAATGTAGATGCCTTCTGACCATGTGGATTTAGTTTCGAGCCCTCTTTGGTCTAGATGATGCAACGTATCTTTTCTAAACATAAAGAATAGAAGCTCCTAAGAGAGAGAAGAATGTCATACGAACAAAATCTCCTACAAAATCATGTGTACGATGAAGCTGATGGCCAATAATTCCATGGTCTCCATGGATCTTACACAACTGATCTCAGAACAATGCAAAGAACTAACAATTAGGACCAGCACATGATAGAGAGATGACTATCCTCCCAACCTTACACCTCTATATATAGTTGCTCAAATCAACAAGGGCCACAATGTAAGTAGAGTCCACAAAAGCATCTCTAATCTCCTTCACTCATATCTTCCACTAGAGTCTACTAGCAGTTGGAGTGATCCCAACCACTGCTTTAATACCTTCCATTAGATTCCAATAGTGTGTACTTGCACTTGATTTAAGTCACTTTGGACTTAGATTAACTGACAATAGAAGGCTCAAGAGCCCCTTGGGCTTGCGAGAGGATATATTAAGAGAGAATCACGTGGATGTTTTGAGAGCCAAAACCCATGAACTCATTTGAATTCAAAATTCAAATCAGATCCTTGAAATGGTATGATGACAATGCACCACACGGATTTTCCTTTGTGGGATCTCTACAATGGTGCCCTTGGAGTAGAAAACAAACTTTATATGTTAAGAAAAATTGTACACACCTACATAATATGTAGAACTAGAGAGTACACAGAGAGCACACACTTATATTTCCTATGTTTTACGAACATGTTCAAATAGTGAGTCCATGGCTGACTAGGCCACTATATGTTTTATTTCCAAAACATATATAAAAGTCTCCATCAACCATTTGGCCTTTCACATGGACACTAACCATAACAATCTCCCATTAAAGGCCAATAAGGCCAAAGTGAGTAAGGAAGAAAAATAAAGAATTTTAAAGAATTCCCAACTGTAATCATAGAAGCTATACCTCCCACCTAATGGACATGTTACCTAGTGTACAAGTAGATATGCAAGACCATGAATCAACTAACCCCCATCAGGTGGCAATAGTGTCAAAAGCTAGTTTGTGGTAGAGCTTTAGTCAAATCATCTGTAAAATTATTTTCAGTATTTCACAAAGTAGCAAATTGAATGATGAATAAAATAAATATACCTAATTGTTATTAGGCCATAACATTTCATTTGTTGAAGAGGATCCCAACCTTAGGTATACATTCAAGGATAGAAAAGGTTTTGCCAAGAAGTTGGCAACCAAATGGTTGATTCAATCTTAGAGGAATATCAATACCTCCTAGGCTAAGTTGATTTTTAGAAACAAAAGTGCATTGGCATTTGTGTGTCTACATTGGTTCGAAGGGTCAAGGTTTACTCACTCTATTGTTCGTCCTTTTCTTCGCTACTCCCCAAGGATCTGACTTGGTTTGGTCATTGTGGATGATATGGAGCAAGATAAAACTCTTCTTTAAGATTAGTGAAAACTAGAAGTGGGCTATTGATATTAGAGAAAATGATTCAATCTAGTTCTTCACCAAAGGAATCAAGGACGCCAATTTTGTGGATCTCCAAAGATCAAAGAAATTATGGAATTGAGAGTTTTGTATGTGGGAATCACCTTAGGAATCATGAAAGAAGAAGATGGATCAAATGTGAAGACATTAACTAAGGAGAGTGGACAAGCAAGACAAGTGCCTATCACAACAGAGAATCATTGCTTTGGATAGAAGGTATAAGATGGAACAATTCCAACAACTTGGAAAACATTCCTAGTTTCAAAAAGAATTTGGAGCTTCATATGTCGCTAAAAAGGAAGTGGTGTATGAATTGAGCAAGTAATCAAATGCGGCCTTGATTGCATGACCTTCTGTCATCCCCTCAATGAGAATATAAAGGAAGGAAACCCTAAGGACCAAGCGATTAGTGGAACTCTTTAAAGATCTAAACAAGAAGTTGTGCTGAAATTTTTCTTGGATTTGATTGAATCTCAAATTCAATGATCCTTGGAACCCTCTATTGGAATGCAAAAATTCAAACCTCATATGGCAGATTCTCCATGGGGGGGGGGGGTCTCAGCCAATTTTAAAGCTACTAAAATCTACATAGTTATGACTTTGTGTAAAAGATACTATCAAGGTGCCACTCTTTAAAGGAGGTTCAAAGAGCATCTTAAGTTTGATCCATCTATTGCTTGGAAACAAGTGGTTTAGAGGGAGGTGGTTGGTTGCTCCTTAGCACTTTTGAATAGGATCACGAGCTCATATCGAAGATTTGGAGAGAGTGTTTCTTTGAAAAATTTAATACCCTACGTCAAAAATGGTTTATTGAGTCCTCCTTCGATTTTCTAGCTTGAAGAATTAGAAATACTAAGAGCTACCTCCCCCTTCATTTAAAGAACCATAGAATATTTGCTATAGAGAACAACAAGTTGAAATGTAGATGGATCATGCATGAAGATGATCAAGTCATCATTAAGACTCTTAGTTCTTCCCAATAGTTTTCCCTTGCAAAGGACAATACGCCCAATGGTCTTCTTTGTAGCTCCTTTTTTTATAGTCTCCCCTTTCTTAATATAATTGCGGTTGGTTTTTTTACTAAATGAATGAAATGGGTTTCTCAATTTACGTGGACTAGTGATGCGACTTGGTTCTTAGAAGATTGACAATAAGCTTCCACATTAGAGGGGGTTGAACCTTAATAAGATTGGAATGACAGGAAAATGCAAAAAGATGGAAAGGATTGCAAAACATTTCTTGTATGCGGATAATCCGAATAGGAGGAGGGTGTGGAGGACTAGATAGAACATTTTCACATGCATGAAGGACTTGGGTGGCCTATACATTCTAGATAGGGTCACCTTGGCAAAGAAGCTTATGGCCAAATGGATGATCAAAGCATGGCGTAATGGAAGTGCCTCTTGCGCCAAGCTCATCTTCGAAAAAGAGCAATGTCCTTTCACTTGCAAGAATCCGAGATGGAAAGAAATTCATCTTATGACACTTCTATTCTCACCATACCATGTTATTCCTAGAGGTTTGAATCTAACTCATTCTCAATGGAAATATTGGAACAAGGCGAAACCCTTTTGTTTCATCAATGATTATTGGAACTGGATTGTTGTCATGTCACAAAAGGATTCTATTTGGTTCCGTGGTTAAGTTATCACGAGAATGGAGAACAAAAACCATTAAAGATCCAAGACACTTTGGAACAAGGGATTTAAGGTGTATACGCATCTCTCAACCATGATAGAAGACACTTCATCAGATTTAAAGAAAGTGACGTGAATTGCAAACTTGACTTTAAAGATAGGTCCCTATTAAAGACTAAGATCAATAATTGGGATGAATCGATGACCCACATTAGGCTTTCTTGGGATCCCCCATGCATCAACACTCTAAAGTGGCACAATGGCAACAAATTGGACAACATTTTTAGAACCAAAACAATTCTACACTTTTCTCACCTTAAAATAAAAAAGTGGTGCCTATATCGGACCTTCATTAGATGGGGCTTCAACTTGAGGGTTTTATGTCACCTACTTATCGATAACAATAAAGTGGTCCTCATGTGTTCAATACTCCATCGAGGAATTTGGACAAATTCCAAATCTATTGAAATTTGTGATTCTCCCTCATGGTGCAAGAGATGTTGCAGCAACAACGAAGGCTTAGGTCACGCGTTATTTTCTTGTCCTAGGATCATTGTGACATGCTAGCATATCAAAAACCTCTTGTTTTTGGTTAGCGAAGTTAAATATACGCGAGAAATTCTTAATGAAAGAATTGAATGCTCTTGCACCCCTTCAAATGTGATTAGGAGTAAATTCCTCAATAAAATCTACAAGGAAGAATGTGTGGAAAATCTTGATAAGCCACAATATGAGCTACAATAATATTGGTTTTCGCATTTGAACGAACCCACATCAAAAGGGAATGATGGGTTAGGGGACAAAATCCCTTATTAGATTAAACTCATTGAATATGTATTCTTGGAAACCACTTAGAAGAGTGGTAGCCTCAAAAATGTATTATATGTGAGTCATACCCATGAACCTTGGATCACTTGAGGAGATGGCTAGAAGAGGCTGTTAAGCGAAGTTGAATGAGAGGAGATTTATTCTAGACAACCCTTAGGAGGGTTACAAACTTGGGGCCAAAAGAAAGAATCAAGGATGGCTATTTACATAGGAGTTAAACATTAATCAAGCTTTTGCTTCAAATTTTCATTGTGGATCCATGGAGAATGTAGTGAAGGCCCTCTAACAGAAAAGAATACGACCCATTTATGTTCAAAGAATGAAATTTATGCATAGAAAGGGCATTTAGGAAGGGCTTCTTAACTTTCACTCTCAAAACATGAAGCATTTATGTAAGGCTGGTAAACTAGGCAAGAGATCTAGGCTACATTTCGAGAGGAATACTTATATGCAGTCATCCGTTCGATGTGATGGACACAAATGCTTCAGTTCCAACTAAGGAGGTGTATTTGGGAGGAAGTAAGTATTTTGTGAAATTCATATGTGATAGTACAAGAATGACATGCGTCTACTACATAACAAATAAGCTTGATGTGTTTCATTGATCCAAAACTTCACGCTATACGCAAAAAGGATAGAAGAAATATATATGAATGTCTTAAGGCCAAGTGGATGGGAAAGGATTTTTCCAATGACTTCTCTGGTTATCTATAGCTCCACGGGATCAAGAGATAGTTCATTTGCAGTTGCCCACCCGAAAATATGAGCCAATAGAGATGAAAAACATACACTCACAAAGTAGCAAGTTCAATGATGACAAAAATAACTATACCTAATTGTTGTTCGGCCAAAACAATTAATTTGTTGGATGATCTCAACCTTAGGTATACACTGCCCAAGGAGTTGGCATCCAAATGGTTCATTAAAGCTTACAGAAATATTGATTTTTAGAAACAAAATTTAATATTGTTCTTCCCCTTTCCTTGTTAAACAATAAAGAAGCAAGGTCGCATATATTTTTGCAAAAAGGATTTTCTTCAAATGGAAGGAAAATACAAAATGAAAAATGAAAGCATTTACTTCCGAAAGTAGTGGAGATCAAAAGACAATCAATCAAAAGAGAATTAAATCCAAAAACGCTGAACTCGAAGAGGAGTGGCTACTCAAAGTAGTTGAAGAGTTATGGAGAAGAGCTCTCAAACTCATCATGAGAGTTTTTGGTCACTTGGCTATAAAAGAGGCAAGGGAGGACACTCAAGAACAGAGGAAGAAGGCGTGGAAGTCCCCTTGTAGGTAGTTCATTTTATTTGAGTTATTTTGTTCTCTTCACTCTCATAGACTATGTCGAGCCGCATACCTGGGTAGCCTGATTGTGGGAGTCATATTTCTCAATATATGTATCCATTTTTAGAGTTTAAACATTCGTTGGAAATCTTATCTTTTCCTCTATATAGAACGGTTTCTTAGAATGTTTTATGCTTTGTGAGTTATTCAATCTTTTGTGAAGTCTAGTTTTAAGCCTAACTAAGTGGATATGCAGCTTGTTTTGAGGCAAAAAGCCAAATCCAAACTACTCAAAATTGAGTGTTTGATAGCTCATTTGAAAGTTGTACAAGTATAGTTTGAGTGACCAAAGTTTCAAGTTCATTGTATTTTTCAGTTGATACCAGTTTTCATTTGAAGGTTTAATTGTTGGTAAAAGTCTGGATCCTAAGAAGGTCTTCTACACTATCCACTGTGAATTGGAACTTGAAGAGTCCAAGCATTGGAACTGAAGTGAAGCAAATGGGAAACTAAAAATTAAGAGGGGGCTTCCTAAATTCAAGAAAGAGTGCCACAACATATTTGAGGTAAACTTCAATCTTGAAAGTTTTCAACGGCTGATTTAGGACGACAAGTTGAGAAGTTAGACAAATTTGAGTCTTGGAGGTATAGAATGACAAATTACCTTAAAGGTAAAGGTTTATGGAGTTTAGTTACAGGAGATGATCCACAACTGGTGGACCTTCAAGCTCCGAACATTACTCCAGCATAAAGGAGATAATTTGTTGATTGGAAAGAGAGGAATGGAAAGGTGATGTTCCTCTTTTCACAAGCTATTTCTAACACTATGATTGGTCATATGCAAAGCTTAGAGACAGCCAAGGAAGTTTGGGAAGCATTGTAGAAGGTGCATGCTACCCCAACAAGGTCGCTGAGGATGCAACTTAAGAACAAGCTCAAAAACATGAAGAAAAGCTCAAACCAAAGCATTAGTGAGTATACATTGATGATCAAGCATCTTCGAGATCAGCTAGCATCAATTGGATGAAAGATAGAAGAGGAAGACATTGTACAAACATCCCTCAATGGCTTGAGGAGTGAAGAAAAGTGGAAGGCCCTCATCACAAATATTCTTTATAGAGACCCTCTACCAACATTCGACGAGATTATACCACATCTTGTGCTGAAGAGGTTGCTCAACAAGGAGAAAGAAACAAAGGTAAGGAGAGCCATAGTCAAATGTTATATGGATGATGACGTAGAGGAGGGAGCTCAAGAGGAGGCTTGAGAGGAAGGGGAAGAAGCTACAACAACACAAATTCCAGCCAACCCAACTCGGAGGACAACAAGGACAACTCAAATGACAACACACATGGAAGAGGTCGAGGAAAAAATAGAGGAAGAGGTCGAGGTTTATACAATCCTCATAAAGGTATAACATGTTATCATTGTGGTAAACTAAGACATCATGCAAATGATTGTTGGCAAAAGAATGGAAGGCTCAATGGAGGCAACCAAAGGAGCGAAAACAACTATGTGAGTACATCAAGTAAAGGAGACAAGCAAACCATGCTTGCCAGAAAGCATGAGTACAACAACTTGAGAAGTGATGATAAAAAATGGTTCATAGATTCAGGTTGCAGCAACCATATTCCATGCCAAGGAGATTTATTCATAAAGCTACGAGCTCGAAGTGGAAAAGGATGTGTGGAGACCAGTGATGAAACTCAACATGAAATTGAGCATGTTGGAGATATCAAGCTTGGAGACAAGAAGATATTGGTTGTTTTGCATGTTCGTACTATTGCAAAGAATTTGATTTCAGTAGGACAAATGGTAGAGAAAGGATATCATGCTATCTTCAATGAAAAAGGTTGCTTTATAAAGAATTCAAAAGAAGGATTCAAGGGCTTTGCTCAAGGAAGGAAAGAAGGTAGGATGTTCACTTTGGACATTCAACAACCACATGGAAAAGTGATGTATATTCAATTTGGAAGCAAGAGGATTGCTGAAATTGATTTGTGGCACAAAAGGTTTGGACATATCAACATTCACAAGCTCAAGGAAATGAGCAACCATGAAGTGATAAGAGGTCTTTCAAGATTCAATGATGTTGGACTACATGAGTGTTGTGAAGCATGCCAACTATGAAAACAAACTCGACAACCATTCAAGAAGAGCAACTATGTGGCAAGGAATGTCCTCGATTTGATACACACGGATCTATAACCATCACAACAACCATCGATGGTTGGTACTAAACATTTTGGCACTTTTATTGATGATGATTCAAGAAAAGTATGGATGTTTTGCATAAAATAGAAATCAGATGTGTTCTCCATGTTCAAGAGATTTAAAGCACAGGTAGAAAAGGAAACATGACTCTACATAAAGACCTTGAGGTCTGATGGAGGAGGAGAATATTTTCTCCAAAGAATTTGCAGATTTTCTTTATGAAAATGGCATCAAGCAACAATTTACATGTAGGTACACTCCTCAACAAAACCGATTGTTGAAAGGAAAAATAGACATATCACAGAAGTTGCAAGATGCATGCTCAACGAGATCAAAAGGCCACTCAACTATTGGGTTGAAGCAGCTAGTACGGCTGTTTATTTGATGAACAAGTGCACAACAGCCCGAGGAGGTTTATTCCGATAAGAAACTTGACCTTACACATCTCAACGTTTTTGGATGTGTGTGTTCTGTTCACATCCCTCAACACCGAAGGACAGAGATGGAGGCAAAGTTAGAAAAATGGATTTTCATTGGATATTCATGGGAGCAAAAGGGATAGAGGTGCTACAATCCAGTAACAAAGGAGTTAGGAGTCTCATCAGATGTGGTATTTGATGAGCTAAGACCATGGTTGGACACAAAGGGAAAGAAAAGATTCTTGAAAAAGACTGCGAAGATGATGGAGGTGTTGTCCAAGAAGAATTTTAGCAAACAAGTACTCAAATGTCACGTCTAGAAGCTTCTACATCACTTGGAGAAAGCTCAACATGGAAGGGGAGATTTGAAGCTGAAAGTGCTGCCCAAAATAGTGATTAAAATGCAAGTGAAGAAGAGTATGAAGAGGTGATTATACCAAAGGTAAAGTTGAATTGATTGAAGAAGCAATATTCAAAAGGAAATGAAAGGAGGTCTTCAAGAGCAAGGTATCCAATTCAAAGGCTGAGCTATGATAGTTTTATTGCAAAGCATTTTGCATATATGACACAAGTGGTCAAAGACAAAGAACTGGATGCATATGAGGAAGCATGTACACAAAAAGAATGGCAATAAGCTATGCAAGAAGAGATAGAAGCTCTCAAGGACAATCACACATGGGAGCTAGTTCCAAAGGCTGAAGGTATGACGATTGTTCCAAATAGATGGGTTTTTAAAATAAAGAGAAATGTTGATGGTTCTCTAGCTAGGCATAAAGCTAGACTAGTAGCAAAAGGATTCAAGCAAACTCAGGACATCGACTATGAAGAGACTTTCAGCCCAGTTGCAAAGATGGGAACAATTAGAACCTTGATTGGAGTGAGTGTAGCGCCATTGTATCAAGTTGACATAAAAGATGATTTTTTGAATGGTAAACTTTAAGAAGAGGTCTACATGAGTCAACCGATTGGATTTAAAGATAATAAGCATCCAAATTTTGTTTGTAGATTGAAGAAAGCTTTGTATGGGCTGAAGCAAGCACCACGTGCTTAGAAATAAAGATCGGTTGAGTACCTCACAAGGTGTGGATATAGTCCAAGTAGTGCAGATCCCCCTCTCTACATGAAGAAGGAAGAAGGCAAACATGTATACATTTGCATATATGTTGATGATCTCATCATAATAGGAAGTAATGTTGCAAGAATACAAGAGATAAAAAGAAAAATTGATAAGGAGTTTAAAATTTCAGATCTTGGAAAGCGAAAATGATTTTTAGGCATTGAGGTAGTCTATGGGAAAGATGGCATCTACTTGATGCAAAGAAAGTACCTGTTGGATATTCTTTTTAGATTTGGAACGAGTGAATGCAAACCACTCACTCAACCTATGGACGCAAATGTGAAGCTATGCTCAAATGATGGACAGAACTTACATGATGTAACTACATACAAGAGTATTATAGGTTCATTGATCTATGCTATGATCATAAGACCAGATTTGTGTTATTTCATTGGAGTTCTTTCTCAATTTATGCAAACTCCAATAAGTGAACATTTAAGTTCAGCCAAACGAGTGCTAAGATATGTGAAGCACACAGTCAATCATGCCTTGTTTTATAGATATAATGAGGAATTGGAGGTAAAGGGCTTTAGTGATGTTGATTGGACTGGTTCAAAGGAAGATAGAAGATCCACTTCAGGTTATGTGTTCATGATAGGTAGCAAACCTATCACATGGAGCTCGAAGAAGCAACCTACTGTTGCACTATCATCTACAGAAGCTGAATATAGAGGATTAGCCTTTGCAACTTATGAAGCTATATGGATTAAGAAGCTCTTCCCTGATCTTGATGTGCAGGTGGAGATCATTCCAATTTAAGGTGACAATATATCAAGCATTCACTCGACAAACAATCCAATGTTTCATGCATGAAGTAAACACATAGAAGTGCATTATCATTATGTTCAAGAAAATATTTTTAGCAAGGATGTGGATATAAAGTTCATTAGAACTAATGATTAGGTTGCATACATGTTTAGAAAGTCCTTAGATGCTTCTAAGCTAAAGAAGTTCAAGGATGAAATCAACTTGTAGGATATGGCTGAAGGTGCAAGCTCACATGTGAGCTTGAGGGGGAGTGTTAAAAAATAAAGAAGCAATGTCGTATATATTTTTGCAAAAAGTTTTTTATTTAAATGGAAGGAGAATACAAAATGAAAAATGGAGGCATTTACTTCACCAAGTAGTGGAGATCAAAAGAGAATCAAATCCAAAAAAGCTGAACTCGAAGAGGAGTGGCTACTCAAAGTAGTGGAAGAGCTATGGAGAAGAGCTCTCAAAATCATCATGAGATTTTTTGGTCACTTGACTATAAAAGCGCCAAGGGAGGACACTCAAGAACAAAGGAAGAAGGCGTGGAAGTCCCATTGTAAGTAGTTCATTTCATTTGAGCCATTTTGTTCTCTTCACTCTAATAGACTATGTCCAGCTGCATACCAATTTTTGGGTAGCCTAATTGTGAGAGTCATATCTCTCAATATATGTATATATTTTTAGATTTTAGACATTCTTTGGAAAGATTATGACGATTAACTCCTCTATCCAGAACAATTTTATCAAAGTCTTTATTCTCTATGAGTTATTCATTTTTTAGTGAAGTCTAGTTTTCAGCCTAACTGAGTGGACAGGCAGTCTATTTTGAGGCAAAGAGTTTCCAAACCAAAACTACTCCAAATTGAATGTATAATAGCTCATTTTAAAGATACACATGTCTAGTGTGAGTGACCAAAGTTTCAAGTTCATTGCAGTTTTCAATTGATACCAGTTTTCATTTGAAGGTTCAGCTATTGGTAAAAGTCTTGATCCTGAGAAGGTCTTCTACACTTTCCGCTGCAAATAGGAGAAAAAATCTCCAGCGTTGCTATTATTACCTAAAGCTCAATCTTATTTTGGATATTATGGAAGACTCGAAGCAAGATAAGATCCTTCTTTAAGATTTATGAAAACTAAAATTGGGCTATCAGTACTAGAGAAAACGATTCAATCTGGTTCTTGATCAAAAGAATAAAGCCTAAGTCGATTTTTTGGATATCCAAAGATCAAAGAAATTATGGAATAAAATGTTGTAGCGGGGTTTTCATCGGAAGGAGGGAAAGAGATTATTTTATTTCAAAGGGAAGCGACTTAAATCCAATCACAAGTCATCAACTTTGATCACATGAAAGAGCCAACAGGCTGACCCAAGTAATTTTAAACTTCTTTTGTTTTTATGATATGTATAGTCATTTCTTAGATGAGGAATTGTTCCCATATAAAGTCAAAGTTGGTTCCTTCTCTCCTTTTATCCCATCCACACTGGAGTGCCAAAGAAAAGCTAAACAATATTATAAATGGCAACAACTTCATATTTATATTTAGCATTAAATGTATATGCATGTAAGAAGCTTTGACTGTAGTAGCCGAGAATTGTATGGAGAAAATTTTAATATAACTTCTCAATTTATTGAGCACTATGAGTAATCATTGCACATAGATTAAGACCCATCCGCATTCAACAATCATATGTACAAACCGAACAGTCGAGATTTTCTCTCCTCTCTCACTCATGACAGCCTACAAGAAACACATTCGATTAAGATAACAAGAGTTCCCAGAGAAGTGCAAGATGCATCAAAGATGTCAAAGGTATTTCACATGCAATCTTTGGAAGAAATTAGAAAAATCCAGGATAGTAGTAAAAGCAAGTCTAATTTTGGAAATTAGGGAAAAAATTTCAATATCTCCAAATCACATGAAACTTCATATACTTGAGAAGCCTATCAAAGGCAGTCTGTAGCCTCAATTTCACATGTAAATAGATTTTCTAGCACATTGATATGCCATGTGCATTTTGTAAAAAAAAAGTAATTTTTCCACTTATACCCTACAAAATCTTGTATAGGAATTTTTGTTCACCATATGGTTTGGCATATATAAAGAACATATGTGGCTACATATTTTTACAAATTTTTAAGGCTATCAGAGCTTGCTAGGCACCTTAATGCCACCTTGTAAGCTTCCAAATGTAGTCAAACTTGTATAAGGGAGATTCAGATGAGCATTTTTCCTACATATTCCTAAAGGAGACCTTACAAAATATAGCCCTATAAATTTTCATCTTCATCAAAGAATATTTGAAGGGTCAAAGAGTACAAAACCCAGTTTTCAAGATCACCACAGTTTCATAGAATACGAAAATTGAAGGTTTGAAGGGTTGCCACATGGCAAACAATGATTGAACCATTTTGTACAATTAGGATGAGATCACATTCAAGGGTGGAGATTCACTAAAGCATAAAGCAAGGAGTTTCCAAGATTTTTTTATCTGATAAGCCTTTTTGATAGTCAAAGATCAATAATGCAAAGTTTGTTCATCCAAATTGATGTCAGCACTAAACTGAGGGTCCAGATCAGCCCCATATCCAATGGTGGAGAATGAAGGTGCCTATTTTTTCCCTCTTTTCCCTAGATATCATATAAAGAACCAATCCTAGAAATCCATTTGATAAATGCAATGGTTGTAATGAAAAGCAGCTGATCCTAGGGTTGAGAGTTGATTTCTCTAGATCCAAAGGCCAAAATTCATTCAAAAAACTATATAAACCCCCCTCCAAAATCCTAGAGCATCATTGTTAGGCATCCATAGGGTCCTTGCTAGCACATGGTTTCCTTGGGACAATCACCCTTAGTTGAGTGTTTGAGGATTCAAGGTGGGCTAGTAAGAGCATATTTTCTAGATTCAATTTTAATTTAGACTTCCATTCTAGGATAGGCTCATAAACCAAGTTTTTGTTTCTTTGCTCATTCTCTATAGGGCATGTGAATTAGAGCTAGTTTTTTGAGTCTTAGACTTCTTTAGAAACACATTACAATCCTAGAAAGACATAGAATCAATGAAATGGAACATATCCTCTTACGTGTGATATTCAGTTGAACTGTCATGGTGAGAAGGTCGTGCAGACCACCTTTGACCAATAGAATGCTTAGTTTGACGTCTGAAAACATTCATATATATGTATATCATAAAATTATCTTCTAAATCATGTCTGTTGTCTCTTGTCTTTTAGTCCCTTATATGTTTTTACATGTCTTCTATCTCTTTCTATGTATGAGAAGGCTTTGTAGTCATGCATTGACCAATGAAGATGATCCATTGAGATTGAGAGAAAAAAATTCTATTCATTTATACATCATGACCCACATGCATTCATACCACACACAAAAACCCATGCAGATGATTCGGTTTTTAAAGTGTATAAGAAGCTCCATTCTTGGACCATTCTTCCTTTCAAAAATTGATTCATGTGTGTGGCTTTCTTTTTGTTCCCATCATGCATACATCCACAAGATCCCATGCATATGAATTAATTTTTGAAAGTGTATAAGAAGCTCCATTCTTGGAACATTCTTCCTTCCAAAAATTGATTCATGTGTGTGGCTTTCTTTTTGTTCTCATCACGCATACATCCATATGTTTCCCCCTCTCATGATCAAATTGTTAGTATATGATCAATGTCTACCCCTCATGATTGTATGCACATTTTGTAAGGCCCCCTTTATGAGGAGAAGCCAAGCGTGCATTACCCAATTGATGGGAATCCCAACTTGAATGTTGGATGAAGGTCATATTGGACCATGTAAGATATTATAAGGAAAGGGAGTTACCAGGGTCCCCAATTGTGGGGGTCCGGGGGCAGCGCCCCCGGCGCGACGGTAAAGGGAATATTCCATGGAATATTCCCTGTCGGAGTCAGAAATCATTTATATTTGTTAGGTCGGTTCAACCAGTCTAAGCCGTGTATGGCAATTACGCGGGTGGTGGCCGCCCACGCTCTACCGCCCATGTATTGTCGTCCATGGCAGGCCACCCATGATCCTATATATACATGACTTCTGCACTACCTAAGACACCGAGTTGAGCCAGCATACCTCTACCTTGTATCTCCCTATCTACAGTTGTCTAGATCACCATTTAAGCTCTACCTTGAGAGCGCACGGGTGGACAACGCCATCATCTTTGTACTTGCTGCTAGTAGAAAATTGTTGAGATTCTCCTATATCTGTTATCTTCTCTGCTATTGCTCCTGTGTTATATTGCGTAACTATTGTCTTACATGG
The DNA here is from genome assembly GCA_020310875.1 of Ceratopteris richardii. NCBI lineage: Eukaryota > Viridiplantae > Streptophyta > Polypodiopsida > Polypodiales > Pteridaceae > Ceratopteris > Ceratopteris richardii. Next base: position 26,043,923 of record CM035411.1, on the reverse strand, counting down.
TATCAGAGCTCTAAGGTTCGAATAGCTTGAGAAGTATCATTATTTTAGCCTACTAGTAGACCAGAATATCAGTAGATTATTCGAGTGATTACATGATGGCTTCATCGTCGAACAGTAGTCTTGGTGCTTCAGCTAATGTTAATGCTGCACCTATTCGAATTCCTCCACCTGCATTCAATGAAGGGAAGCTGGATGGAACCAACTATACACTCTGGAAGTTCAAAATTTCTGCAATTTTGGACTCCTATGAATTAATTGCCACTATCATGGGACCGATGGGATTGGATCCAGAGCCTATACCAGTTGAAGATCCAGCAAATTCAAGATTGATGATTCAGCCAGATCCAGATCTTCTACGAGCTTGGAAGAGGCGGAATGCCGATGCATTATGTGCAATTGTCACTAGTGTAAGTGATTCTGTGCTTACTTTAGTTCAACATACTACTAAAGCACATGAGGCTTGGGGCATATTGGCTCGACAATATGAGACCAAGAACCACACTAGGATACAGAATTTAGAAAATCAGTTGGCAAATGAAAAGCATTCTGATTCTGAAAAGGCTGAAGATTTTATCAAACGGATAAAGCATCTTCAAGATCAATTGGCTGCAGTTGGTGTTGTTATAACACCAGAAGAGCTGGCTCGAAGATCTGTACGTGTTCTTCCAGCAAAGCATGATGGATTAGTAACAGCCCTTAACACTCAGGTAAGGCCAACTCCTCTTACATTTGAAGAGTTTTGTGCCATGCTTTTAGAAGAAGAGATGCGGCTGAAGAATCGGCAAAGTACAACTGATGCTGCATTCTCAGCAAATGCAAAAGGTAAAGGCTCTTCTGAGGGATCAAAGAAGAAGCCAAAGAAGAAAAAGTTCACAGGAAGTTGCTTCTATTGTGAAAAGAAAGGCCATGCCATCAAGGATTGCAGAAAGAAGCAAGTTGATGAACGGAATGGGACTGTAAAATCATCATGGAAGAACAAAGAGTCTGCAAACAACACAGAGCTGGAACTTTGGGTAGCTATTGAAGAGGTATGTTCATCTGCTCAAGCTCGTGTTGATGAGCCATGGATTTTAGATAGTGGAGCTTCTCGCCATATGACTAGTAAAAAGGATTGGTATAGTTCCCTAGTGCCTCTACGGGAATCCATCAATGTAGTGGTGGGAAATGACTCCAAGTGTCCAGCTGAAGGAACTGGAACCATCTCTTTTATCTCTTCTCTAGGTGTTGAGAAAAAGTTATCCGATGTTCTCTATGTACCTACACTCAAAAGAAATTTGTTGTCAGTTTCTACAATAACAGATCGTGGACTCGAAGTTCACTTCAATAAGAGTGGTGCGGAAATCATGGATTGATCAGGTAATGTTGTAGGTAAAGGCATACGACGGGATAACTTGTATGAGTTAAGTGCTTTAACTGCTACAGAAGATAAAGATGTAAGCAGGTTATGGCACTGACGATTTGGGCATCTCGGATTTGCAGTTTTGAAGGAGATGCAACGAACAGGGATGGTTGCTCATATGCCTGCATTTTCAGAGTTGCACGAACCTTGTGAAGCTTGTATGATGGGCAAGCATCAACAAAAGGCATTTCCAAGAGAGACCAGCAATCGATCTCAAGCTCCTCTAGAGTTGGTACATGCTGATCTCTGTGGTAAAATGTCTACACCTGCTTTAGGAGGATCTTTCTACTTCTTGCTGTTAGTCGACGATTATAGTAGAAAGATGTGGGTTTATTTCATTCGAGAGAAGGCTGATGCTTTTGAAAAATTTAAAACGTGGCATAATTATGTAGAAAATGAATCAGGAAGGAAACTAAAGAAATTTAGAACAGATAGAGGAGGTGAATTCTTGTCAGCAGAATTCAACAATTATTGTAAGGAGCATGGTGTGAAAAGGCAACTTACCACAGCTCATACACCCCAACAAAATGGCGTTGTTGAGCGCAGGAACAGGACAGTAGTTGAAATGGCTCGTTGTATGTTGAAGGCTCAAGACATGCCTGATTCATTCCGGGCAGAAGTAGTCAATACAACAGTCTACATCCTCAATCGAAGCTACACAAAAGCACTGAAGGGGATGACTCCTCAAGAAGCATATTCTGGTAAAAAGCCTTCAGTTTTGCATTTCAGAACTTTTGGTTGTTTCTATTATGCACATATTCCTGATTCAACAAGATCAAAGTTGGATTCAAAAAGCAAAAAGTGTGTCTTCCTAGGATATAGTGAAGAGTCTAAAGCATACAGGTTATGGGATCCTGAGGCAAGGAAGATTTTTGTCAGCCGAGATGTGGTGTTTGATGAACGACCACACTTAGTAGAAGATAAAGGTAAATCTAGTATCTCATCAAGCGGAGAAATATCTCACCTTGTGCCTATCAAAAGACAGGTTAAAGTTGAGGAGGAGGAAACATCTGATGGAGAAAATTCCTCAATAAAAAGCCAACCAGTTGTAGCTGCACTGCGTAAGCCACTACCGAAGTGGGCACAACAGCTCTTTGATGATCACAATCCACATGTAGATGTACCAGAATCATCATCGGATGGATTACGAAGATCAAAGAGAATAGAGGAGCAAAGAAGAGCCTCAGAACACATTGTTAACATGGCTCTAATGGCAGATATCATGGGTTCGATAAAGGAACCTACCACCATTGAAGAAGCCATTGATGATCCAGATTGGAGAGCGGAAATGCAGTCTGAGTATGATAGTATACTCAAAAATGATACATGGGATCTAGTCGACTTGCCGCCAAAGAAGAAGGTAATAGGTACTAAATGGATTTGGAAAGCTAAGTATAAAGCTGATGGAACATTAGAAAAGTATAAGGCACGATTAGTTGCACAGGGTTTTTCACAGATTGAAGGATTTGATGTTCAAGAAACTTTTGCACCAACAGCACGCATGACAACTATTCGGACGGTACTTGCAGTAGCTGCACAAAAGTCTTGGCCTATTTTCCAGATGGATGTCAAATCTGCATTTTTGAATGGTCACCTCAAGAAGGAGGTATATGTATCTCAACCACTAGGTTTTGAGGTGCCCAATTCAGAAAATAAAGTTTGCAGGTTGAAGAAAGCTTTGTATGGACTTAAACAAGCTCCACGGGCTTAGTACCAACGAATAGATCATTTTTTCAAAAATATGGGTTTTGAAAGAAGTAATTCTGATGCTAACTTGTATGTAACGAAAAGGGATAGCAAGCTAGTTGTTGTCATTGTATATGTAGATGATTTGAGCATTACAGGAGATCATCAGGAACTCATCAATCAAACTCGGATCAGCTTGGGAACTGAGTTTGAAATGACAGACTTAGGTCTACTCCATTTTTGTCTGGGAATTGAAGTATGGCAAAGGAAGGATGGCATTTTCATCTCATAACAAAAATATTCCAAAGAAATTCTCAAGGCATTTGGAATGATGGACTGCAAACCAACTAGCACACCTATGGAGGTAAATCATAAGCTATCTATGGATGATAACATGCCTGATGTAGATGCTAAGAAGTATAGGAAGCTCGTTGGAAGTCTTATTTTTCTGTGCAACACTAGACCAGACATTTGCTATGTTGTTGGAGTGTTAAGCAGGTTTTCCAACAAACCTAAGGAGAGTCACTGGAATGCTGGAATGCGAATTCTAAGGTACATTGCAGGAACCTTGGATTTTGGTATTTTGTATACCACAGGTGATACACTCCAAGGATATTGTGATTCAGATTGGGCTGGAGATTGTGATTCTAGAGAATCAGTTTCTGGATATTGTTTCTCACTTGGTTCAGGAATATTTTCTTGGGTAAGTAGGAAGCAACCAACTCTCGCACTCTCCTCCACTGAAGCAGAGTACAAAGCAGCTTGTTTTGCTTCTTGTGAGGCACTCTGGTTAAGGAGAATTCTTGCAGATCTAGGCCTTCCATCAAATATGCCAACTGTACTCAAGTGTGATAATCAAAGTTGTATGGCTATTGCAAAGAACCCAGTATTTCATGCTCGCACCAAGCACATAGAAGTACAGTACCATTACATTCGTGAGCTAATTGAAGATGAAATTGTGGAGCTAGAATATTGCCCAACAGAGGCAAATTGTGCTGACATATTCACTAAAGCACTTGGAAGAGAGCAACTCAACAAGCATCTTCAACAAATGGGCATAGGACTGAGACCTACTTGATTTATCATCGGTAAACATTGAGGGGGGGTGTTAGTATAGGATCAATGTCTACCCCTCATGATTGTATGCACATTTTGTAAGGCCCCCTTTATGAGGAGAAGCCAAGCGTGCATTACCCAATTGATGGGAATCCCAACTTGAATGTTGGATGAAGGTCATATTGGACCATGTAAGATATTATAAGGAAAGGGAGTTACCAGGGTCCCCAATTGTGGGGTCCGGGGCAGCGGTGAGCAGCCTCGAGTGGGGGGTCCAAGGGGGCCAGCGGGCCCCCTGGCTGGGGGGTCCCAAGGGGCCAACGGGCCCCCTGGTGGGGGTCGGGGGGCAGCGCCCCCGGCGCGACGGTAAAGGGAATATTCCATGGAATATTCCCTGTCGGAGTCAGAAATCATTTATATTTGTTAGGTCGGTTCAACCAGTCTAAGCCGTGTATGGCAATTACGTGGGTGGTGGCCGCCCACGCTCTACCGCCCATGTATTGCCGTCCATAGCAGGCCACCCATGATCCTATATATACATGACTTCTGCACTACCTAAGACACCGAGTTGAGCAAGCATACCTCTACCTTGTATCTCCCTATCTAGAGTTGTCTAGATCACCATTTAAGCTCTACCTTGAGAGCGCACGGGTGGACAACGCCATCATCTTTGTACTTGCTGCTAGTAGAAAATTGTTGAGATTCTCCTATATCTGTTATCTTCTCTGCTATTGCTCCTGTGTTATATTGCGTAACTATTGTCTTACACAAATCTCTCCTCTCCATACCCAAATTCATCTTTGCCTATATATTTTTTATCACATAATCCTTCCAACACTCACTAGCTTCATACACTCTGCATGTGCCACAACTAGACGATCGACATGATTGCGATACATCCATATGTTCCTCCCTCACATAATCAAATCATGACATCTCTCCTCTCCATACCCAACTTCATCTTCACCTTCACATATTGATCACAAAGACCTTCCAACACTCACTAGCTTCATACACTCTGCATGTGCTGCGACCACACCCGATCCACCCAGATTGTGATCCCGTCCACAACGAAAGGCGTCTTAAGCATAATACTTATTGTAAAGTTGAAGTGTTCAAATTCCCTTTTCTTTCACAACACTTCGAAACTTACCTTTTCTACTTGCAATAAGCTGGGGTCTCATTCATACATTAAAGTAAGAAGTTAAGGAACTAGGAAAGGTTTAAAAGGGGAGTTGGGTGGCCATTAAAGATCAGATGCTCAAACATTTTCCTAGATGGAAGTAGATAACATCGAGAAGAAATGCCATTTTTTGTTTCGTCTAATGTAACCGACATTTTCAAATCAAACATAACTCTATACAAGCAAGCTATGTAGAATGTGTTCGATGAATGCATCAATAAAAATGTCAATATTTGGCATCTCCATATTCTAGTATGATCATGCATAAACTCCTTTTACTACTTCCTAATTTGTATGTGTTTAGCTATGAGTATCACTAATATACTCCAATAGATCAAAGAACAGAACCTTGGCAAGAGAGTGTTATTGCAGATGCCTATGTTGATTTTCTTTTGCTAAGATTTTCTTTATTTACTTATTTCTTTTTTGTTACTACTCATCGCAACATCATCAACAAGTGTATATTAACCAAGGTTCAATGAGGAAACAAGGGGGATCGGATAATAAATCCTTTGTTAATGACATGGAGAGCAGAAATGCATCATGCCATATGTAAACAAGAGTTCGAAGACAAACGATTAGACTTTTCATACCAAAGGGAAAAAAATTGACATAGAGTCTTCATGTGCAGAAGATTCAAGAGGATTTTTTGCTAATCCTTCACTTCAAATACATGGTTCACTTTGACTCCAGTTTCTTGTTTGTGAGAACCTAAACGGAGATATTTGTTGGAGATAGACATCTGGAGAAGCACGCGAACATCACAAGGAAGGGGAAGAAGCTTGGAGCACAACACACAATATTGAATGTATTACTAGAGAATGTACAAAGATTAGTAGCCCATTAGGGAAATAGGCATATATTCAGGCCGGGGGAAGAAAACCTCCTAAAGAGGGAAAAAAATATCCCGACGGTCCTATTGTATTCACACACATCACTACCTAAATATATCAACAAATCCCCCCTGAAGTGATGTGGTGAACAAGAAGCTGGCACTCATGTATAAGGAAGTACCAAGCTATGTGGAAATCACTCCACAGAAGGAAGTAAGCCCAAAGCTTTGCGGAAAGCTTCAAACTTCTTCCTAGGCAAAGCCTTCGTGAAAAGGTCTGCAATGTTCTCCTGGGTGGGCACATATGCCAATTTGATTTCCCCAACAAAGAACCTCTCCCTGACATAGTGATAATGCACCTCAATGTGCTTAGTGCGAGCATGGAACACAGGGTTGCTTGCAACTGCCAATGCACTGACTATCAGTGAAGATGGTGGTGGCAGAAGACTGACCAGCACCCAAATCAGCCATAAGGCATCTGAGCCATACACACTCAATAGTCACTGGGAAAGTTGCCCTATACTCAGCCTCAGAATTGGAAGTGGCCACAGTAGGCTGCCTCTTGCTCAACCAAGATATACATGAGCTACCAAGCATGAAGCAAAAGCCACTAGTGGACACACGAGTGTCATAGCAATCAACCTAATCAAATTCAGAAAAAGCATGCAAATATGGCGGTAGTGATCCCCCCTTGGGATAAAACAACACAAGTAAGCGAGTACCACTCAAGTAGGGAACGATGCACTTAACCGCTTGTCAATGCTCGACTCCTGGGCAATGCATAAACCTGCTCATCTGTGAGATAGCAAACTTAATATCTAGCTGAGTAATGCATAAGTAAATCAAGCATCCAACAACCTGTTGATAGAGAATAGCATCAAATGCATCTCCAACATCTTGAAGACTCAATCGTAAACATGTCTCCATAGGAGTGGCAATAGGCTTACAAACTGCAAGGCCAAAACATTGCAATAATGTGTCAATATATTTTCTTTGACACAAAGCCATTCCACCATCAACTTGCATAAGTTGAATGCCCAAATAGTGATGAAAATGCCCCAAATCAGACATCACAAAGGAGGCATGCAAATCAGCCTTAAAATCAGCAATATGCTTCTCAATAGGACCAGTGAGCAGCATGTCGTCAACATAGATAATAATGATCAGAAGCACATCATTAGCACACTTATAACCCTTTGCAACAAGTCTAGCCTTATACATGTCAGCTGTATCATCATGCTTACACTTCAGCTTGTATACCCACTTAGTCCCAATGGCCTTCTTGCGAGGAGGCAAGTCATATAAAGATCAAGTACCATTCTTCATTATAGCATCATATTCAGATTGCATAGAAGCCATCCAATTTTTTGAATTTTGTGCTTCATCAAACGAAATAGGCTCATTCTCGTCACAAAGACTAGATGCAGCCATAACATAGCAATCTGATGCAAAAGAGGCACTATGAGAGCTTGAACGAGTATGATATGACAGAGGTACATCTAATTTTCTGTCACTCAAAGTCTGCACTAGCCATTTTGGCATAGTTTTTGCCTGCTCAATATCAACTCCCTCATCAACTAGTGCATCATGTAAATATGCATCAGAAATGGAACGATTTGCATCATCACATGAAACCTGTGAAGGTTGAAAAGTTTCCTCATTAGGACCATGACTAGACTGTCCACCTATAAAAAGAGGCAACAAAGTATCATACATGTCTTTGGAGCTAACAGATGTCTCCTTAGTACATGAAAGCAATGGTTGAATAGCATCTTTCACAAATACAACATCATAGCTAACCAGATGCATTTAGTCTGTGGATGACACAAACGATAGCCTTTACTTTTAGAACTGTATCCAACAAAAATACATTTTACTACTTTATCATCCAATTTTCTAAGATGTTGTTCATGCACTAATGCATATGCAAAACAACAAAAAACTTGCAAATGAGCAACATATGGCTTGCGATCCTTCCAAGCCTCATATAGAGTGATAGACTATAGCGCTTTAGTGGGACACCTGTTAAGTACATATGCTGCACACATGACAGCCTCAAGCCAGAAACTTTGTGGTAAAGTCTGACTCTTGATCATACACCTCGCCAACTCCATGAGTGACGTGTTCTTTCGTTGAGCAACTCCATTCTATTGAGGTGTATACGGCACTCTACATTGGTGTTTTATCCCACGTTCAGCCAAAAATGCATTAAAACTAGAAGACATATATCCCCCCCCCCTCGATTTGAATGGTGGGGTGTCCATTTTACATGTTGATAGATTTTCAGCTAGAACCAAAAACTATTTGAAGCACATGAACACTTCGGACCTTGCCTTCAATGGATATATCCATGCATGCCTATAAAAATCATCAATGAAAGTCATGAAGTAAAGATAATTTCCAAAAGAAGGTGTCTACATATGACCACAGACATCACTATGTATAAGCTGCAATTTCTTAGTAGCCCGAACTAAACCATCCTTTGGAGATTAGGAACGTTGCATTTTGCCCAAAATGTAGCCTTCACAAACATGTTTTCCAGGTGTCTTAAGTTTGGGCAAAGAGAACACCATTTCAGATTTCTGCAGGCATAGCAAACTAGCAAAATTCAGATCACCAAAGCATGCATGCCAAAGCTTTGCATCTGACATAGCTTGAGAATCATGTACTGCACATGCCAAATCATTCAGACATCTTTCATAGTCTATGAGCTTATACAACCTACGACATAAAATGCGAGAAGCAATAATCACATCGCCATTTGATGGATCATGAACTGTACACCTGTCATCAACAAATTTCACAGCCAAGCCAATCTTGGCTAATGCACAAACTGATAACAGGTTCTTCTTGATCCCTGGCACAAATAAAGAATCTTATAAAGTGAAAGAACTACCATCAGGAGTAGTCAAAATGATCTTACCAACTCCCATAGCAGGATAAGAGGAATTGTTGGCACATGTAACAGTATTCCCTGTAGGGGCAGTCTCAATTGAAGAGAAGACGCTAGGTTGTGAGGTAATATGTTTGGTTGCCCCACTCTCAAAATACAAAACATCTGAGTCTACTTTAGACATGCACTGCTCATGAGAAGATGGGTCAAAACTACAGACAATAGTAAACACCCATTCTTCTTCCATTGTTGGTGCTACTAAGGGTTACTTTTTTGCACACATCAAATAGACTTAAAGACCTTGCTAATTTATGTTATTTCACTTAAAATGGTTACTACTATTAGGACAAAATATCCTTCCAAGATAGACAACTTATGGACTTTACTTGGCATACACAAATTGACAACTACTCACTCCCGAATTTGGTTATTTCAGAGTATGCAGAGAAATGACAAGAGATTCCAAAACATTCAGAAGACTTGATTAGATTTATAACAAGCCATGGATTACAAAGAATTAGTTAGATATGATTAATGAACTCTACTTAATAGTGAGAGCAAACTAGAACACTCACACAAAATCTGTTTCCTAATATGGTCATAGAAATTTTTATTCAAACCAGTCAAGCAAGTAAGGAGAGGGCTCTCTTAGGTTAGGGGTCTACTAGCTTGGTTCGGAAGACATTCTAAAAGCACATATATACACGGAATAACAAAATTTCTGTGATTCTTGTTATTTATGCGTTGAGTATTCATATGGACCGTCATTTTATCCCTCTTAGATTTACTTCCATGAGATGAGTTACATTGTAGAATAAATGGACAATATGATTTTTATTTTGATTTACCTCAATTTTAATATGCTTTTAGGATCTCCTTGGTTTGATCTCATTTGGTAGCCTCTCTCGAATGTTTGATCTCATTTGCTAACGATATCCTTAAAGTTGTTTTCTTTCCTATTGCCATAAACGATAACATGCAGGGTACATTATATTTGATATGTGGTGCCATACACTCTTTCCACATGATTTTCCCTCCTATTGCCATAAACGATATGTTTTCTTTCCTATTGCCATAAACGATAACATGCAAGGTACAGTATATTTGATATGTGGTGCCATACACTCTTTCCACATGATTTTCCCTCCTATTGCCATAAACGATAACATGCAAGGTACACTATATTTGATAGGTGGTGCCATACCCTCTTTCCACATGCTTTTCCCTCCTATTGCCATAAACGATAACATGCAAGGTACACTATATTTGATAGGTGGTGCCATACCCTCTTCCCACATGCTTTTCCGTCCTATTGCCATAAACGATAACATGCAAGGTACACTATATTTGATAGGTGGTGCCATACCCTCTTTCCCCATGCTCTTTCATGCGGTCGCATGCCAGTTAAAATATTAAAAATCACACGAATTTTATATGCTCTATGAATGTACTATTCTCTATAAAACCATTATGACATCGTTGTTTATGAAATAATTTCGAAATAATTGGCATAGTTCGCACGATTCCTATAGTTCGCATTAGACCTATTCTACATTCTTTTGTCTCTTTAGATCTCCCTTTGAACGTATTCTCTTGCAAAACATACTTTTTTTTTCTTTTTAAGGATCTGCCACTTTGATTCTCTTAAAATCCCAATTTTCTTGTCTTTTTTTTTCACCTCTTCCTCCATAATATCCTATTGCACTTTAGTTCTTCTTCAGATATTCAAGTTCCTATTCGCGTGTTATTGGTTTAATATCTGATTTAGTATGCCTCTATCCCTACTATGTGCATCATCTCCTCCACCTCTACCTCTTTGATCACATACATAGAAATGTAGAGCTCGATTTTGCTTAGCTTGGCCTTTGCTTATGGTCATTATCTTCTTTAACATAATACTTTAAAGTTTTTCCTTTTTGAACGCAAGTACGATTTCCTTCATATAAATTAAATCTTTGAAATACTTTCACATTCTAACATTTTTCACGTTAGGTAGCTTCAAAAAGCTCAAGTCAATATTAATATTATGTACTTCTAGAGTACTAAACAAGTGGTTATCATACCTTAAGTTTTATGTCTCATTGATGGAGGAGGTCTTGGGATTGATGCCCACGAGGTCCATGGGAAACCTATTTTATTCAAAGACTCTCTAGAGCTTTCCATTCATAATCAAAGTTAACTTGAGCTCAGCTCAAAGCCACTTAACTCTAGGGGTGAGCATACCTGCAACTATGAGATTCCATTGGAAGGTGGCAAAGTAGTGGGAAAGATTGCACATGCATATGTGGAATCCATCTATGTAATGGAAGGTTGGGTAAACAGTTAGGGTCATTCTCTGATGTGTGTAGTCTAGGATCTTCAACATTAGTATTAGAGCCTAGCCAGACACCTTGGAGGTCTCACCACCTTCCTCACAAGCTTACCCCTAGATTTGGAGGTCTCACCACCTTCCTCACAAGCTTACCCCTATAATCATCTTTCCGACGATTATAGATTCAACTTAGGTCTTTCCATATATATTCTCTATATCATTTATGCTTTTGTGGGCGTCTCCCTCCTCTAAATCTCAATTGAGAAATGCATTTTTCCAATCTACTTGATATCTCTTACATACTCAGCTTAATTTTTTTTAACTATGGAGAACCTAAATTCTTCCAAGCAATTACCTTATAGAACGAACATCTGCTTTCATATGCTTATCTCTTGGAAATAATTTCTAATTTTTCTTTCTCTTGAGGCTTTCACTTTATCATATATATCCTTTTTGCATTCGATATATTTTATAAAAACTACTCTTGTAAGTTACATGACTAGCCGTGAATGAATCACAAGTGAGAAGTTTCATTCAATTGTTACTCTACCTTTTAGTTTTTGAATTCGAGCTATCATTTTTTCCTTATCCATTTGTCCAATTTCCTTCACTAGGTGTTGAGTTTATTTTTTCAAACCTTCCTTTCCCTTTTCAAGTTCCTCTTGAACACTCATTACTCTACCTATCTAACAAGCCACGGGATTTTCCTATTGATCACTCTTTTGGAGGGATGTCAGATTTGATCAAACATCTTTCTTTCAAAAGCCAAAAACCTTTGTACTACCTACCAAAGAAATAAACTCCTTGGGCAAAAAAAGAATAGGTGTCCCAAGTATTTTCTATCATTGAGGTAGCTCTCACACTAGGGAGGGGCCCCACAATTTTTTTAGCTTTGACATTAGTTAAAAGTTACTGATGAAAAATTGGCCATATTAGAACTTCTTTCTTATTTTAAACGAGGGGATGCCAAAGGGTCATGCAAGTAAACTCCCATCTGATACTCGGTCAATTCAGAAGGCACTTCTTATTTAGCGAGATATGAAGCTCCAAATTCTTCTTGAAACCAAGAATGTTTTCCAAGTTGTTGCCATTGTTCCATCTTATACATTCTATATGAGAGGGATCTTGACCGAGAAGGAAGCAAGACTTTTCGTTTCCCAAGCAATGATTCTATTTTGTAATATGAACTTGTATTAATTGTCCAATCTCCTAGCTCCGTCAATTTCCTTAGATCTGATCCATTGTCTTCTTTCATGATTCTAAAGGTGCTTCCACATACGAAACTCTTTATTACATGATCTTTTGAGATCCACAAAATCTAATGGACCATATCAAATGGTGATTTTTCCAAGGGAGTAGATCTCAACCATTGAAGATGTTATAAATACAATGGCTAATTTTTGAGTTTCGGTATCTCAAAACCATTCACACATCCAAAAAACACAAGTTTTAGGTGGTTTTTCCCTTTTTGACCACTCAAAAACAAGGGAATCCTATGCGTAGCCTATGTGATTAAGGGGCTAGACTATGTCCACCACCCTCTCCTTATTGTTGCATCACTAATCTTCCCTTAATATAAAAGGCCCAAGGAGGGTTCATTGTTTACCCTAATAGCTTAGAATATTTAGCTTAAAGAAGTTTCTCAAGACATCCTAAACCAATTCATGAAAAACAAAGGTTTTGTAGCTGACATTACTCCTAAGCTCAATAAGAGGTGGAAAGTAAAGTTAATGGAGAGAATTGTGTTTTCTTATGGAAGAGAGGAAGTTTTACATCACTTCTTTATTGAGTGTACTCCTAACAATTAGTTTTGGCATTACATGGACCACTTCATAAAGCTGAGAGGCATTCACTTTTTGGGAAGTCAAGAAATTCTGGTCGGATCAATTAAGCATATGGATATCGCCTTGTGGCAAATGTGGAGAAGAGTTGCACACTCTGTTTTATATGGTTAAACAAAAATGTTAAGAAATTTGAAGGAGGAAAGAGGAATTTTCTCATTCAGATGCGCAAAGCTCTTGTGAAGTGGAACCTATCCTCTCACATGTGACATTGAGTTGAATTTTCATGGTGGGAGCATCCTCTGGGCCACCTATGATCAGTAGAATTCTTAGCTTGACGTATCACACGGCTCATTAAATGCATTTCATTTACATGTATTTACCATCATACCCTATGGATGTGGGTTCATTGAAATGAGAAAACCAATCCTTTTGGAGCTCATATGGTGGCTACAACAATTATCAATATACCAAACATTTTCTAGCTTCTCCGTTTTATCATTTACATGCATCATTTCTAGTAGGTTTCCACAATCAAAATTTAAACTAGCATTAACATAATTAGCTTCTCCTCCCTAATTTGATCCATTCTTCTAAGTTTCCTCTTGATACTCTAATTATAGAGTTAAAACATCTGCTTTTTACTTTAATTTGTTTCTTTTTTTAATCTAAAAGAAAGTTTGGACTTGCCCTACTCTCACGGACTTTAATTAAAATGGAAGAAAATGTTACAAATGAATGCGACTAGTGCTCTTGGGACCCCCCAAATCCCACAAAAGCAGGGGTAGAATTCGTCAATCTAGAGAGTGTTACAAAGGAGGTTAATAACCCTCTTGTCCCCCCTCATGTGGGGCCCACTTTGAGTTAATCTTGTTTTTCTTGATAAGAAACACTTTAGGATGCCTAAACGGGGGGACCTCTTGTAGTTGGATATTCTTCTGCCAAGGAGGAACAAAGAATTGTCAATCGACCAGTCTTTAGGAGGGTCTCCAAAATTGTAGGCACAGTACTCCCTCCAAATCTTTGAGAGGGTTTCGCCTCTTATAGCATTCCATAGTGCCCCTGAGAAGTTGATCCCTTCAGCCAAAAGTGCTTGGTTCCAAGTGATTTGTTCATGTAGTCCCAAAATACTCCCAAGCGTCCAGTACAATAGGAGAGACTTGGGGCACGCGAAGATGATGTGACCAAGATCCTCAATGCTACAATGGAATCTCTTGCACCATGTTCGAGCTCCACAAACTTTTCTAGCATTTAAATAGGTCGAGAAACCACAATGGAGAATTCACCACATGAGAACCGACTTTATTATCTTGATGAGGGGATGCCAGATAGACATGACTTCAAATCCCAACATAGCCTTGTGTAGGTCAAGCACCACTTCTTGTTAAGTGTGATATGATAGTCCGTGTTAACCTTGATCCTAGGAATTTCAGACAAGCTATTGCCTTTGTTCCAAATACGACCCTCTTGGCATTGAGGATCTTGCCCAATGAGGAGTCAAGTTTTTTATTATTCCCATGCAATGCATCTACTCTAAAGCAGAGTCCATTCTTCATAGTTCACTCTTATTTCAGGGTCTATGTCCTCAAACTTGATCCACTCACCAATTTCTTCTTTCTAGAAGTTTTTCCAATGTCTGAAACCCTTATTCCAGAGCCTCTTAGCATTTTGGAGGTTCTAGGAAGCCACATCCCTAATGCCCATGATTGAAAATTAGATTGAAACATTTTGTATGATACCAACCGCCCATTTATAATCTTCTCTGATTTTGATAAACTTTTTGAATTTGTTGCAACTCTTCCATAGGGAGCACATAAGATTCCAACATTTAGGGGAAACAAGAATTGGGGCGAATAATAGGGTAAGGAGGTCGACCAAGTCCTTCCAAAGAGGGAGGCCCACCAACGTAATCACCTTCTTGTTATTGAAAATGAGCTTGGTCCAAGAGGTTTTACTGTTGCACCAAGCCTTGATGATTGATTTCTTTTGCGAACTTATCAGGCATGCCTTCAATATCCATGATGCCCAAACCCCCACAATCCTTTTGGCTCATGTATGTAGGCCATATAGTTTTTGGAACCCCGTTGTGTTGTGGTCCCCTATCCAAAGAACGTTTCTATAGACTCTTTCCAGTTCGGTAAGATCTTGATCTTTTGGTCTCCAAGAAGAGAGAAAGTAACAGGTCAAGGAGATGAGGAGAGCATTATTTACCATGACATGCCCCATGAGGTTGATTTGCATGCCCTTCCAAAATGAAAACTTGTTTTCTAGTTTGGAAAGGACCCAATTCAATAGTTGCTCCATCGAGACATCAACGCCCATCGAAATACCAAGCAGGAAAAATACTAGACCCTTGGGGATAATGTGGCAACCATGATCAACTAGTAGTTGGAGTGGAGGTCCAATGATGACTCTAAAAGGGATTTTAGAGTGGTTTATTTTGGAACCAAATGGCTCACAGAATGTGTCAAGACACCCCTAAAAGGTTTGAATCTTGTCCAAATCCTTATGCACAAACATGTTCATGTCATCTGCAAATAGGCTCACAATCATTTAACCATGGTGTAGAGGTAGAGAGAGACCTTTAATATGTCCCATTTCCATGTGATCTTGCAGAAGAAATCTGATCCCCTCCATGGAAATAACAAAAAGTAGAGGGGCCAATGGCACCCTTGCCTTATAGAGTGTTCTAATATGATAGCCTTCGATAACTAACTGTTGATATTGATTTGCATTGATGTGTTCCCCAGCAATGTAACACTCACCTTAGTGAATTTGTGTCTATATCCGAGGTCTTTAAGTGATTGGAGAGAAAAGTCCCATTGTAGCCTATTATAGGCTTTGTCAAAGTCGAATTTAAGGAATACCACATCTTGCTTGGACTCTTCAGCGAAATCAAGACCTTCCCAAATATCAATAATAGCTTCCAGTATTGATCTACCCTTGATGAATCCTTTTTGGTCCTCACTAAGACACCTCTTCAAGTGGTAAGAAATGTTTTTTGAAATTACTTTTGCAAGAATCTTGTATCCTATTTGAAGCGTCATGATCGTGCATCAGCTTTCAATCTTGTTCTTGTTACCATTTTTATGGATAAGCTTGATGACACCATTGTTTAGGCATTGGAGAAGCACATGGAAAGCCAATACCTCTTGCCAAATGAAGTAGAACGGTGGGATTCTTTGACAGCATAATCTTGCTGACATTGTCACAATAGATGATCTCCTTTCCATCGACGTAGACTCCCATGTCTTCACGTAGGTATTTAGTTCATGTTTCCCCACAAACAAATTGATAAATGCCTCTATATTCAGCTTCGGTACTTGAGAAAGTGGTTGTTGCTTGCTTGTTGTTAATCCATGAAATGGTTGCACTTCCAAGTGAGAATGAAAATCCACTAGTTGAGCTTTGGCACATGACATTTCCTGCCCGTTCCACACTTGCATATGCATATATTAATGGCTGAACTTTCTTATCATAAAAGAAGCCAAAATTGCATGTTCCTGTCACATATCTCAATATATGTCCCATTGCATCCAAGTGCACTTTACATGGTTTATGCATAAACAGACTCACCAAGCCAAATACAAAGCTCAAATCTAGTCTTGTATTTGATACATAAATCCAAATTCCAGTCATATTCCTATATACATGTGCACTATGCAATCTTCCCAAAATTTATCTAGCATGTTCTTTTAATTTGACATGGCTCTTGCAACTTCTTCTATTGGGGTTTAGCAATACATAACTACTTACTCACACTACAAACTTTCAAGAAATTAATCCCATCACTGATCCTTACTCATGCAACAGAAAAAATCACGTACATAATTGAGATTCACCACTTCCATGCTGCACCAGCACAATATCTAACAACATTTTCCTCAAACAAACAGAGTTACACTTGCGCTGAGTAGGGAAGAAAACATACTTCATTAGAGTTCTTCAATTAACAAAGATTACAAGGTAGGTGGTAGTAACACTTCTCTGAAATGATAATAATGGAGAGCACTGATGGTATTCAGCCAGCGCAATCCAGATTTGGGATCTTTATTCTTCTTCTTGTCAAACAGAGACTTCTTCTTGGATAGATACTCTCATCTATGACGAATACAATCTGAGCTCTAAAACACCTACTTGCACGAAAAAAAACAATGAACATAATCACATGACATCAATGCCTAACTAATTTTGTATTTAGTTATTGAAATTCCAAGTAAGCAACATCCTATTCATCAAAATTTTGATTCAATAACATCCGATTCAACAACATTCTAATTCACTAGCATTCTAATTCAGTAGACCTTCAAAAATGCGACTCAGTACTTATTCTTCCAATCTCTCTCCCCTCAACACTTGGCATTGCCCAGTGGGGGATTTTTTCCAAAAATCAAACCTGAATTTACAATTTCTTGATCGATCACTATAATACTAAGTTCTGCTTCCACTTGCTTTTCCTTTTGCTAGAAGATCTCTTCAGAAACTAACTCTTCCTCCTATTGTCCTATGTGATGAACTGGATCTTTCAACTCCTTATCTAAAGTTTGCTGAACTAACTGCTCCTTTAGATCAGCAATCTACTATAGCAATGCTTCCTTTTCACTTTTATGCTATTCAACAACTTGTATCAACTGACTCTTAGAAAACAAAACAAATCCATCCTACAAATGTTCATATGGATACCTAATAAGGGTTTGCATCCTTTCCTTAATTCCAGTCCATAAATCCTGCAAACATTTATGCATTTGCTACTTCAGAGTAACCATATCCATCTCAACCTCCTCATTTTGTAACATATGTCTCTGAAGGACAAGTAATGTCTTAATTCAAGAATTCAATACCTCATTTTCAACCTGTAAAGTTGTATTTATTGCATCTAAATTCTATATCTCTGTGTCCAATAGTTTCTGCATCTTTGCCATCCATTCAGCAAATTCTTGCAATGACTTCTTAGCTTGGAGTATTTCCAATGTCTGTTGCTTCTAGAACTCGATCAAAACATCTTCATGCTCTTGTACCTTCCTCTACAACTCATCTTGTAAACTTTGTACTTGGGATTTCTACAATTGATACTCATCAGAATTAGGTATATCATTAAGTAGTTTTTGCTCCTTCAATAACCCATCCTATCTCACTATAAGCTTATATAGTTCATTCAGTCTCTACTATACTTCATGCACCTCTGCACTGACCTCAGCTTTTGACTATGAAATGTATTGCACAAATACCTTATCTAGTACTGTCTTTAACACAGGTTCCAGTTTCTACTCTTTAGACAATTTAAAATTTTTGCTGACAATCTTAGGCTGCCCAGCATCTTCTGATATACGAATCGATGTCTCATGAAAGCTCATATCCTTAGAAGTCTCACTCTTCAATTTCTTTATTGCAAATTCCACTTTAGTTGCCTTATATCTCACCTTTAACAAAGTAGTGTATGTATCATCTTGTTGCTCCTCCACAATGACACAATCCTAGCCCTTCTGCTTAATAAATATGCATTTAGCCTACTGTTGATGTGGGTCTTCCTCTTACCTGAAGAGAAAAATTCACCATACATCCTATCATAGATCCAATGAGCCCAACTCATATTTTCTCCCTTCTTGGCCCGACACAAGGGTGCATAGTTTTCCTTAGAAATATAATCATATTTAACTATGAAACATAATCTTGCAAGATACCACTTGAGATGTTCCCTCCGAGCATACGATGCATTTTTTAACATATAGTACTGATGGGATCCTTCATGAGGACCTAATTCTTTCCTTGAAGCTTCCTCTGAACATTTGGGCACAATAGGCTCTTGGAAAATAGGTAATTTAAACACTTTTGCAACTATCGCAGGTGAGAACTTTACCTCTTGTGAAAATTTACCTTCGGTTTTCCTAATAATCTCCAGTTGGCTTGTAGCATAATAGTTAAGCCTCCAACTCTCCCATGCAAGTAACACAAAGTTGAGAAAAGATATGCATTGTAGCTAGATAACATTAAGTGGAGCACTCACATCAATCTTGACCTTGAAATTAGTAAACAAATACATGAGTGATTGCGTTATTTTACTAGCCAATGTAGGTGTCTGGGTTTCATCATCCTCATCTTGCAACTAACTATCACTATCATTTGTTGAAGACTGCTCGTTAAGAGTCATAACTTCTTTTATCCACGCTATGCCCCTCATCTCTATAGTGTCGATGGTCTGGAATACAGAAGCTAGAGTAAGCATCTTTGTTTTGGGCATGTAGAGGCATGCTTCAAATGCAACAATCAACCTCGTCTGCATTGATCCGAAAGCAAGCGATTGTAGGATGTGAATACTCCCACACTTAATGCTATGCTTCCATGATGCATAAAGTCAAACAAAAATTCTGCAAAATAATTTGAATTACCCTGATGTGGTTATTGAAAATATTTGTGCGCCTTTCCTTTTTCTTTGAAAAAATTCCAAATGCACACAGTCCGATTGAGCACCTTCCAAGTGAGTAAACTCCAATGACACATATTGCAGGTGAGTAAACTCCGATTGATAACACATTAAACCTCAAATTGTCATATGAAGATCAATGTATACTTATGAGAGTACTTAATATAATCTTGAACCAACACCTGTCTAGAAAACATGCCACCACCGAGAAAATGCAGATATGTAGGCCTTCTTAATTTTTTGATCACTAATGTTGTTGAGCTGAATATCTGCATTAAGCATCACCTACACCAAATTAGCTAACAACCAATCGATATGTGGAGGTTTCCCTTGAAATTTCTTGAGATTAAATCCATTAATAAGTTTTTCCATCGTACCAAATACATCTGCTACTAGAAAAGACCCTTATCCTAAATCCTGCACAATCTAATATGGATATTTATATCTCAAAGTCAGCTTTCCTGAATGTGGTCGTAACTTAGAATTATACACCATGACCCAATCTCCAACTTGAAATATCTTGAATTTGACATTCATATTAACCCAAGTTTGTCTCCTTCTTTGGATCACCTCCATTATATATGCAGTAACTAAATGGTCCTTCTCCTATTGTAGAACGTACTTACTCCTATGCTTGATCCATAACCATGTAGACAATTTTTTTGTTGTTACATGCAAACTTGGAACCACAAACTCCATTGGAACCACTACTTCTAAACCATAAACCAATTTGAATGATGTCATTCCAGTAGTTACCTTAAAAGATGTTCGCAACGACCACAATGCTGAATCTAGAAACAAATCCCAATTTTTCTAATTTTCATGGAATAATTTTTGAAGAATCCTCAGTAAAGTTTTATTGGTGCTTTCCACTTGACCATTTTCCTGTAGATCATAAGTTCCAGACTTTTTGTACATAATCAAATGTGCTTTTGTTAACCTAGAAATGACTTCATTGAGAGAATGAGCACCTCTGTCACTCACCACTTCCATCGGACACCCAAATCTAGTCATAATATTATGGTGGAAAAACTGTGCTACAGTAGCAACCCTATTATCCTTAAGACATGCTACTTCCACCCACTTTGTGCAATAATTTGTTGCCACTAGAATATACCTATTTCCACGCTCCATAATTGGCTTAATAGGATCTACAAAATCCATTCCACATTTTTGAAATGGATCAATGGCAAAACTCAATGATCCTTCATTCTATCCAAATTACTTGGTTGACATGTTTTCAGACAAATGACACACCTTTTGGAAAATTCATGAGCATCCTTTAATACTGTAGGCTACCATAACCTAGCTTGTAGAATATTTTTACCTTTAGTATCCCCTAATCGATGTCCTCTTGCTACTCCTGAATATGCTTCCTATAAAACAGTTGATCTCTCAAAATCCCGCACACATCTTCTAATTCCTTGATCCATCCATTTTTTATATAATGCACCTGCAATTACCAAATATATTATACTCTTCAAAGAAAACTTCTTTCTTTGATCAGGTGTAAACTGTGGAGGTAATACTCCATCTATTAGGAATGCTAAGAATTGGTCATACCAAGAATCAGAGTTAGCAATCAGAGCATCAAATAACTCTACATTCGGAAACTCATCATTCACTCCCACTAGTGCTTCGCTTGATTCTAATCAACTGAAATAATTAGGCATGGCATGCTCTTTACCTGGAGTATGAACAATCACAAAATCAAATTCCTGTAATAAAAGCATCCATCTTGCCAATCTTCCTATCAATAGAGGCTTCTTGATAAGATATACCAAAGCCTGATGGTCTACATGAAAACCACTTTATTACCCAACATATAATGTATGAATTTATTCAGCGCATATACCATTTCCAACACCTCATGTTTAGTAACCGGATAATTCCTTTCTACTTAAGACAATACTCTACTTGCATAATAAATTGGTCTATACCATCCTTTTTCTTTTTGTTGCATCAACACTGCTCCTGTTCAAAATGAGCTTATATTTCTCATGCAAACACTCTCTTAATAAGAGAGCAATCTTATCCTCCTCTTTATCCTCTATTTGATTAGTTGAAAGCCTTCATTATCTTGTATAAAAGTACTCATGTGTAATGAAAAGAACAAGGCACACTTGCATTTCTATATTCGTGCACATATGTGTGTGTGAGAGACAACCTCATCTTATCTGAACCCTTATTTGTATGTATGAGACTGCTTAACTATCTCTCTATGTACGAAAGTGTCCTCTCACTCTTCCTTTCTGTCTTTGATCAACGAGTTGCTGCTGCACCAAACTTCCAGACATGGTATCAGAGCTAGAGGTGCACGTGAACATTAGAGGGAAGGTTCAGAAGTAGCCTGTGGACAATTCATGTATTGTGGTACATTCTTTCTCTCATGTTCTATCAGTTTGTACTATTGTGATTGCTAGAAAGTCCACTCTTCAAACTTGGGTATCATAGCATGACCAAGGAGATTTCAATCGGTTCGATTTGGGTGTATACAGTGAGCCGGAAGCAAAATGGTAAAGAAGAAGCATTTTGCACAAGAAGTACAGGTACAAGTAGAAGCTTCTTCTACGCACCACAGCATTTGAAACTCATCTTAATGTTCTTGCGTCATCATTAGTAATTGAAGTCAAATGGTCGGGTTTACGGGTCTTTCGCAAGCTTGCATCCACATTGAGCATGTTAAGATATGCCGTCTGTGACCATGCATGCTATTAGCAATCCTCTCTCTCTTCGCTTCAGCAACGGAAAGGGTGCAAGATGAGGCTTTTTGGAGGATGGTAGAAAGAGCCATGAACGAGAGGTCTCTCGCAGTTCCAGGTAGAGAACTATCTCTGACAGAAATAGAGGGTGTCGCAACATTGCATTTTCAATCTGTTCACCCCCATTGCTTTTCTCCTTGTTTCTATAGCCAACGTCGCTGATGCAAATGATAGATACGATAGATCTCTTTTTCATCTATGCAATCGACTTCTAAGGATGGATTAGAATCCTCGGGATATTTTTGAGGAGGACAATTTTTTCAAGTTGCTGATGGATATGCTTGGCATTAAAAAGTATGATGTCAAACTTTCAACGGATTACAGATTGGGGATAAGGAAAGGTTTTCATTTCCATTAACTGTTGTTGTAGAGCTAGCAGCGATGCACTGTTGTTGAGTTAAGTCAGGATGCCAACTCACATTCAAGGATTGTTATGAGCTCTCTGTCTACTCACATACAACAACTTAATCCTCCACATGTAAAAGAATTTTAAAAAATTGAACGATTTCCAATGAAATTAAAAGGGAGAGGGAACCTTAGATCCATCAAAGCCAAGAGATTATTATTTGTGATATGTTCATGAGTACGCATTCCATATCTTGGTGGACTTTCAAGGAAAACTTGTAATCGTTACAATATAGTAGATGTCTATTATATGGAGTAAAATGAACCACTAGCACAATAAGGGACACCAAAATTCAAGCTTGTAATGCCTTGTAGTCACTCCTATTAACATAGGTTTAAGCATGCCATTTTTCTATTTCTTTTATGTATGGGAATTAGACACCCTCTCATGTTGAGAGAAGGACCTTTCCCAAGTGATCTTCTAATTGTTTTGTATCTACAAGTATTTTCAAGTGCCTACAACAAATTGAACAATATTCAAGCAATCAAGTGTGAGTCAAAATAAGAAGCTCAAGGAGGAGATGGAATTATGATCATCATCAACATGAACAACAAGCCATCCTTCAATCCCCTTGTACCACCTTACTTTGTCCTAGGGAAGGAAGATAAACATGTACCACCCTAGAGTGAGAGAAGGATCACCTATCATTGTACCACCCATTAGTTTGTTGAGAGAAGGAAAACATAATATTGTATCACTCTCTTTTGCACATGGGAAGGATCTTTACCACTCTCATAGTATGTAGGGAAGGAATAGTGCCCACATAAGAGCTATGTATAATCAAGCTCAAGGGTAGGAATGTTGGAAATGAGCTTGTATTTCTCATGCAGACACTCTCTTAATAAGAGAGCAATCTTATCCTCCTCTTTATCCTCTATTTGATTGGCTAAATTCATTATCTTGTATAAAAGTACTCATGTGTAATGAAAAGAACAAGGCACACTTGCATTTCTATATTCATGCACATATGTGTGTGTGAGAGACAACCTCATCTTATCTGAACCCTTATTTGTATGCACGAGACTGCCTAACTGTCTCTCTATGTACAAAAGTGTCCTCTCACTCTTCCTTTCTACCTTTGATCAACGAGTTGCTGCTGCGCCAAACTTCCAAACAGCTCCTACTGCTACATCTGATGCATCTACAAATATGTGAAAAGGTAAAGACAAATATGACCCCTAGAAAGTTGGAGCTACTCAAACCATCTTTCTTACTGGCTGAAAAGCCTTCTCTTGAGCTTCAACCCACGCAAAGGGAACATCAATTCTTTGTTAAATGCATCAATTGTAATGAGATATTAGCCAAGTACCTCAAATATCTAGCATGCCATTTAATTTGACCTACAAACCTCATTACTTCCTTCACATTTGTTAGAGCTTTAGCTATCCTAATAGCTTCAATTTTCTTAATATCAATAGACACCCCGTCTCTTGAGATAACATGGCCTAATAAAATACCACTCCTCATTGCAATGACACTCTTGAACGGATTCAACTCCATTCTGAATTTTTTGCATCTGTGAAAGCAAGATTTTAGATGGAGCAGATGTTGTACCTTTTTTTGAAATACAAAAAAATCACTCACAAAGACCTGCATAAAATATTTCAAATAAGGCTAAAAAACTTTATGTGCGAGATAATCAAATGAAGGTGGTCCTTTTTTCAATCCAGAGCTCATGTCTATAAACACATATGCACCAAATTATGTAATAAACGTTGTTTTGTGTTGATCCTTCAGCAACACGAATCTCACTATAGCCAGAAAATCCATTTGGAAAGCTATACGTTTCATGTCCAGCTACAACATCCAAGATCGCATCCCAAAATGGCATTGGGAAAGGATCTGTAATTGTAGCTGCATTTAATTTTCTATAATCCACACAAATCGTCAACTTCCCATTCTTTTTCAAAACAACAATAATGAGAGATAACCATGTTACTTGATTAACCAGTTTAATGAATCCAGCTACCAATAACTTTTCAATTTCTTGATTAATCTATTTTGCGAAATTTGGATTCATTCAGACCTCTGTTGCACAACCGCAACTGCATCTATTTATAAGTTAATCATGTGTATGTAAATCTGGATCTATGCCTTTCACTTGTGAATAATCGAGAAATCCGACTCACTACTTATTCTTCCAATTTCTATCCCCTCATTATCTTCAATGACAGAGTTCTTGCATTCTGCAACACCATTTTTTCTTGTGGTGTGTATATGCAAGATAGTTTCCTTTTGATTCCATGATCGCTAAGGTATAAATCAAATTCCTTTGAGTTATACTCTCCCCTTATATCTAATCATAAATATTTAATGTAAATATCCAATCGTATTTTGAGTCATTTGGGCATGGATCCCACCACAAACATGAAACATGCTCTTCAAGTTCTAGAACATGAGGCTCCAGAGTTTCCTCGAGTATATATGTGGCTCTAGTTTCAAGGAAAAAAATGTTTTCCAATGGGAATTAATGTAATAAAGTAATTGTATGATCTAAGTGTCCATTCGGTTGAGACACAATTGAAATCGTACACCATTTGGTCACCTGTGTGTATGATCAAAGATCTTGAGACTAGACTTACATAGTAGGTCATGTGCTCTTGTAAAAAAATGATCCACTTAGCTTAGTGGTTAAGTCTCAAGGGTGTGAAGGCAAGGGTCTTGGTTTCAACCCCATAGGGAACATAGGGAGAGTATTTTTCCAAAAGAGATCTAGAATCTTCTAGAAGCATCCACTTCTATAGTTAACTAGGACATTGACACACATGGAGCTACATGGAAGACACATGGATGGTTAGAATCTGTCTACCCAAGAATGCAATCCCTTGGAGAGAGCTATATATAGAGGCATATACTTGGGATCACACACATCTCTCTAGCATGTGGTGGTGGTCCTAATATTCATTCTCTTGCAATACCATTTGAGATTAATACAAGTGTAGCAAACTAGCAAAATTTATAAGTCCAAAGCATGCATGCCAAAGCTCTACTTATGAGATAGCCTAAGAATCTTGAACTGTACATGCTTAGTTGCTCATAGACTAGCAATAGTCTATGAGCTTATGCAATCCACCACATAAACTGCGAGAAGTAATAATAACATCACCATTTGAGAGATCATGAATTGAACATCTGCCATCAACAAATTTCACAATCAAGTCAATCTTGCCTAATGTTGAAACTAACAAAATCTTTTATTTAACGATGTGAAAGCACGACCATTAGTAGTCAATCAAAATGATCTTACCGACTCCCATTATAGAATGAGACAAATTATTAGTGCATGAGACAATATTTCTTAGAGGGCAATCTCAGGTGAACTAAGGAAACTATGCTATAAGGTAATAGAATTCACATCTTTTACTTCTTGGACGATATTAATCAGCGACAAGAAGCTTAGCGCAACTCTGACCAAAGTGGGTCAGAGATGATGGTTCGGCTTGCGTTCCATCCATCTCTCAAGAAACCATGGAATAATTGTTCCTTAGGCACATGTCTAATGAGTATGCCATTAGCTACCCCATCGAGCGGGATCACTCAATCCTACATTTCCTTGTCATTGCATTCAATCTCCAACATTGATCATATGACATCTTGGCATTTTTATTTTGTCTTTGTCTCTATTGCATAACGACCCATTGATTGGTAGGTTATCCTCTTTAACCGCATTCATAAGAAATGCCCGTACATAGGTAGGTAGTTAGACCAGTGCCGCCACCCAAAAATGCGACTTCCATATCACCAATCGTGTCTTGTTGATGCCATGTTGTTTTGCCCAACTGACATCACCAAGAGAAGAAGAAGACAAAAGCACCCTACTTTTGTGCCATCCTTGTTGTGCTCATGTGGTTGTTACCTCCTCTTTTTCCACCATCGAACAAGTTGATCAGACCTAAATGGCTAACCCTCCCTCTCCTCCACCCTCTTCTTTGGTGAACCAAGAAGCCTCCTCTTCCTATTTGGTCCCACCTTCCTCCTTGCCCCCCCCTTCCTCTGGTGGATGAACACATGAAAGATGCCTCCCCTCGTCCACCACTCTCTCAAATTAAAGATTCCTCTTCCACCCCTTCTCCAAGGCCTATGGATACTACTGGAACACCTTCTCCCAATCGTGCCCCTCCTACTCCCTCCCCTCCCTTATCACCCTCCTATTCAATGTTGGGTACCCATCCTAGCACTCGCAGTTCTTTAGCCTCTCGGCTGCTTTCTCCCTCGACCACCGCCTCTTTGGCCCTCCATGATGAGATCGAGTTGGCTGAAAATCCTCCCCTTCCCATGGCCAAAGAAGAATACAGGTACTTTGGTGTCAACAAACAACGTGGCTTGCATGAGTTCAGCAGACTCAGTAGCTACATATTGCATATGCAGGGATTGATCACCCATGACATGGATCAATATGAGTGCATCATTGAACACTTTTGAACCCACTAGACTGGCTCCAACTCTACAATCAATAGCTTCAAGCTGACTCATAGCATTAGACCTTCACCAATCAACAATCAGTGATTCTCTCTATCAAGAAACCTAGCAAACCCTATACTTCAAAGGGTTTTTTGAAGAATCCAAATGGGAACAAAGAAATATAAGAAAAAGGTTACCAATTTACAAGATGCCACTTTCTATGCATTTAAGAATTGGAAAAAGAAACAATGGTGTAGGTGGCCGCAATTAATGAAATGGGATTTCAGTTACAAAAACAGGCTAAAGACTACGACCTACTGTAGTAGATGGGGATAGCCCTCCAAGTTAATAATGAGCAATTGTCTTCCATGACCACCCATTAAGATCAGCAAATTTTGGCAGCATAACAACTTTTAGCACTATGGAAGTCGATGCAACAATCAAATTAGCTTTAGACTATCATCCTTCGCTTAAGAGTAAGTGGAATCTAAAATAGTCTTACATTATATGGGGGTAAAATTCAAGGACCTGAGGCACCCACTTATCGAGAACAAGAAAGTAGGCTTTATGTGGCAAATTCTTCATGAGAGTATTTGGAACAATTTCAAGGAGAGTGATATGTAGTGCTTCCTCGTGGTGCAAGCGATGCTCAAATCGTAGAGAAAATTTGAATCACTTTTCATTTTCTCTTGTGCTAAGAGCATCCATTCTTGGAATCTCTTAGCAAGCTCCTTCCTTTTCCTCTTAACGATACTTGATAGAAAGTCTATGCTTTGTAAAAAAAAAAACAGAAAAGCGTAGTACCAAGAAGCTTTGGTGTCGAGCACATAGAGATAATGTACAAATGGATAAGAAAATGAAAGTGCGCCTTATGATATTCATTGATCGGATATAGTTATACACACGTGCATGTCATTGGGCATTCAACTCAATCAAGAGAGGATGGTGGTTGCACATGGATTGCTGATAAAAGTTTCCGCACAAAAGGGCATGTGACAAGGTGAGATGGATATTGACAAATCTGCTTACAATTGCCCCCCTTTTTGCAAGGATTGGAAAACACTAGTTGTACATAGTTGCTTGCGACATTCGGCATGTCAGATTGGACATTTACATCGGATTCAAATGTCATATAATGCTACCTCATTGGGTTGCTATCTTACATTGGATTTGATAATCATATTAGGTGAGTATGAACTTTATTGGGTTTTTGTGAAACTCATTAGGTTCTATGCGGAAGCTAGTTTCTATCACATTCAATTTTTTGTGCTCAATTAAGCTTTCCTTATTCGTTGCATAATTTTTTTTTTACCACAGTAGGTGTCACTATGTTAGGTTCATATGGGGTAGGTTATCTTTACCTTGAATATTATCAAGAACCATATTAGGTTGGCTTGCTAGTTGTGCAGTGTTGAATTTTATCCTCGATGATAGAATCACTCATCGTTTATCTTCTTTGATGTTTTGCATGCACTTGGAATATTATTTGGCACTTTGGAAAATAAAATTGGGAAGGTCTTACCATAGGCTTGAATGTGGCCTAGGCAGTGTCTAATCCCTTACATTTTTCTGTCAAACCTATAGAAGTAAGAATGATTATAGATCACTAAGAGCTTTGAGATTTGTTGTTTATAAATAGAAATACCTCACTTCCATCTATCGCTATGCCTAAACGCCAGCATTCGGCACAAGATCATACTATCTTGCATTGTTTTTCAAGCATCTTTATAGTTTCTTAAAATGTCTACCTCATCTAATTGCATAGCTTTAAGAGAGAAAGATTGCTTCGGAAAAATATTATACATCCTCATCACCATCAGCAATCCTTGTAAAACAAATATGATATAATAGTCTTTCCCGTTGATGGAGGGTGTTGAACTCTCTAAGATTGCACTCCTTGCCACAACATTTGGATCAAAACCTTCCTCAAAGTTCGTATTTCCTTTTGCTTCCCGAGAAGCAACGTAGAGAGATAATGTATGCATGGACAAGAAAACGAAAGTGTGCCTTATGATTTTGATTGATCAGATATAGTTATATACATGCGTGCATGCCATTTGGCATTCAATTCAGTAAAGGGAGGATGGTGGTTGCACATGGCTTGCTGCCAAAGGTTTCCTGACAGAAGGGCATCTGAAAAGGCTAGATGGATATTAACAAAGTTGGTTACATGCTCCATGCCATTCACTGATTTCATGTTGTATGGAATGTCGTTAGGGGTGAAGTGGTGTATGAAATGTTGTTAGATGTGTAGTGAACTTTGGTAGGCCTCCGAGAGAGTGGTGAATAGAGAACTCCATCGTATACATAGGTAGAAGAGTGATTGCAAAAAGTCTTCACTCCTTTAGGCATTCCATCCATGGCTTTTCGCATAAAACAAAGGTGGCTGTACAAATAGACTTTGATACATTGCTAGAATAAATACTATCCAACATTCTATTGAATTAGGAAATCCTCCATTAATATCAATCAAGTTTATATTAGGAAAGGCTAATAAAGGATCTCCGTTGCATGGATCATGCAATCGTATTTCTTTCTAAAAGTTTATATCACATCCCTGAACATATTAAGGTTGGCGAGTATTGCGCAATAGTGAGCACAAAATGCGTCCTTAGTTGGATATTTAATCTTTTGGTTAGCCAATAGCAAAGCTGATAAACAGTATGGCTATACGCTTATTTACTTCCTCTCAGGAGTTGAAAATTATCATGTTGTTACTATAAAAAATATGGATCTCAGCTCGGAGAAACACCCATTGTATGGGTCGCCAATAAGAACCCATCAACGTATGCATCTTAGCGTATATACAAGGTAGGCTTAGCAATTAAGGTAGTTAACTGATATAACAATGGTCGGATAAATTGAATGCATCGTCTTAGTTTTTTTACTCCATTTGAATTTCAGCGATATAGTATTCATTTATGAATTTGTCTTATATGAGCTAAAATGATGCTTGAATAAACAAATAATAAATGAAGGAATATCCGTACTTTATAAGCAGTTTGTCGGTAGTTTTACACATAATCTAAATACAATCTATTTATGTATAATACCTAGCACGATATAATGAGAAATTCCCATGTATATGTACCAATCCTCCAAGACAAAGATAGATTTCATGCGGAGAGTTTGAAGCATGTGGTGCTCATAAACCCTTCTGATCTGCTCAGTAAATACACAAAGACATACTCTATTTCTATCCTTGGATTCCCACCCTATAGTATTTCCCTCACCCATATAGAATTTCCTAATACTATACTTAGTTCTAGATGCTTCATCACCTTTATTTAAATTATAACTGTGTTGCATGTGTAACAGGTGACATTCCAGGCTCTCTTTTTAGGTTCATTCAACGTTATAAAAGTCACAATAAAAGTAACCCCGTAAGTAAACCCAAAGAAAATATCATCCTTCAAATTAAAAAGGAGGAAAAAAACAGGTATAGTAAATATCTCACAAAACTATTACAATAAGAAAAATAGTTCCTAGAGAAAACATAAAATTTCCTAATTGACCACAATGAACTCGATAGAATGTCAAAATTGGTTATCATTAGACCACAATGAACTCGACAGAATGTCAAAATTGGTTATCAATAGGTTACGCATCCCGAAAACATGATTGTGTGATCATTTTAGAAATATTATCAAGATTCAAGGGCATCATTGCAACCCGGTGGTCACTACAATAATGAATATAAGAAAATCTTGATCAGCACGTTGAACACCAATGCCTCTCAGGCCAAATATTGGAAGTTAGTTCTCTAGGAGACTCCATATCTCCTTAGCATGACTCAAAAAGACATTCAAAGAATTCAACGTGCGAGAAGGGAAAATCTTAATCCTAGGCTTTGACCTTCTAATGCTGAATTCATTAAAGTAAATTCCCACCTCTAGCTTGGGCTATAAAAGCTTAGAACCAAGCTTAGATAGAAAGAGGAAATTTGTCGATAGAATCTCTAGATCTATTTCAAAGATTGGTGTGCAGGAAAAGCATATAAACTAACTAAAGAAATTTGTCAACTCGTGAAGAAGAAGCAACATAAGGAAGAGATCTGGTACATGATTGAGAACTAGAGGGGGGAATGCACTACTCATAAAGAGAATATTAAAATAATTTCTAACCATTTCACTCAGCTTCTAAAGGTGTCCACTCCACTATCTTCTTAAAGGCATGATAACATGGATGGCATCTCTAGAGTTAGAACCAAAATAAAATTTCAAAAAGTATGATGCATCTTCCTGATGCCCCCATCAAGGAGACAAAGATTGTTGAAACCATTGATTCTCTAGCCAAACTTAAAAGGCTTGGGTCTCGATGGCGTCAGAAATTAATTCTTCAATAAATTCAAGTGTGTTTTGTTGAACCCGCTATAGCTAGCATGACAAGAAGCCATGCACTTTGATGCTTTGCCTAGAGAATAGAGAAAAGATAGAAAAAATCATATTACCTTATATCTTCACTTATGGATCAATGGGGATCAAAAAGGATTCACCAACGCCAGATCTATCCTAGAGGGAGTTGTGTGCGATGCCCTTAAATTTTCTAAGGATTCTTCTCGAAATGTCATCTTCAACAAGATCAATTTTGACAAAGCTTAGGATTGGCTCAAATAGGACTTCATTCTCCAATCCCTATAAGATTTGGTGTAGGGCTCTTAATTCATCAAGATGATCCCAATTCTCATGAGAATCACCTTCCCTTGGATTAATATCAATGTTCTATCTACCTCAAACGATCAAATTAAAGTGCTCTATTAGATTGGCCTCCCCCTAGCTACATTTCTTTTTGTTGTTACCACTGTTAGCCTTATCTGCTTGGTTAACCATCATCCCCATCCTTGATAGATCCATGGTTTGTTGCTTCCACAATCTGATGATAATGGGAATCTTTACTGATAACACGAATGTTTTCTTGCATAATGGTATTAGTTGTACTACCATCTTCTTTTAGTGTCCAAAGAATTTTTTCAATGCTTGTAATTCTAGAATAAATCACCCAAAAATAGCGTTCAAAGATATTTTGGTGCCCCAAGTTTCAAGTTTTTGGTTGACAAGGGATACAAAGACGAGTAAAAATGTCTTCCACCTACTAAACAATTTGATGGGTTTCGATCATGAATTGTGGTATGAGGTTCTTACCAAGCTAGATAATAAACTTCCTTTGCTTAAAAGGCATGCAACACAATTTGGCAAGCCATGCCATGGTGATCAATACCTTCCATTTTTCATCAGTTATCTATTTTCTAGCATGTTTTAGACTAAAAGGGAAAGATTTAGCAAAGTTGGTAAGAACTTGACAAAATCTCATTTGGATAAGAGATCTAACATGAGAGGTGTGCCCAAAATCAAATGGGCCATTTCAGATAATTCGAAAGATTTAGGTGTGTTGGACATTGTGGACGAGTGGGGGTGTTGATCACATGATTCGCCTACTTCATTTGCATTTATAGCCGCATGGGTGCATCTCCATTATGTTTCGAGGCGACACTGCATTTTCATTTCATTCCATTTTATATCATATTTCATTGTATTTGGATACATTTCAGTTTGCTTCTACCATTGTATTCAATCTCCTTCAAGGGAAATTATCCCACATATGATGTAGTTTGGAGAGCTCCCTCTAACTCTATATAAGGAGGGCCTCTTCCCCACTTTGTACTTGGTTAGAAGCTTGAAGAGCCTACCTAATGCTCTTAAGAAGCTCATTTCTAGAGTTTACCTATTTATTGATGTACTCACTTTAGGTCCCGCACACTCTTTGATTTTGTGAGCATTCTTCTTTTCCTTTTCCCTTTTGTGTCTATACTCTCCACATGGTATCAGAGTGATAGGTGGAGGTCTTGGTGGTTTATTTTTGTTGGTGATGGTGATGCTTGAGTTTGATGGTGTTTCTCTCCACTAATTTGGAGAAGCCTTTTGCCATCATTTTATGCTCTTTTGAGTCTCACTTTGCCCATTCGCCCAACCTCCCACCCTTCTTTCATAATTTTACCACATTCTTTTGATCCATTTTTCCACTCTATCCCATCCTCCCAACCCTCGCTCTTGGCGATTTTTGAATCTACTTTATGGAGCTTACCAAGCCTCTTTGTGGCAAACTTTGATGGTTTACGTCACTTCGAAGGTCACGTTGTGGCGGTGATGGTTAATATCAAAATTTTTGAAGTTTTTGAGAACACTTTTGTAGAGTTATTTGGTGTTTCCTACCTCATTTTGGATCATTTCTTCTCACTTGCTATCCTACATAATTTGCTACTACCTAAATTGTGGTGCTTACCTTATGTAGCTTGCATCTGGTGGTGCTTACCTTATGTGGCTTGCATCCTGAGGGAAGAAAGTCCTACGTAGAAGCCCAACACTCTTATTTGTGAATAATTCACGTTTGTCCGTATGTCACAGCGAAGTTTTGAAGAAGCATCACCATTGTCTCGGTCATCATTTTCATTGTCCTCGCCACATGGATTCTTCCCTCTATCCCTTGGGCCTTCTCACTTTGTGGCCATCACCCTTTGACACACTCTAGTCGTTGCTGATGACATGGAAATATATTGTAAATCAAACAAAAACAATAGATCTATGAGTAATAAACTTCATCGTCGTGAACACACATCATCCGGATACCTCTCTCTGTTCGTCTGTGTGTGTCATTGTTTTCGTGTGTATGTTATAGAGCGCCATAGCTGCTCGTACTCTCCTTATGAGTGTGGTATCAGAGCATTTTCCGAATCATTGCACGAATTTAGCAAAGATACATGGACATTCTGTTGCCTATGTTAAGTGAGGCTGTGTCGTAGTTCTTGTTGTGCCATACTCGAAATCACCATTGCTACATTAACGACTACGGCCATCTGCCACTTCAAGAAGTATGGTGTGCTGGATTCGTCGGGCTCTCAGAGTGAGCAGTACAAGCATATGCAGATATCTAATGGCCAAGAGAGTCTGAAAGTGCGGACAGGAGGATCAAATAAGGACCTAAAATGGATACTGTAGTTTGGATTAAGTCATACTTCCAATAATAAGAAGACCTGTGATGGAACAGTAGATAAGTGCTAAAGGCGAAGACTGAAGCTCTAACGGAAGACTCGAATATTCTCGTATAAGGACTTCAAGTCGTTCAACTTCTTCCAAGACAAAGTGCAGTCGACCTGATAGTTGTGTGTAGACTTAAATCTGCAATATAAGAATAGTTGCCGATGCATATGCTGAATTCACCACCCTTACCAGTGGTGTCTACCTTATTCTATTGAGGTGTGTTTTTTGTAAATTTGACATCGAAGTGTGAGGATTCTATATGAGGTACATATTTGATTTTAGTTTTTTTCATTTTGAGTGCCTGTGGTAGGCCACATCATGTATTCTCTTGTGGGTCCTTAAACGGATAACACTCACATGCTCTGAGACGAATGTATGCATTTTGCAGGTCCTTAATGTGGACATCTCACACGCCTTGTGAGGTTTTATTACCCTATTGGAAACCTTGAATTTAAACAAAAAAAGAGATATGGTGAGGTTTTTAACTGGGGTATTCATATCTTTGGAGATACTCTGGTGATAAAGGTGGAAGGCCAAAGAGAAGACAGTCCAAAGACCTCGTGTACCGATCACGGGATGAATGTATTATTTTGAGGCCTCCCATTCGAGTATATTTGCTTAAGTTACATGTTGTTATTGATGCTTTTACCTAGAGTTTGGATTTTGTAGTGTATTCACTATAGTTGATTTGGCCCATATACACTTTTGGACAAAGGAGACTCTGCCGAAATGTTTTTGGGAGAGGTATAAATTGAGCATATAAGTGCATAGAGACATAGGGAGTGCTTAGAACAAGAAGGAAAATTATTGAGATTACTTGTGAACATCCAGTTTTTCGTGCATATATCTAGAAATACAGTTGAAATGCTACCGAATGTTTTCTAGGCCTCGCCATAAGATTGCAATTGCATAGAGAAGTGCTTAAATTGCAAGAATGAGTGATAACATTACGCAAATAGTTGGTGATAAATTGAATAAAGACAATTATCACATATGGTCATATAGGATGGAAAAT
Source organism: Ceratopteris richardii (assembly GCA_020310875.1). Classification (NCBI taxonomy): domain Eukaryota; kingdom Viridiplantae; phylum Streptophyta; class Polypodiopsida; order Polypodiales; family Pteridaceae; genus Ceratopteris; species Ceratopteris richardii. The sequence goes on along the minus strand of CM035411.1, from coordinate 26,008,743 downwards.
TTCTTGATGGAAAAAGGTCTTTGGGGATTAGTGAATGGAGAGGACGAGTGTCGTGAGTTGCCAGAGAACCTAAATGCTGAAGAGCAAAAGGCATATAAAACATGGATAGAAAAATCTAGAAAGGTTCTCCATTGGATTTTGATATGTATATTAGAGGGCATGATTCCACATATTATGAAGGCTAGCACACCAAAGGAAGCTTGGGACATAATTCATAAAATATATGGTACATCGACGTAAGCTAGAAAAAATCACTTAAAATAAAATTTGCATAGCATATGGCATGGAAATAGATCCATAGCGGATTATGTGGTTGAAATTGGAAAGATCAGTGATGATTTAGCTTCCATAAATTTCAAAGTTGAAGATGATGATATGATATCAGTTATGTTAAATGGTCTAGGACCGCAGTACAAGAGCTTAGATACTTCTATCTCAGTGAGAGGCACTATGCCAGATTTTGACGAGTTAGTAGCTCTTTGCATGATAGAAGAAGTAAAACTTGGTTTGAATGCATCAGGAAGTGGCAATTCAAGAGATCATGCATTCTTTTAGCATAGAGGAAGAGGTTTTAGTCATGGACATTCAAATTCTAGAAATATAAACACAATGGATATGCCAAGAGGTAGAGGAAGATCAAACTCTAGAGGTAGAGGAAGATCAAAAGCACTTGGGAACTGTTACCATTGTGGCTCGTATGGACATTTTGAGAAACATTGCTATTATAAGGAGAATAGCCAATGAGGAAGACGTAGAAGCCATTATGCAGCACGTGGAAACTTCTCTGCTAAAAGTTCATATAGAGACTATGGCAGAGATAATATGTTTGCAATGGAGCATGTGTTGAATAGTATGTCTAAACCACGAAATGATATGAACTAGTACATAGACTCTCATTGCACAAATCATATGACGAGCATAGGAAAGTGGTTTGAGTCAAAAGAGTCTTTGTAGACTAAAGAGTATGTGGCAACTGGTGATGATACCTTACACTTGATTTACAATGTTGGGAATGTACCGTTAGTACAAAGAAATGGTTTTTGAAACACATTAAGTGATGTCTTACATGTGCCTAGCATTACAAAGAACCTAGTTATGATTGGTCAACTTGTGGATCAACACATGGAAGTAATTTTCAATAAATGTGGCTGTTTTATACATGATTTCAAGTAAGGCAAAAGAGAAAAATTGCTTGCTCATGGAAAGAAGATGGGTAGATTGTTCATGTTTGATATGGATACACCTCTTTATGAGAATATGTATGGTAAGAATATTGATATAGCTAAATTATGGCATAAACGAATTGGTCATATCAATTTGAGAAAATTGAAGTCTATGGAAAAGCAAATTTTACTACGTGGATTAGCAAGATTTTTTCATTTAAACTTTAAAAGAATTTGTGCAGCATGCGCATTTGGAAAACATCAACGTATGAAGTTTCCAAGAAGAGAAATGCATAGAAGGAGACCTCTAGAGCTAATCCATAGTGATGTGGTTGGACGTGCTGGAACAAAATCAGTTGGTTGCTTGCTATACTTTTTTATATTCATTGACGATTATAGCCGAAATACATGGATTTATTTTCTGAAGCATAAGAGTGAGTATTTGAGTGCTTTCTGAGATTTAAAAACATGGTTGAAAAGAAATTGGGAATGTATATAAAATACCTACGATCAGATTCAGGGGGAGTATATATCCCAAGAGAATTTAATGAATACCTTAGTGATCATGGAATCAAAAGGCAATTATCTTGTAGATATACACCACATCAAAATGGTATTGCAGAACATAAAAGTCATATGATTGAAGAAGTTGCTAGAGCCATGTTGAATGAAAAGAACATGCCAAATATGTTTTGGGTAGAAGCTTGCCATACAGTTGTGCATGTTATAAATAGAGCTCCAACAAGCATGGTTCATGATCTCACTCTTATGAGAGGCTATGGAAGCATAAGCCAAATGTGAGCTATTTACGAGTTTTTCGAAGTATTTGTTATGCGCATGTGCCTAGTCAGTTGAGACACAAGTTTGAGGCAAAATCTGAAAAGTGCATATTTATTGGATACTCAGAAGGAAAGAAAGGATATAGATGTTATAATCCTATTACAAAAGAATGTATAGTGAGCAGAGATGTTATACTCAATGAAAATGCATCATGGTATGCACCCAAAGACATGGTACGCACCCAAAGACATGGCTGTGATAGAGAACGATATAAATGATTCTATGCATAATATTCATGATGAGCCAAAAAGAAGTCGTAGATATTTTGACAATGAAGAAAGTCAAGGCTATGGTTCATATGAGTTTCCTACGCTTAAAACGTCATGGAGTGAAAATGCAAAGGACTATGCAAGAAGAAAGGAGAAAGGGAAAGATGAGTATAGGTCTGATTCAGATATTGATGATGAGATAGTTACGCTTGGCATCTTGAAAAATATGAAGGAGAAATATGTTCCTCCATACACAAGGAAAGAGACACGTTCAAGATCACAAGAACAAACACCTATGAGACGATCTACGAGAGTAAGAGATCCTGTGGATAGACTAAATCTATACAATAAGTCTATGAAGCTTGATTATGCATATACGAGAGAGAGAATTAAGCATGAGGAACCAAAGAATTTTCATGATGCATTACAAGATGAAGATTGGTGCAAAGCAATAGAAGATGAGATGAATGCATTGAAGAAGAATGATACATGAGAATTAGTGAAATTGCCACCGAATAAGAAAGCTATTGGATGAAAATGGGTGTACAAAGTGAAGTCCAAAAGTGATGGTTCATTGGAAAGATTTAAAGTGTGTCTAGTTGCAAAAGGATACGCAAAAGTATATGAATTCGATTATGATGAAATATTTAGTCCAGTGGTGACAATGACAACAATGAGAAGCGTGATTGCATGGGCTGTTATGAACAATTGGAAATTGTATCAAATGGATGTTAATAATGCATTTTTGAATGGCAAATTGCATGAGGAAGCCTATATGAAACAACCAAAAGGTTATGTGCATCCAAAGTATTCAAGCTATGTATGCAAGTGAAAGAAAGTGCTTTATGGATTGAAACAGGCACCACGAGCATGGTATGAACGATTCATTAAGAAGTTGTTGGATTTGAAATTTATGCAATGAAAGGCTGATTATTCACTATTTGTATGGAATGAAGGAAGTGGAATGATTCTATTAGTGATTTATGTCAATGATTTGATCATTAATGGAAATGATGAGAAGAGGATTGCTGATTTTATAAAGCAACTAAAATTTGAATTTTAGATGTCAAACTTGGGAGAGCTAAAATACTTTTTCGGAATTGAAGTAATTTCAATGCAAAAGGGAATTTGGATGATACAACGCAATTATATGCAAAAAATTCTTGAAAGATGTGGTATGAGTTCCTGCAAACATGTTGATATGCCACTTGATGCTAATGTTTAAGCTTATGGATGATGGGAAGTACTTACATGATGCCAATATGTATAGGAAGATGGTTGGAAGTTTGATTTATATAACAAAGACAAGAGTGGATTTGAGTTTGGTAGTTGGACTGGTGAGTAAGTTTATGCATAAACCATGTAGCATGCACTTCGATGCAGTGCGACGCATATTCTGATATGTGAAAGGAACATTCAATTTTAGCTTGTTTTATGAGAGAAAAGTTCAGCCATGTATATATGCATACACGGACGCAGATTGGGCAAGAAATGTCATGGATCGAAGGTCAATAAGTGGATTTTTATTTTCGCTTGGAAGTGGAATCATTTCATGGAGTAAAGAAAAGCAACCAACTCTCGCTTCTTCAAGTACCGAAGCTGAATATAGAGGCATTACAAAAGCCGTTTGTGAAGCAACATGGATTAAGTACCTGCTCGAAGACATGGGAGTCTACATCGATGGAAAGGTGGCCATCCACTGTGACAATGTGAGAAGCATAGTGTTAACAAAGAATCCAGTTTATCATCCGAGATCGAAGCACATCGATGTTCATAATCACTTTTTTTGTGAGAAGGTCATTGAAGGAGAAGTGGAACTGATTCACATCAACACTCGAGAACAAGTGGCAAATATCTTCACCAAAGCTCTTCCCAAAGAAAAGTTCATGTACTTTAGAGAAGCTTTAGGAGTTCGGAAGCTTTAGTTTGTGTTTAACTTTCATTTTATGTTATTTCAGCTTGTATGGACATATCTATTTCTTTCATTTTGTATTCAAGCTCATTCTGAGCTTGAGGGGGAGATTTGATGATGTGGAAGTATATTGTAAATCAAACAAAAACAATGTGTCTATGAGTAATAAACTTCACCGCCGCGAACCCACATCATCTGGATACCTCTCTCTATTCGTCTGTGTGTGTCATCATTTTCGTGTGTATGTTACAGAGCACCATAGCTGCGTGTACTCTCCTTATCACTTGCTTCGATCCCTTCTTCATGGAATAAGGATTATGGGATTGGCATCTACTTGGTCTACCTTTTATTCTCTCATTTGCTACGTTGCCTTTGCTCTTTATAGCTTTCCTTCAAGAAGGAGCATAACTCAAAAGCCTTGATGGAGAGTGTCGGAGGCATACTGTCAATGTTGAGGAATTAGCATCACAGTGTATGAAACAGGAGAAGCAAAAGAGGGGGAAGGTCCGCTGACCATTGAGCCATTAGCCATTTTAGAGCAGAATGAGTAATCTCCTTTATACATAAAAATGTCCTTTCAACGTTGAAGTGAACGATCGCAACAATTACATACTTCTCAAAATCGTGCAATAGCTCTAGGATGGCTAAGGCCGCAAGGAGGTGTGCAACACAGAGAAGAGTACCTTTATGCTCTCAGTTCGCAACTGCTGCAGGTAGAAACGAGGTCGCTTTTCGCCTTTGTCAAAAGCAATACTGCTTTGTTGAAGGGGAGAGAGCAAAAGAAGAGCAGAAGAAGTGCTTCCCTTGCCATTGTCGGTGCCGAAGGACTTACGCCTGCCAGGAAAGAGAGAGAAAGATGGCCAATTGTGAGGAGCCACACACAACTACGACAACCTACAATCCGAGAGAGAGAGAGAGAGAGAGGGAGAGCTTTGGGTGCTACTAGCTTGCACATACCTGTGCAAACTACTATCATAGCTTTGAGGAACACGGTGATGAAAGCGATTCCAGAGAGCTAATGGATGGCTGAAAATATGCATGCACGAAGAAGAGGTATACCATGCGAGAGGAATGACCCATCTTATGACCTCATTGCTGATCATTCTTGCATCCAAACCCGGTAGGCCATTTAAATCTCTTTACTCTTATTTTAGTATTTTTAGTTACATCCCGCCATATACCACGAATTCCTTTACTCTTATTTTACTATTCTTAGTTAAGTCCTGCCATACACTACATGAAGATATGAACGCACGGCGACGAGTATACCATACGAGAGGAGTGACCGATCCAAGCTCATTTTTGTGACATTATTGCTGATGATCATTGCATCCAAATTTTTTTTCTTGAGAGCACTCAATTGAAAATACACACTCACACACCCAACCTAGTCAAGTAGAAGCACCCACCATGAAAGACTCATGGACATGTCAGGACTTCCTCCCAGAGCTTCAAGGCATCTGCAATTAGCTCTGTGGGCTGGACTTGAACTGAGGACTTCCTCCTACTATGCCATTCAAATCTCTTTACTCTTGTTTTAGTACTTTTAGTTACATCGTCCCATACACTACACGCATTCTTTCACTTTATTTTACTATTTTAGTTAATTGTGCCATACACTAAACTTAAATATGCATGCACAGAGAGGAGGTATACAATGCGACTCGCGAGAAGAGTGAACCATCCAATCTCCTGTTTATGGCATCATTGCTGATGATTCTTGCATCCAAACTTCGTGCTGCTACGCCATTCAAATCTATTTACTCTTATTTTATTTCTTTTTTGTTGAGAAGAGAAGGAAAGAAGAATTATATTAATGAGGGGATGTTACATCTTGTATTGTATGGGAGGTAGGCCTTCACCCTATGGGCCACACGGAAAAATTACAAATAGAGAAACATATTGATTCTATCAACAAAGTAAAATCTCAAAAGAGTATCTCTCCATTTTGTATATGTTTCGTCATACAGATAGTGGGTTACATAAACATCTATATCACGGACATCGTTGATAGCTCTAATACATATCATTCAAGAGTTGTAAAACAAAGTCATAAGGGAATACATGAGGTTCTTCTTGACAACTTTGATATGCATGAGGTTCCTACTCAATCAAATGTGCTAGAGAATATGCCCTCTCCGCAGAGGGATATTTTTTTTTTATCAAAGAATCATCTCGTGGTGTCCAATAGGGTTGAGATTGCCCTTGTTAAGATATTCCTAAATTGGTTGCCAAAATTTCTTGGCATGTTTATAGTCAACAAAAAGATGGACTGAATCCTCCAACCTCTCACAAAATGAACATAGCTCCTTACTAATATTAAGCCTCTTGACCTTGTTACCAAGCCAAAGACCATTGTGCAAAATTTACAATTGGAGAAAAGATTGTCTAATGCATAGGGGAAAAGCCCAGAGACACTGAAATTTGTACTTCCATTGGGGGGTGGACCGGTTTAGATTCCATATGAGGTTAAATTTTCCCATAATCTAGTTCATAAAGCCTCTATAGTCTAGGCCCCTAGAAGCTGAGTGAAGTGGCTAGCGATAAACTCCATGTTCTCTTCAACTAATTTCCATTCCACTCCCATGCAGTCACTCATAACTAGAATCTTTTCCTTGTGCTCCTTTTTGTTAAGAATTTTCGACATTTCTTTTTTTGCTTTATCTGCATTTCCTGCACACCATTATTTGAAGTATGATTGCAGATGCTTTGTTTGGATCTCTTGTTCATATCTAATTTTTCTTTTGATTTTCAGGAGTCCGACTTGCGAGTGAGCCTCACCTTTATTCATCCACTTAAAGATGTGGAAACCTATGATACAGTTTTTCTCTTCTCATATGTCTAATATTTTGGATCTCTCTTTGAGCCTTGACAAGTAGAGATTCGGATTTTCTGATTGCAAACTTCCAACACATAGCCGATAGTTTGTTGGTACCAAATATTTTAATCCACATTAAAGTGATCATCTGTTGGATCGAAGGTGCTAGAGGGAATGAAGAATCCATATGGCACCATGGTGCTTTCTTGTTTCTCTTGTTCTTTGAAGGCTAGAACAACACGATAATGATTAGAGACAACTAGGTCTTTACATCGAGAGCAAGAAGGGGAGTCAACAGAGCTAGTGTTTTTTTGAGACAAATAGTATCTGTCAATTTTAGCTCTCTTCAATTCTCTCCTCAACTAGAGGTTTGACCACGAGAAGCCATGATCAGATTTAACTTCCACCAAATCATGATGGAGTTTGACTTGGACATAGAGAGCTTTCTCTTGACCATCAGTGATCTAGCATCTTTGGTTCCATCTATTGAATTAGGCTTCCACCATGTTGAACTCCTCGCAAAGCATGAACCCCATGAGAAGGGAGTCCAAGGCTAGCCACATATGTAGTCTCTTCATGTTCAGATTCGTGGCATACACCAAAAGAATAGTGAAATCAAGAGGGCCTCTAAATGAAGCCAATATTCACTGATGATTTTATCCATCAGAGTCTCCACCATGGAGTCCTGCCAGGTGGACCTAACACCTAGGTCAATGCCATCGCTAACTTTCTTGTATTATTTTCCTTCTTGATAATTTTAAGCTCTCTTTACGAGAAAAACATATCATCCATAGATTGGTGCTCAAGCGACATCTCCCACATGCTTGAGTAAGTGATACATGGAATACGTATGTTAACTTAGGAAGACTGATCTATGGTGGTCAATTATGCAAAGATATGTGCACGAGTATGTTTGGCACTATGATCCCTACCAATGTACTGGTCAATCATTGCCATGACATCACATTCCCTTGCAACATGTTTTTCCTTTTGAACCATTCCAAAAATCCGGCTTGGATTTCATTGGCCTAATCACTCCCGTGACTTCCCTTACTTCAAATTTTTATATTTTGACATGCATCAACTATGCTACATGCTTCGTTGAGGCCTAGGTGATCTGTTCTTGCACTGCTATGGCAATCAGTAAGTGCTTAACTTATGATGTTTTTCCATTATTTAGTCTTCTCCTCAAAATTGTGTCAAAAAGAGTTACTCATTTTGCAAATGAACTAATTAAGGCTTTAACTCATTCCTTTAGAGTTACACATAAATTTACTACTCCATACTGCCCATATGCGAATGATCTTGCTGAAACCACCAGCAAAATACTATTGATGTTGCTCAAGAAGTCTTGATTGTTGTTATAAACTCTTTGTTACCGTTCTTTGGGCATACTGAACTATGTACAAGGTCACTATAGGATATAAGCCCTTCAAATTAGCCTATGGTATTGAAGCCATTCTTCCCATGGAGTGGTTGTTCCCAATCTGCAAGATTCCCTCAACCATAACGCTATATGCCCCTTGATGATTTTCGGGCACTCCGTGAATAGAGATTTGAAAGTTCTCTACTCCTGTAAGAAGTGCAATTGAGACAAGCCCGGATGCATGATGCCTTTTAATGGAATAGTATAGTTTTTGAAGTGGGCCAACTCATACTCTTCTATAACTCCAAGTATGACCCTGCTTTACGAAAATTCAAAGTTCGATGCTTTCCTCCTTACTGGATTTCAGCATAGGTTGATCCAGCAACTTTTTTATTGCAAACACTTCACCCTTTTCAGTTAATCGGTGGAAACTTCACCCTTTTCACTCACCTTACATGTGCACAATCATTTTTTCACCATCACTATTTGCATGGTTTGCGTGATTCTTATGGAACATCGCTCTAGAATTGCATTCATCATTACAGATGTCTCATTCTTTTATCATGATGACACACCACCGTAATTATTTAAAATCTCTCTATTTTGCAACCAGCGGCTATTGTTTTCTGAATATATACTTGTGCTCATTTGCGCTGCATTTTGAGATTTCTATCTGTACTCATTGCTATGGAAGCGCTAGATCCATTCGAGCCCCTCTCCATGGTAGTCTCTGATGAGATGAATGCCTTTCTCATCTCATGGTGCTTAGGCAGATTCTACCTCCTATAATGGAAAGTTGTTGCATCACACCCCACTGCAAAAAGTCTTATTCGATCCATTACTGTAGAACTCGCATCTTTCAATTCTTGGACGATCTTAATTTGTGACCACGAGCTCATCATGACTCGAACCAAAGTGGGTCACAGATTCTTGTTGCCCATTGATGGTTCGGCTTCCATTCCATCCATCTCTTGAGCAGCCATGGAGTAGTTATTCCCTAGGCACAGGTCTTATGAGTATGCCATTAGCTACCCACCCGAGCGAGCACTCAATCTTGCATTTCCTTGTCATTGCATTAAAGCGCCAACATTGAACATATGACATCTCGTGGCATTTTTATTATACCTTTGTCTCTATCGCATAGGGACCCATTGACTGGTAGGTTATCCTCTTTAACCCCATTCATAAGGAATGTCAGCACATAGTTAGGTAGTTAGACTAGGACCACCACCCAAACATGTGACTTCCATATTTCCTTTCCATTCTTTGCCCGTGTGAGTTTCCTATCACCACTCCTACCTATTTGATGCAATGTTGCTTTTCCCAAATAGCATCACCAATAGAAGAAGAAGACAGAAGTGTGAACCGTTTTTGTATCATCCACATTGTGCTCGTGTGGTTGTTACCTCCTCTTCATTCACCACCGAATTAGTTGATCACACCCAAATGGCTAACCCTCCATCTCCTCCACCCTCTTCTCGGTGAGCCAAGAGGCCTCCTCTTCCTCTTTGGTCCCACCTCCCTCCCTGCCTCCCATTCCTCTAGTGGATGAACACATGCAAAATGCCTCCCCTCCTCCACCACTCTCTCCAATTAAGGATTCCTCTCCCACCCATTCTCCAAGGAGTGTGGATACCGTTGCAACACCTTCTCCCAAGTGTGCCCCTCCTAGTCCCTCCCCTCCCTCGTCACCGTCTTATTCAATGCTTGGTACCCATCCTAGCACTCGAAGGTCTTTAGCCTCTCCATCCCTTTCTCCCTAGAACATCACCCCCCTTGGCCCTCCATGATGAAATTGAGTTGGCTGAAAATCCTCCCCTTTCCATGGCGAAAGAAGAATACTAGAAGTTTGGTGTCAACAAATAGTGCATCTTGCATGAGTTTAGTAAACTGAGTAGCTACCTGTTGCATATGCAGGGATTGATCGCCCACAACATTGACCACTACCACAGCATCATTGAACACTTTGGAACCCACTAGATTGACTCCAAGTCTACAACTAGTAGCTTTAGGCTGACTTAGATCATTAGAGCTTCACCAATAATCAACTGGGTGATACCCTCTATCAAGAAACCCAGCGGACCCTATAATTTAAAGGGTTTTCAAAGAATCAAAATGGGAGACAAAGAAGTATAGGAAACAGGTTACCAATTTACAAGATGCCAACTCCCACCACTTCCTGTGCATTTAAGAATTGGAAAAAGAAACAATGGTGTAGGCAGCCACAGTTAATGAAATAGGATTTTAGCTACAAGAACAGGATAAAGACAATGACCTACTATAGTAGATGGTGAGAGTTCTCCAAGAGAATAATGAGAAATTGTTTTCAAGAGGATTTTGGTATGTAGCTTGCCCAAGCTTAGAGCTGGTCCATCTCGCAACAGGCCTCAAATTTTGGTGCCCATCTAGATGGCTTTGTTACTCTGCAATTGGACGAAGTGCAAAGAGTATTGAAGACTATTAGAAAAAAGATCTTGACTACATTTAAAGACACCTGCAAGTCTTGTAGAGCAGGATTTTCCTCTCCTTTTGAGAATGAACTAGAGGAAGCTAATTAAAATTCTTACTTAAATTTTTGTGGGTCCAGGTTCTCTATGCATGCAAATGTTAGCCATCCGATACCTTCGTAAATAGTAATACCAGGAAATATCTTGCAGAAAAGGAAAATCCTAGAATGTAACCGTTCAAAATTAATAGACAACATGATATCTCCTATGCACAAATAACCTATTAGGAAGACATGTACTACACATGTCGGGTTGTCTCCTCTACTACACCGAGAAGTTTGCTTTCTTGTATTGAAGTTTCTAGATTCAGTTTGTATTTTATGGTGTAGTAAGTTAATTTTCTCTGTGGTGATTACCATGAGTGATTAAGTAATTATGTGAGCGATAAAGTCTGGTAGTCTTTTTAATCTGTAATTTAGTGAAGTTCATACAGAAAGTATTTACTCTATTTGATAAGTTAGTAAGTTCTTTAGGTGATGGAGATTCAGAGAAATATAGAAATTCAATTATCATTGGATTCTACCACCCCAAGAAGCCTATCACCCTGTTCCTTCACCGGATTGGGAAAATGAGGGTAAAATACTCCTAATAAAGTGGTTGTGAGTTCAAATCTACCATACTTAATGAAAATTTCTCTACTGTACATATCAGTTTGGCATGTGTGCCCACACAAGATGATGTTGTGGACCTTTTCATAAAGGGTCTCCCTATGGAGATTTTTTATCTCTTTTGTGGATCGATCTCTTTCCACATAGCTTCGAGCTTTCTTATACATGAGTGCCAACTGCTTGTTCATAGCATCACTCTTAGGGGTTGCAATTAATGAAATGGGATTTCACTTACAAGAATAGGCTAAAGACTATTACCTAATGTAGCAGATGGTGACAACCCTCCAAAATAATAATGAGAAATTGTCTTTCGTGACCACCCATTAAGATCACCAAATTTTAGTAGCATAACAATAACTTTTAGCACTACAAAAGTCGATGGCTCAATAGAATTCATTGAAAGATCAAGCTGCTTCGAGTCCTCAGGTTGAGGCTCAAGAGAGAAAACACCTAGCCCAACAAGATTTTTAGTTGCAAGAGGATTTTGGTCCGTAGCTCATCGAAGCTTAGAGCTGGTCCATCTTGGAACAGGCCTCAACTTTTGTTCACCATCCTGATGGCTTTGTTACTCTCCAATCAGAGAAAGTGCAACCAGTTTTGAAGACTATTAGTAAAAAGATCCATACTATGTTTAAAGGCACTCGTGAGTCTTTTAGACCAAAAGTTTTCACTCCTTTTGAGGATGAATTAGAGGAAGCAAATTAAAATTTGTAGTTACATTTTTGTAGGTTCAAGTCCTCTCTACATGCAAATGCAAATGTTAGCCATCCAACACCTTTGTAAATAGTAATACCATGAAACATCTTGTCGAAGAGGAAAAATGCCAAAATGTAACTCTTCAAAATTAATAAAAAACACTCTATCTCGTGTGCACACATAACCTGTTAGGAAAACACACACCAGACATGTCAGCTTGTCTTTTCTACTACATCAAGAAGTTTGCTTTTTTATATTGAAGTGTCTAGAGTGAGTGATACAGTTTGTTAGTCTATTTGGTCTATAATTTCGTGAAGTTCATATAAAAAGTAGTTACTCTATTTGATAAGTTAGTAAGTTCTTTCAATGAAGTAGATTCGGAGAAATACAGGAATCCAGTTATCACTAGATTCTGCCACCCCAAGAACCCTACCAACCTGTCTTGTTCCTTGATGAATTGGGAAACTGAGTTTAACAGAATCCAGATCAAAAGGTTGTCAGTTCAAGTCTCCCATACTTTATGAGAAGTTCTCTACTGGAAAGATCAATCTGGCATATGTGCCTACAAGAGATGATGTTGTGGACCTTTTCATAAAGGGTCTCCCTACTGATATTTTTGATCTATTTTGTGGATTGATCTCTTTCCACATAGCTTGGAACTTTCTTATACATGAGTGCAAGCTGCTTGTTCACCTCATCACTCCTAGGGGGATTTTTTGATGGCTTTTGGTAGTCATATGTTTGAACACACTAAGGACCATGGAGGAACTTTTTGCCCTCTTTAGAAGGTTTCCCCCAGCCTTGCATATATGTCTATATCCTGAATGGTGACTTATCTTTGTATATTCATTTGGAAAGTGATTCAATGTTGTGTTGTGCTCCAAGGTTCTTCTTCTTCCTTGTGATGTTGGTATACTCCTGCAAACCTGAAACTCCAACAAGGCCTTGGCTTGGCAACCTCAATAATGCATTCTTCAAAATATTTGAAGATGTTTGGTGGTTCGCATCTATTACGTTTTGAGTAAGGCTCTTATTTTTTCCGTGAAGGTCATTTCGAAGGCCATTTCCAACTCGTTTGTAGGCCATCTCCACTTCTAGATGAAGGAAGATGAGAAAGAATTCACCAAAGTTTGATCCATCCTCGAAGCCATCTTTGATGTTTGGCTGAGCCCTCCTAGTACATTCCCTAAATATATAGAAATGATTTCCTTGCATCTCGGGAATCATTCTATCCATAGCAACATTAACGGAAAATTTTCGACACCTATAGTCCTCAAGCGTTCCATCAAGGAAGGTTTCTTGCTTTGCGTTTTGCTTTTTGTTATTAACGTTGAGTGGCTCATTTTCCTTGTAGACAATCAAGTGTAGTTGGGTATTAATGAAGGTGTCTCTCTCCTTGTGGCAACATGGCCAATAAACTTGCCGCAAAGTGGATGATTAAGGCCTGGTGCAACAGAGATTCCTCTTGGGCCACATTAATTTTCACAAACATGAACACGATTACTCTAGTGGGCTACCCTTGATGGAAAAACCTCGACCTCCTCACCCTCTTATTCTCTCCAATTTCGGTCTCACTCAAAGAATCGATCCTAGTAAGATCCTTGTGGTTGAGTTGGAATAGATTCAAACCTCACATCAGAATCAGTGAAGATTGGAAGTGGGCTGCAGGTATATGAAAAAATGACTCTATTTGGTTCCCGATCGAAGACATGAGAAATGTGGAGCCTTGGAATGTCTTAAGTGCCAAGAGACTCATGAATAAGGGATTCAAACAATGGAAGCACCTCTGGAAACAGGACACGAACAAATGGGTGGACTTTGAGGACCTTGACCCTAGCACTGCGGTCACATACGAGGAATGGAATGTCTTATTGAGTAGACGCCATGCTTGGGACTGCTCTAAAATCTGACTATTTTTGGGATAGGATGCTCCGGACCTAATGGGCCTTAAATGGTATAATGGTAATTGCCTCTCCAAGCTTCCATATGTTGAAGCTCGCAATGACATTCACATCAATCTCAATAAGAAATGGTGTCTCAACTGGACGTGACCTCGTTGGGATATGAAGTATATGTCTATGTGGCACCCTCTCATTGAAAACAAAAAGTCGTTCCTCCCATGGAAAATTTTACACTGTGGAATATGGACCAATGCAAAAGCTAACAAGATCTGTGGTGTTCCACCCTCGTGCAAGCGATGTTGCTGTAGGAAAGAGCATATTGGCCACCCGTTCTTTGCTTGCCCTACATCCCTTCGATTATGGCGGGTCCTTGGTCATTCTCTAGAACTCCAAGGACAAATCAGTTGGAAGCAAGCCCTTATTGGTGAAGCGATCGGTTGCTCTGTGGCACTATGGAATGCGATCAGGGGAGAGCTCCTTTGGAAGATTTGGCGGGAAAGATGCGCTCAGAACTTTGGCAATACCCCCAAGGAGTGGTCGATCAAGAAGTCCCTATTCCTTCTCGGCAAAAGAATTGCTAACTGTAAGAACCCCCCCCCCCCCCCTTCAGACATCACAAAGGGCTATAGTATGTCAACAATAAGCTTAAGACCAAGTGGGCTCCGCACGATGGGGATGCAAGGTATATCAACCTCCTCTATAACTTCATAAAAGCTTTGCAAGGTCTTCCATGAAGGCCCAGAAAGGAAGCAAGATTTGCTAGCAGAAAACGATTGATTGCTTCGTGACTCTCTAGAACGCCAACAGAGGGAAGGTCCTATGGAAGATCTTGCGGGAAAGATGTGCTTATAACTTTCGTGACTCCCCCAAAGAGTTGCCAATCGAGAAATCATTGTTCCTCCTTGGCAAAAGGATCGCTATTTGTAAGAAATCCCCCCCTTTTAGGCATCATCAAGTGCTCCTTCTGATCTACAACAAGCTTAAACCCATGTGGGCCCTGCATGCGGATGATGAGAGGGTGATTTACCATCTTTGTAATGCATTTTAAACTCTCTAAAAGCTACCCCTGCTCTGTGGAATTTGGGGGATCCTGTGGGCTCTAATCCCCTTCTCTTGTACTTTTCTTTTAATTAATTCAAGTATGGGAGAGTAGGCTAAGGCTGACCTTCCTTTTATTAAAAAAAAAAAGATCAAGTGGTTTTGAAACTCTTCAATGATAAGAACAATGTTTTTATAGGACCAATGTTTTGAAACTCTTCAATGATAAGACCAACGATAGTGATTGAGAGTGTGTGTCTCGTTTTTGACATTGCCTTGAAATGGTTACACCTTCAGATCCAGATTCAAGGACTTGAAAACTAATTAAAGAATCCTCGTTGGTCCAATCCCACATTTTTCAAAATGCTCAAGGTTATCAAGAACTCGAGAGTGGCCAATTGTTTTGCATGCTTGGTATCGCTATGGACTTTGCGGTCTCGATTAGACAGCGTTGGGAATAGGTCCTTAAAAATCTTGATAACAAGGGTTCTTGTTGGAGGGGAATGCAACTTAATGTGGCTAGCTATTAAATGGTGGTCAAGACCTTCTTGATCTTCTTTGTCGTCTATTGCTCGACATGTTGAAGGTCGTGCAACGAGGTCCAAAATTTGGAAACAATCCATGTAAACATTCTTTGGATGGGAGATACCAATAGAATAGGGGGTTCCAAAGAGGGATGGGACGTTTTCTCGAGCGCAAATGATTAGGGTGGATTCGGTGTTCTCGATGTCAAATCCTTGGCTACCATCTTCAAGTGGGTGAAAAAAACTTAGAGTATGCTGAAGCTTTTTGGGCTCGCCTTATTTTTAAGAACACTAACATCCATCCTCTCCTCACCACCCCTAGGTGCAAAACGGTCACTTTAATCGCTCTTCTTTTCCCTTCCTTCTGGATTGTTCCTAAGAGCTCGGACCTTGAGTGCTTAATTTGGGAAGGGTGGAACAAGATCAAACTTGTCTGCATGATGAGTAATGATTGGAAGTGGGTTGCTAGCATTAGACAACACAAGTCTATTTGGTTCCCAAGTGTTGGTATCATAATAGAGAATTCTAAGAACCTCCAAAGACCCATAAGAATTTGGATCAAATGTTTTCTATGTGGAAGGACCGTTGGAACAAAGCGAGAAGACATTTGATCTGATTTGAGGACATTGACCCGATTTTCAAAGCTGCTCGGACACCGAAATAATACTTGGTACAACCTAAAGAGCTACCTCATGCTTATCCAAGAACTCCCCATTTGCAAGGTGTGAGGTGGCAAAATGAAAGAGAAATGGAGGATATTGCAACAATCAAATTAGCTTTGGACTATCATCCTGTGCTTAAGAGTAAGTCGAGTATTAAATAATCTTACTTTATATGGGAATAAAATTCAAGGACCTGAGGCAACCACTTATCGAGAACAAGAAAGTAGGCTTTATGTGGAAAATTCTTCATGAGAGTATTTGGAACGTCGTGCTTCCTCGTGGTGCAAGCATTGCTCAAGTCATAGAGAAAATTTGAATCACTTTTCATTTTCTCTTGTGCTAAGAGCGTCCCATCTTGGAATGTCTTAGCAAGATCCTTTCGTTTCCCCTTAAGGTTACTTGATAGAAAGTCCATGCTCTGTTAAAAAAAAATGGAAAGCATAGTAGCAAGAAGCTTTGGTGATGGAGCTCCACACATCGAGATAATGTACACATGGATAAGAAAATGAAAGTGTGCCTTACGATATTCATTGATGAAATATAGTTTTATACATGCATGCATGTTATTGGGCATTCAATTCAGTCAAGAAAGGATGGTGGTGGCACATGGTTTGTTGACATATGTTTCCTCACAAATGAGCATGCGACAAGTTGAGATGGATATTGACAAAGTTGGTTACGATTGCCCCCATTTTTCCAAGGATTGGAAAACACTAGTTGTCCATAGTTTCTTGCCACATTGCACATTTACATGGAATTTAAATATCATATAAGGCTACCTCATTGGGTTGCTATGTTACATTGGATTTGATTACCATATTAGGTGAGTGTGATCTTTATTGGGTTTTTGTGAAACCGATTAGGTTTTATGCAAAAGCTCGTGTCTCACATTGTATTTGTTTTGCTCCATTAAGCTTGCCTTATTCATTGGGTACTTTTGTTTTTTTACCATAGTAGGTGTCACCATGTTAAGTTCATAGGGGGTAGGTTATCTTTATCTTGAATATTGTTGAGAATCATATAAGGTTGGCTTGCTAGTTGTGTACTATTTGAATTTCATCCTTGATGATAGACTCATTGGTCACTGAATTTTTTTGATGCTTTGCATGCACTTGGAATATTATTTGGCACTTTGGAAAATAAAATTGGGAAGGTCTTACCAAAGGCTTGATTATGGCCTAGGTGGTGTCTAATCCCTTACATTTTTTGCTCAAATCTATTGAAGTAGAAATGATTATAGAACACTAAAATCTTTGAGATTTGTTGTTTATAGATAGAAATACCTCACTTCCATCTATCTCTATGCCTAAACACTGTCATGGACAAAGGAAACAATCGTGAACCTTAGATTCCATGTGAATCCTATATCTCATGATTGGTTCAGAATTAGGAGAAACCAATGCTTCCATTGCATCCAAAACATGCCAAAACCCTAAGATGGACTCTCTATTTGCTGAATTCTTATATTCAGAGGTCCTATTTGATTTGATGATATCATCAGATCGTAACCGCCTTTGGTAACCGCCTTCAAAAGCTATAGGAGGGGTTGGCCACATTCATTCTCAGTATTTCCAATACCAGTCTTGGGAGCTCAAGGAGTCATGACTGCCAATTAAGTACTCTCCAAGTTCCAGTTCCTGTTCTTATCTTGTTCCTTGTTTGAGTCCTATCTTGTCTTGTATCCTAGACATCTTGTCTTGTCCTCTTGTAATCTCGTAGTATGAGATCTTGTCAAGTTCTTTCTTGTATCTAGTTCATCTCCCCAAAGGGAGTTCTTGTAATCTAGAGATCTTGTTTCATACTTATGATCCCAGGTTGTGGGATCTCCTGTATCATCTCTAGTCGAGTTGTTCATACCTATCAGTCCCAGGTTGTGGGACATCTTGTTTCAGTCACATATTCTTGTATCATTTCCCCTTTGTGGGTGATCTTGTAATCAGAAGTGTATTTCCGAAACCTTGTCTATTGTAGTCAAAGAGCACAATCTAGTGTCCCCTGACATTTTGGCAAGACTAGCTCCTATCCAAGACCATTCATCATGGAGAATGCTTATGAACAGATTGTAGCATCACTTCAGAGTCTCCAACAACAAGTCGAAAACCTAACTCATCGATAGACACAAGTCGAGATGGGACATTCAGTGCATGTAGGTGCACTTCTCCAAGAATTACAAGAATGAATCGGAAGTCTTCAGACAAATCAACATAGTATGCAAGTAGATCAACGACCTAGTACATCCTTCATGAGGGAACCTAAGATCTGCATGCCAGAAAAGTTTGATGATGATCGCACAAAGTTCTGAGGATTCTTGCAACAAGACAAATTGTACATCTATATGCAGCCTGATAGATACCCTGATGATGCATCCAAGGTTGGTTTTATTGAAACCTTACTCTATGGTCAAGCATTATCATGGTTCGCCCCAATCTCGGATAAGGATATGGCTGTTTTTTACGACTATGAGGGGTTTCTTAGAGAGCGCATCACCACATTTGGAGATGTAGACACAAGTCAAGTGGCAGAAACAAAACTTTGAAAGCTACATCAAGGTAACCGCCCTACCTCTACCTATGCATCAGAATTTAGGCAGTTGATATGTGACCTCACTTGGAATGAAGATTATTTCATAAGCCAATTTAGATGGGGCTTAAGAGATGATGTGAAGGACCTTCTACTCACGATGCCAGAGGTTAAGACATTAAATGAATACATCAACCAAGCTATTCAATGTGATAACCGCCTTTTTAAAAGGAAACAAGAAAACAAAGTAGAAGGAAGGCCTCGTCAATGGAAACCCTTCTAACCAACTCCTAGAGATGAGCCTATGCCCTAACCTATGTAGATTGATGTAACTAGGTTCCAGCCTCTAACACCACAAGATAAACAAAAAGGAGGGATAACAAGTTATGCTTGTATTTTGGAAACCCTGACCATATTGCAGTTAATTGTCCGAACAAGAGAACACACTCCAGAGTCACAACCACCCTTGTAGAGCAGGGAAACGACGAAGTCCAATTGTAAAAGAGACCGTGCAGCCGGACTATGATATAAGAAAGGGTCTCATAATTCCAACTACACCCATAGAAACATGTCTTACACCTGTCAAGTTAATCATGCCCAAGAAGACCTTTTCCCTTACAGCCCTAGTAGATTCAGGAGCATCCTCATGTTTGATCGATGAAGGATTGGTTAAGAAACATGGAATTCATGTACTTCGAAAGAACAAACCAGTAATAGCTGAAGTAGTAGATGGACTATCACGAGGAAGGAGATAAGGAAGAGAGCTCACACACACACTCTCACTCTCAAGGAGAAGCACACACACAGATTGAGGCAAGGAAGAATGATCTTCTTCTTCTTCTTCTATTACATAAAAGGAATGTACAAGAATGACCTAAAAAACAAGAATACAACAAGTGCAATATATAAAGACCAGTACATAAGGAAAAACCTAATGTCCGCAAATGAGTGCACTGGCAAGAAACAAATGTGCCATCACTCTCGGTAGATAAATCTATTAAAGCTCAATGAAGTATCCCTGACATATACCGGTGTGACCACTATACATGTCAAAGAAATGAAAAATTGGTACATGTCATCCTGGATCATCACATGTTGAGCTTGATATCTCAACATGGACGACCTCTAGCATCTAGGAATATAACCATGGAAACCACACCATTAAGAGTACACCTTGGTGACCATGAATCCCACATATGTTTCAATGTAATATCAAGCCGAGTACATCTAGTTATCATTGAAATGCCTTGGTTAAAGAAGCATAATCTAGACATTAATTGGGAAAAGAATAAAATCACCCGTCAAGATATCCAGAAGAATCCAACATATGTCGGAGTCAAAGCCTTCATACATGCAGTAAGGAAGGAGCCTACATATATGATCTATGCCATACTAGCTCAAGAATCCAAGAAAGATGATCTAGTACAGCTACCCAATCAGTACAAAGGCTTTGCAGATGTTTTTGAAAAGAAGAATGCACATATCCTCCTAGAGCATAGACCTTATGATTGCCCCATAGATCTTCAAGAGGGAGCACAACCACCCTTTGGACCAATCTACAGACTATCCCCAGAGTAACTTAGAGAACTACACAAGAACATTGATGAGAATCTAGCAAAGGGGTTTATCAAACACTCGAAGTCTCCAACAGGAGCTCCTATTTTATTTGTAAAGAAGAAGGATGGGACTTTCCGGATGTGTGTAGACTATCGTGGATTGAATAAAGTCACTATAAAGAATAGATACATGTTACCACATATATAAGGGCTCTTGGAATGCCTTGGAAAAGCAAAATTCTTCACAAAGATCGATCTTTTAGGGGCTTATAACCTTCTCAAGATCAGAGAAGGAGACGAATGGAAGACAGCATTTCGAACAAGGTATGACCATTTTGAATATGTAGTTATGCCATTCGTCTTACAAGTGCTCTAGCTCTCTTCCAACATATGATGAATGATATCTTTCGAGAATATTTAGATGATTTTGTTGTAATATACTTTGACAATATCTTGATATTCTCCAAAAATCGAGAGGATTATGAATGTCATGTAAAGATAGTCCTAGAGAAACTAAGATAAAAAGGATTATATGCGAAAGTTATCGTGTATAGAGACCACAAGAACCTAGAGTATTTTATGACCATCGGCATCCTCAACAGAAGGCAATCTCGATGGAGTCACGTTTTATCTAGGTTTGACTTTATCATCACATATGGTCCAGGAAGGCAACAATGTCAGTCACATGCCCTGTCAAGAAGATCTTACCTTGCACCAAAGAAGGGTGAAGAGGCCTTTGATCAATAGGAGAGAGTATTACTCAAGCCTAAGCATCTCCAGTTAGGAGCTATCTCTTCAAGCCATCATGAAGATTCAGCCTTTAATCATTTGATTCGTGAGACTCTACCGCGAGATCAATTGCTTTGTAATGTTAAGCAAAAAACTCAAGAAGGAAGAATTCAAGAAGTAAATGAATTCCAAGAAAAGGATGGGTTACTATTCTATAAGAACCTATTGTATGTCCCTCTAGGAACTCCCAGGATCCAAGTACTTCAACAACGTCATGACAACCTTACAGTAGGACATTTTGGAGTGAATAAAACAAGAGAACTTATATCAAGGGATTTTTGGTGGCCTCAAATGTGGAAGGAAGTCAAAGAATATATCCGAACCTGTGACACTTGCAATAGATCTAAAATACCACGACATAAACTTCATGGCCTCTTGTAGCCTTTACCTATTCCACAAAGGCCATGGGCTACCTTATCTATGGACTTCATCACAGACCTGCCAAAGTTAGACAAGTATGATGCCATTCTTTTTATAGTGGATATATTTACAAAGAACGCACACTTCATTCCAACTACCAAGGCAATCACAAGTGCAGCCACTACTAGGCTTTTCCTCATATACATCTTTAGACTTCATGGATTGCCTGATGATATTGTCAGTGATCGAGGTCTGCAGTTCATATCCAGCTTTTGGAATAGTCTTTGCAAGCTCCTTGGTGTTCAAGTTAAACTATCTACAGCCAATCATCCATAGAGTGATGGACAAATAGAACGGAATCAAGTCCTAGAACAATATCTCCGTTGCACCATCAACTATCATCAGAATGATTGGTTTGAGCTTTTACCCTTTGCAGAGTTTGCCTATAACAATAGTGCTCATACATCTACCAAGCAGACTCCCTTCTTTGCAAATTATGGACAACATCCAAGGATGGACTTGCAACTCGCAAATCATGTGAAGAACCCAGCTGCTAGAGACAAGGCTCAATACCTCATGGAAATTCACAAGATGGAAGATTCTCATGTTTCGATATGTACACATGATGTATCTTTCACATCTATTTTGCATGATGATGATGCCACTATCTTGATTGAGAGTTATGTGAAGGAATGCTTGTCATTTTATGTGTCTATCCCATCCTATCAATGCAATCCAACATTGTTTTTTTATAGAGTTTTCTTAACTTACAGTTGGAATGAGTCCCATTAGTGTAAGTTTGGTGTGCTTACCAACTTAGTGATCAGGTATTGGTTTTGGGAAGTACATCATTTGATTAGATGTACTATGGTTAAGATTGTGCATTGGGAAAATGTATCTGTTATGATGTGATGAATGTAATTGCTATCTCTAATTTATTATTTGTACGTTATCCCATTGTTATAGTATGGAGAAGGTTTTTGACTCATATATCCATGTGACAATGTTATTGATGATTTGTGGAAGTATATGGTTGTTCCAAAGTGTTTTAGGTTATCATCATTAAGTTTGGAAATGGAGAATTATACTAAATGGACATAAAGACAAGCTACTGGAAATGAGATTCATATCTTGCAAGCAAGAAGTAAAGAATATGGATAGTTGCGATCATCATGAAGAAAAACTTGGGAAAAGTATTGATGCGAGGATCATATGGATGAAATTTTATGATCCTATCAAATTCCTCATATGTATTCAGTTACATATCTTGTATACAAAGAAGTGGTTCTTCATATATACGAAAATATATTCTAATAAGATGTATTTTACTGATGATGTAAAGATGTATATGATGCGATGAACCCCAACCAACATTTTTGCATTTGTATATAGAGCGTTTAGGATGGGCTGATTATTGTGTAAGTAAGGACTAGCTTGTATATCTTGGCTACCATCCGAGGCATTATACTTTTCTCCTCATTTGCATACTAGTACTGGATGCATATAGACTTTGTCTTTGCATTCCATACCATGTTTTGACCATGCACTGTGGTTGGTGAAGCAAATTTCCATAAGTTAGTAGCATGTAGTAATCCTAGGGCATTGGTATGCGATGTGTAGGTTCAAGTCCTCTATTTGTGGTAGTCAGAGGGGTGTATTTTGCAAATGGTGTGGTTGCATATTCATGGATTACAATCAATATTCAATACTTAGAAGGGGCATGCATTAGGGTGCGAATGGGTTCAATAGGGTGTGAGTAGGTGCAAATGGAGGCAAGAAGAGCCACTACAATTGTACAAACATAGGGATTCTCTAAATGAGATAGAGGCACAACATGGGAAATGAAATAGAGGCTGAACGTTGGAATTTGTGTGATTTGTTGGGTATTATTCCTTGCTCTAATTTTTATTCTTCATCCTTATAATCTGAATTTGTGCATATGCATGGCAACCCATCATCACCCTATGAGGGGAGCCAACCTCCCATCAAAACTATATATGTCATGCATATGTAGTTATCTTTGTACTTTAGTTGTCCATGCATGAGAATATCTATTTTCATGTGAATGTGTTTTCATACTAGAGGTTCGAGCCCATGAGTAAAAATTCATTATTTTAACTTTATGCTTTTTGAGATTTGATGAGAGTGGAAATGCTCCTTTAGAATAGAAAAGTATTCCAAATCTCTCCAATTCCCTAATGACCCTTTCTTGCATATGCTAAATGAAGGGAATCAATCATCCATGAGCATCAATATTAGGACTCATGGAGGTAGTTTCAGTGGTGTGTGGTGCTCCTTGCTTTGCAAATGTTAGTGCAATTCTGTAGAACTCAAACCCTTCTCATTAGCATCTCCTGTCCTTTATTCTTATTGTTGTTCCTTAGTGCTCCATGAAGCCTCCCGAAGGGGGCGAGGGCACTGCCCCATAGGAAGCACTAAGAAATGTATATTGTTCAAGTTTTCATGTTCAATTTGGTGGTCTAGATGATGAAATCATAAGTAATGCATCTCCCAAATCATTCATGTACATAACTAGGTGTTTCTAACCATCATAATTGGTTTGTTACTAACCACGTTAGTTGCAAAGGAGGAGCTACCATTGGTGTTGCCTCTTATATATCTTATCTTGTTGATAAAAGTGAGTACAACCCTGCCCACAAATGGGTGGCTATCTCCCTAAACAACCCCTTTGACCTCAAGTTTGTGACTATTTATGATGCCCATATTGCCTACCTTAGTACTCATTGCTTTGAAGAATTTCCTCCATTAATGGGTCTTTACTAATTCTTAGGGGCTTCAACATGGTGGCTAACCTTGCTAATCACTTGGATTGCAAGGGCAACGCAATTAGTGGTGCAAAAAATTTGGCTTGATTCAGCCTTAATCCTACCAAAGACCTTATAGACATTTGCCAAAACACAAGTTCCTCTTGGTTCAATAATCACTATAACAAGAACTTACTTGCCGCTAGACTTGATAAGTGTTATTTCAATGTCAAGAGACCCCAAGATTTTTGAAACTTTTAGTGTGTTGTTGATAAATCCTATCTCATCTTGAATCATTATCCTCTTCAAATCAATCTCTATAATGATTTCCCTATGGTTAGAGCAGGCTAGCCTCATCTTGATGCCTCCCTTCTCAAAGTCTCCTATGTTCTTTGGAAAAAAATGAAATATATATTTCTCCACTACTTTCTTTATATGTGCTCTCCTTTTATTGTCTCTGAGGAAGCACTTAAAGATGTTCAATGTCTTCTCTATCCCTATAAGAAGATACCAAAAGTCATTAGGCCAAAAGAAGTTCTAGTGTCAACAACTTGATTGAAAGATTTATAAGTCTCAAAATAAATTCATCTCCATTGAAGCTCAGCTTCTTGATCTTCAAGATAGACTCAAATTTGAAGATTATTTTGTAGATAGTACTGATATTTCTTCCTCAGGGGAATATTGGGATGATGAGGTGGAAAACCTTAACAAAAGTATGTTTCATTCAATGAAAAAGAAAAACATCAAATAATTTATTTCATTACTAAAAAAGAGAGATGTTGGTGTTTCTATCAACTCTAAGGTGAATTTGCAAGATGCCTTGATCTTCTTTACCAATGTTTTCTCTAGCACTCCCAAGTGGGGGAGGACATCTAGGTATTTAGGGCTAGCATTTCTCTTAAAAGGAAAAGAATGATTCTTCAAAGTGTAGTTGCCATTTTGGACCTAATCCTCACTATCAAGGACGTGAAAGAAACCATTAGTAAAATGAAAGCCTATAAATTTGGTATCATTGATGGCATCCCAAACAAGTTCTTTATTGAGTTAAAAGCTTTTTTGACCCCCTTTATTATCTTGATTTGGAAACAACTATCTCTAAAGGTTCTCTTCTAATTTGCATCAATAGTGGAGTCATAAACTTATTCATAAAATAGGTTACAAGGATGACGTGAATATTTGGAGGCTTATCTCTTAGTTGACATCTTTTTACAAAATCTTCACTTGATCCTTAGCTAAAAGAATTAGCCTCTTTCTAGAAAAAAGCATTTTGCTTGAACAAAAAACGTTTATAAAAGGAAGGTTCATTCTTTATGCTATAATTTCCCCCTATGAAGGTGTAGAGTTTGCCAATGAGACCAAACATGATTTCTACTTCTTCAACTTCTTCAAGTTTAACTTTAATAAGGCTAATAACTGAATAGAATTTGATTTCATCTTTCATTCTTGGCGTGATGTTGCCGCTTTTGCAAAAAGTTCATAAAGTTTGTTACTCTTCTTGACAATGCCTTCTATAGGATTTATGTCCATGGTGTTCTCTCCATTTGATAGGGGTGCCTCCGTGCTCCTCTTGTCTTTGCCATTTCTAGTGATCCCTTGGTTTAAGATAATTAGATCCATTTGATAGGGTTCCTCCTTGCTCCTCTTCTCTTTGCCATTTCTAATGATCCCTTGGTTGGCTGGTTAAAGATGCTATGTCTAACGGAAATATGAAAGGTACTCTTGTTCCCGATAATGATGTCCCTCTAGGATTGAAAATGTTTGTTGAGGAGACCAATATGCTTATGATAGCTCATGAGGTCTTTGTTTCTTCTTCTCTTGACTTTTTGGATCTCTTTTGTGCTACTAGTGGTTCTAATATTAGTACAAAAAAACTACTTTTATGGGCTCTAATTATTTTATTCCTAGTTGTGTGAGAGATAATGGATGCCTTATTATTAATAATGGGAAAACTTTAGAATTCTTGGCATTCCTATGGGCTTCAATATTTCTCTCAAATAGAGATGGGAATGGTTTCTTAATAAATTTAGGATTCAAATTTTCATATGGTATTCTCTTCAAAGATCCATTGCTCATAGAGTATTACTCTTCCAAGCATAAACAATTTTGCAAATGCTATAAGGAGAATGATCATGTCATCAAAAGTTTGCCAAAACTAGTTGCAAAGAAGGCAATGAAGAAAGAGGCTTGAATTGTTCTTATAGAGGCCTCAACACCTAAAATAGAGTACGTTATTCTTCTTCAAAGTAAAGAATAGGCATTTACTACTATATGTAGCTATGACTCATCTTCTCATGAAGAGTGTATGTCTTCACTAGACTAAGATCTTTGGAACTTGGATAGTGCGGCACGGGGTGGGGGGCCTGCGAGCATGCACGATGGGCGCAAGGAGGTGGGGATGGATGGAGGTGTGACAAGGGAAGAGATAAAGAGAGAGAGAGAGAGAGAGAGAGAGAGAGAGAGAGAGAGACAAAGAGAGAGAGAGAGAGGGATAGAGAGATAGAGATGGTGGGGGCTTACGAGCATGGGGGATGGGGCCACGGAGGTGGGGAGGGATGGTGGTGTAGTAGAGAGAGAGAGAGAGAGAGAGAGAGAGAGAGAGAGAGAGAGAGAGAAAGAGAGAGAGAGAGAGGGGGGGATGGGGGACATATGGGATGGGGGCAGGAGGCAAGGAGGGATGGAGGTGCAATAGGGGGGAGAGAGAGAGAGAGAGAGAGAGAGAGAGAGAGAGGCTGGGTAGCTTGTGGGGTAGCGGGCTTGCGGCATGTGGCCAGGGAGGTAGGGAGGGATGGAGGTGCGGTGGAGAGAGAGAGAGAGAGAGAGAGAGAGAGAGAGAGAGATAGAGAGAGGCACGGGGTGGCGGGATGGTTGTATGGTAGGGAAGAGAGGGAGAGAGAGAGAGAGAGAGAGAGAGAGAGAGAGAAAGGAAGACTTTTTAATGTATATTAGAGGCCAAAATTGGCCTATGAGACAAAACATATACATCAGTATGATCCAATCCACTGTGATCCCAAAAGGAAAATAAAGTGTGAGTAGAAAACAGAGCATAAAAGGAGTGGATAATAGCTCGCATCGAGGGTGTGGGTTGCTATGGGTATGCACTCTATATGATCAATAGTTGAGATACAAATATGATATGCATAGGGAGGGGAGGCTTGGTGGATTCATAACCCTCTAAATGCCTGGAGTGACAGTAGGATATAATGCATAGGTGGGTAAGGCATCATGGCAATCCTCAAAATTCTCTTCACATCGAGATCGGTAGGTTTGCGTTCTTGAAATCTCTGTATCTCCATGTCATGGCATGTGTGCATTGCATGAATCTCTCTCTAGTGGGGATGGGCTCTTCAGAGTGGGGGTCTCGATTGTCAGTGCTATCAACTAAGCTCATGTGCTCTTTGTAATGTGACACCCCACGTCGAGCTGGGTCCTCGAGTGTTTGTGGATCTAACAAAATTTGTAATATGACTTTGGGTGGCCCGGTGTATCTCCATTTGTTGTAGAAGTGAGGCACCAGAGTGCTGGATCTCTACAAGAAAACAACCTAGAGGGTGTTGCTCCTCCATCTCCAATAAAGTCCTATCTCTCTAGGCCCCCTGAAGAGTTGTGGGTAGCAGTCTCTCATATCCTTATATGTATGGCATCTACATGTGTAGTGCTCCTTGTCTCCACATTTGGTGTATGTAACACCACAAGAACTAAGCTAAAGTGATATTATAATTCCTCCATAGCCATCATTTGCTAAGCAACACTCCAAATTTCAAAACTTTATCACAAAACTTAGTGAAATCCAAATATACACTCTCCAAAAATATGTGTCTTTTCATCTAGCTTCAAATCTAATCTGTATTAGCTTGATTCTTGGAAATTTTATCATTTGCCAATAGAAGTTCTTGCTAATTTTAAGTAACATATCTCAAGAAAAACTTTCAAGTAATAACTTTAGAATCTTCTGAATTCACTTCAACATTAGAACTATGTCTCAAATCTGAAAAATGACTTCATCGATTTGACATACCTTTACTATTAGACTAAGTTCTCTGATTACACGTCCCCTTTTGCAAAGATCTTTTGTTCAATTGTGATTGAAGGTAGTAGCTTCAAAATGAGCTATGATTCATGAAAAACTTTACACTATACTATGAGATATGACCTTTAGAAGATCACTGAAAAATGTGCCCAGAAACTGGTAACTATCAACTAACTTTCACACTGATATGAAAACACTTAGAATTCTCTACACAAGAGGAATTAGATCAAATCCTTCTACACAAACATGTGTTATATATTAGAGAAGATGTGTAAAAAAATTTCTTGGCTTCATTCTGCTCATAGGCATGGAAAACTCTCCTGCTCTGAGTAGCTTTTCCTCAACATCTCTCTCAGAAAATACCCGACCTTCTCTCTACACATTTAGAACTAAAAATCAATTTCTCACATATCTTTTTCAACTCAAATTGATTTATATGCATATGGTCTATATACTCCTAGACTCAAAATCACAACTCTAGAATTTCTATGACAAGATTAAACTCTAATTTTGCACTATATTACAAGTGTGAATTTGTCCCTTCACTTAGGCTTGATTTTTTGAGTGTTTTTCTTTCACTTCTCTTTGTCTTTATTCTTCCTTCATATGCCTTCATGTCTTTATGTTTAATTAGTGAGTGAAGCCCCAACAGCTCCCCCTCGATCACTAATTAGCATTCTCTATCTTCTTCATATATCCTTCTTCTCTTTTATTCTTGCCATTTATTTGAATCTACTTGTCTTCACTCCATCAAAGCTCTTTGTCATAATATCTGCAATCTGGTCTTTTGTAGGAGTGTATACTACTTCAAGCTCCTTCTCCATTACCTTTTCTCTCAAAAAATGATATTGAATCTCTATGTTCTTTGTTCTTGCATGGAATACAGGATTTGCTGCAAGAAACAATGAACTCATATTGTCTCCATGTATGATAGGTATACCTTGATCAATATCCAAGCTTTTGAACAAGGTCTGCATCCATATCACTTCTTTAGCTACTTCCACAAGTCCTTTGTACTCAGATTTAGTTGATGATAAAGCAACTATATGTTGCTTGTTTGAGCACCAACTCACAAGTTTATCTCCTATGTATATCATATACCCATGTGTTGATCTTCTATCATCTTCACTTCTTGCCCAATCTGAGTAACTATATGCTGTCAACTTTATATCTGATGTAAAAGAATAATATAATTCTTCTTTTAAAGTTCATTTGATGTATCTAAGGACTCTTTGACCTACAATCCAATGTTGATCCTTTGGATTGTATGAATTGTGAAAGAACTCCCACTACATAACTAAGATCAGGTCTTGTTAGTGTAGCATAAATCAAACTTCCCACTAAAGATTGATACTTCCTCATATCCTTGATTTCTTCACCATCATATTTACTGAGTTTATGCTTGACCTCAAGTGGTGTTGATGCTTCTTTGCAATTCTCCATGTTAAAATTCTTCAATAGGTTTATAAGATATCTCTCTTGTGATACATATATGCCATGATCTGCATAAGTGATTTCCATTCCAAGAAAATATGATAAGTTCCCTAAATCACTTATCTTGAATTCCCTCTCAAGTAATCTCTTCACCTCCTTGATTCCTTCATTTGAAGTACCTATGGTTATAGTATCATCTACATAAATACAAATGTAGATCATACCTTCATATGTTCTCTTGATAAGTAAACTTGCATCTGCCTTTGAACTTTGATATCCAAGATCATTGAGATACTTCACAAGTCTATAATTCCAAGCTCTTCGAGCTTGCCTTAATCCATAAAGTTCTTTTCTCAGTCTGCAAACATAATTTGGATACCTGTAATCTACAAACCTTTGAGTTTGCTCCATGTTGACTTCATCTCATATATATCCATTTAAAAATGCATTGTTTATATCCAATCGACTCAATGTCCATCCTTTTGATGTTGCAATAGCAATGATTGTCCTTATGTTTGACATCTTTGCTACAGAACTGAATGTCTCATCATAATCTACGCCATGAGTTTGAGCATAGCCTTTGACTACCAACCTAGCTTTGTATCTTCCATCTGCATGCTTCTTAACTTTGTAAACACATTTATTTCCAATCACTTTCTTACCTTTATGTTTTGGAACAAGTTCCCAAGTCTTGTTCTCTCCAAGTGCATTGAACTCTTCCTTCATTGCTTCTTCCCATTGTTTCTTACCCTTTGCTTCATCATAACTTTGAGGTGCTTCATCTTCATTAACCATGTAAGCATAATTTTTCTGAGTCAAATAAGAAGTATCATAGGAATACCTTGTTGGTTGTCTCCTTAATCTGGTTGACCTTCTTGGTTCACACTCCATCTGTATCTAAATATACTTCTTCAACAAATCTAGGTACATCTTCATTTCTTCTAAATGATCCAATCCAGGATATGCTTGCTTGCATATGATCTTCATCTCCATCTACCTGTATATGCGATTTACCTCTTTCACTTCTTCTTACCTCTTCTTCAAATGTTTCAAGATTACACTCTTTATCTGCATACCAACTCTTATGTTCATCAAATCTCACATCTCTAGAAACAATAGATTGTTTTTCTAGAGGACCCCAGAGCCTATATCCCATTTGCTTTTCATCATATCCAATAAACACATATTTTTGAGCCTTTGGTTCAAGCTTATGGCTGAGTTATGATGGTACATAAGCATATGCAATTTATCCAAAAACCTTACAGTAATCAAGTGTTGGTTTCTTACCCCACTTTAAGATTACTCTAGCAAACTCAACCAAGGTTCTATTCATCCTTTTTGCCACAGCATTTTGTTGAGGTGTATACCTGCAAGTTATTTCTCTCTTGATACTTGCATGCCAAAGATAATCGTTGAATTCTTGAGAGAAGTAGTCTCCCCCTTCATCAGACCTTAGGCTCTTAAGCTTTTGACCTGTAACTCTCTCTGCATATGCATGAAAATTTTTGAAAGCTCCAAACACTTCTGATCTCTCCTTCAAAAGATAAATGGTCATCCATCTTGTAGCTCATCAATAAAAAGAACATAATAACTAGAACCATCGATTGATCCTTCTTTTGTTTTCCCCATACATCTGTATAAGTAAGCTCTAGCAAAATATCATGTTTGAAACCTTTCCTCTGAAATGATAGCTTGTGTGCTTTTCCCATTTGAAAAGCTTCACATTTATAGATCATATGTTGGCTCTTCACATTTGGTAGCCTTATTACAGATTGATTCTCCACCATGGTTTTCATTCCTTTTTCTTTGAAGTGTCCTAATCTCTTATGCCAGAGATCGAACTCTATAAGTAGTCCATCAACATGTGTGGTCCCTTGCACTTTAAGAGTAAAGAGTCTACCTTCCTTCTTACCATAGACAATTTGATTGTATCCATTTTCTGGACCTTCAACAAATACTCCTTCATTTGTAAATTTGACTTGAAAAGATTTCTCTACTATTTGTCCCTCACTAATCAGATTCTTTGGTATTGTTGGAACATACAAGTCATTTGTTATCAAATCATCTCCACTCCTACACTTCACTTTCCAACTGAATGCACACTATGTTTTGTATTATCACTTGTTTGTATTGTGTGACTTGCAATGCCTTCTTCCAATTCTGATAACAATTCTATATTACCTCACAAATGATTAGAACAACCAGTCAATATAGAATACCTTGAGATCCTCCTTCTCTGATGCACTTATTGAATTCATCATCAATGTTGTATCATTGTCATTTTGTGTATCATTTGCATAGTTGTAATAGGTAGTGTTATAAGATTGATTCTGAGTCTAATTTCTTCCTCCACCTCTACCAAAACTTCCTCTTGAATTTTGTCTTCCTCTTTGGAATTGATTCTAAAACCTTCCACCTCTTTCTCTGCCATTATTGCTTTGATTTTGATTTGATCCTTGTTGGTTATGCCAACAATCATAAGCTAGATAATTGCTCAATCCACAAATCCAGCGTGTCTTCTTGTTATTGTTCTAATTACCTCTTCCTCTTCCATTTATTCTACCTTTAGCCCTGCCATTACCTCTTCCTCGCATAATTTGCTTGAGTAGTCAACTCTTCTTCATCCTTTGCTTTACCTTTATCACTTTTCTTTTTATTCTTTGCATACATAGTAGAGCTATGTCCTTTATCTCCATCTGACTTCAAATCTTGCTCAAATGTAAGCATCAATCCAAGCAATTGATTCAATTCTGGTACAAAATGATTTAATGAAAATTTAGTTGAAAGTACAAAAGGTTTCCACCTTTCATCTCCTCTCAATCCTATAGGCAATTGTGCGTTCAACCTATGATCTTCAATATCATCATCTATAGATCCAAGGCTATCTACCAAGTCCATCTTAGTGACATAATCACTAATGCTCTAAATTCATTTCTTCTTAAATGTGGTAAACTCTGACCATAAGCTAGCCTTCCTTGCTTTAGTAGTGTTTTGGAAGTGATCTTCCAAAGCATTCCATATATCTTTAGCTATTTCTAAACCTCTGATATGTGTTAACAAACGATCTGTGATAATGTTGTATATATAAGCCATTGCACTTGCATCTTTCTCCTGCCATAGCTTCAAAGCTTCTAATTCCTCTTTCCTTGGTTGACTATCATCTTCAAACGTAGGCTTCTCTTCTTCACCTATCACATATATCATTAGATCCTTACTCATGAGTAAGGATTCCATTCTCATTACCCAAGCAGGATAATTATCTCTGTCCAATTTGTCAATAGATACATGATCTACCATAGTCTTCTTGCTTCTGTTGCAACCTTTGAGTATAAAGTTAAAGTCTGTTACCTTTTGTAGATCTTTACCCTTGAGAATAACTTCAAAGTGCTCCTTTGATGCCTTTTGTTCTTGAACACCTCAGCTTTCACCTTTTCAATGCAGAACTCTTCAACTCCTCTTGTATTTACAACTCCTTTCACTCTTCAGGACCTTTCTGCTCTGATACCACTTGTTGGTGTATGTAACACCACAAGAACTAAGCTAGAGTGATATTAGAATTCCTCCATAACCATCATTAGCTCACTAAACTTAGTGAAATCCAAATATACACTTTCCAAAAATTTGAACCTTTTCTTCTAGCTTCAAATATGATCTATATTAGCTTGATTCTTGTAAATTCTTCTGATCTTCTAGTAGACATTCTTGCTAATGTTAAGTAACACATTCCAAGTAAAACGTTCAAGTAATAACTTTAGAATCTTTTGAATTCACTTCAACATTTGAACTATGTCTAAAATCTGAATCGATTTGACATACCTTCACTGTTAGACTCAATTCTTTGAGTACACGTCCCGTTTTGCAAAGATCTTTTGGTTAATTCTACTGAAGGTAGTAGCTTCAAAATGATCTATCATTCATGAAATCCTTTACACTATACTGTGAGGTCTGACCTTTAGAAGATCAGAGAAAAATGCACCAAAAAACTCGTAACTATCAACTAACTTTGAAACTGATATGAAAACACTTAGAATTCTCTACACAAGAGGAATTAGATCAAATCATTCGATAAACACATGTGTTATCTATTAGAGAAGATGTGGAAGAAATGGCTTGGCTTCATTCTACTCATAGCCATGAAAAACTCTCCTACTCTAAGTAAGTTTTCTTAACATCTCTCTCAGAAAATACCCGACTTTCTCTCTACACATTTAGAACTACAAATCAGGTTCTCATATATGTTTTTCAACTCAAATTGACTTATATACATAGGATCTATATACTCCTACATTCAAACTTGTAATTCTAGAAGTTCTATGCCAAGATTAAACTCTAATTTTGCACTATATTACAAGTGTGAATTTGTCCCTTCACTTAGGCTTGATTTTTTGAGTGTTTTGCTTTCACTTCTCTTGGTCTTTCTTCTTCCTTCATATGCCTTCATGTCTTTATGTCTAATTAGTGAGTGAAGCCTGAACATCCATCTCCTCTAAACATATCCTACATAATCTCTCATCCCTAGGGGTATGTGCCACTCACCTAACCTCAATCTCGAGCTGGTGTGATGATAATCGAAGGTGCCCAATGGCCACTCTCTCCGCTGGTGCCATGTATGTATCCTTGTATGGTGGTTAAATGAAACCATATGCTATCACTGTCAAGACGTGCTCTCTGTAGTGTTGTCTCTTTCTGGGAAGAGGCTCTCGTGGCACTATCCATGTCTCCTTGACGTGTATTTGTAGTAGGTCATGATGAATGATCATGTTCCTCTCCGAATGAGAGAGGGTAATGTAGAGGGAAGAGAGGTCATACTGAAAAGGGGGAGATCGGTAATGCTCATGCCATGGTCTTCCAACCATCAGTAGGTCTGCGCATACCAGTCTCTCTCATGCCGTGTCTCTGCCAAATGTCTAGAGCTCTCAAATGCGAGCCTGGTGAGTCAACTGGTGGGGAGCTCTCTAACTCTCATAATAAAGGTCACCAGCTGAAAGAGGGCCTCCACTAGCATCGGTGGTGTGCCACGCTCATCTCATATAATGTCATGTGGAACAGAGGGCTTGCGGTAGAGCAAGCATGAGATCATGGTGACCTGGGGACTATCAATCCATGTACACATTGCCTCCATGATTCCTACTGCCCATACTGCCACTGCGTACATAAGTGCGGGTGTCACTAGAGTATCAAATAGCCACCCCTTAGTTTGGGCTCTTAAAAATGTGCCTGAAAGCATCATCTCTCCAATCTGGAAAGTGCCACATAGTCTTGCATGAATCTATCTCTAGCTCCCTATGCCATGGAGAATACCCCTGTGCTACCTGAGAAGGTGACACCTAAGTAGACATACGAGTCCACTGCCTCTATCTATCCTCCAGGTGCGGTTAAAGAGGCACGATGGCATACTATCCTCGAGGTGTGGAAGATCATGACCTTGGTCTTGCCAAGGATCATTGTGAGTCCTCTCTCCATGTAGAAGGTATCGAGCACATGTAAATGTGACTACAACCCCTCCTATGACTATGAAACCAAGACAATGCCATCAACATATAATAGGATGTGTACTGGCATACCTTCGCGGTCTCCTCCGAGCCCTTCTGCTTGCTATATATACTCCGGGATCTCGTCGATGTAGAGACCAAAGAGAGTGGGTGAGAGAGGGCAACCTTGTTTCACACCAATGGTGCTAACAAGGTTGTCGGATAGGCCACCGGGGCAGCACATCCTACTTGTGACTTGTGTATACAAAGCATGGATGGCCCATAGCATGTGTGATGGTAGCTGTAACTCTTGGGGTCTCCATGTTACTCTCTCTTGAGGGACTATGTCGAGGGCTTTGCAAAAGTCCACAAAGCAATAGTAGAGTCTCCGCTTCCTCACCTTCACACTCTCAATCAAGCAACGAAGTATGAAGTGTTGGTGGATGGTGGAGAAAGTGCAGCATAAGACTACCTGGCTGGGTGCTCTAATCCCAGCTGCCTCAGCATGTGCACTGAGCTCTGCCTTTAGTACTATCCCATAGATCTTGGCCAGGATGTGGCCTATCATAATATTCTTGTAGTTCCTAGGGTCCATCATATCAACAAATCTATGGATAGGCACAATGGTATGCATAGTCCACAAGTCAGGTAACCCCTCAACCAAAGCACAGTTCAAGAGTTGGGCGATCATGTGGGAAACTATACCAACTGCATATATGAAGTGCTCGCCCTATAGTCCCATGTTTTCTATTGAACGGCCATGCTGTAGCCTATGGATGGCCTGTCGTACCATGCCTGTCGTGAATAGGGTGGATATCACAGGACGCGGTGTGGGAGGGATCGGCAATGGGGGTTGTCCTAGGACATCATATAACCTCTGGGCATAGGTGTGCCAAGTCTAAGGATCTGCTATGGGTATAGGTGGGCATGGCTCACATAGGGCCCTCCACATGGTGGTGCAATCCCTAATCATGAGAAGGTCAAACAGCTCTAGCTCCTATCGGTCCTTGAAAGCTCGCCGCTTCCGACATGTGAGAGCTTGCATCTGTCATCTTGCCTCCCTCTCTGTGATGGATCCCAAGATACTCTCTGCTCTGCGATGTTGGTATAGTCGTCTACACTCCTCATCGTACCATCTACTCTAGGGTGTATTCCCTAGCCGTGTCAAATGTGTGGTGTTCTAGGTTGTGTATGGGAAGGTGAGAGTAGCAGATGTTTGGAGGATCAAGGAGAGGTTGGTGATGAGGTTGTTGAATGGGGCGGAGGGGTCAAAGGAGTAGAGAACATGGGAGCTATAGATATGTGCTAGTTCATGTCTAAAGTGAATAGTGGTATGGGCATGTGGCTATATGGTTGTGGGGTGGAATATGTATGGTGAGCTGCATATGGATAGGGCGACATATGTTTGATCAGCTCCGATCGGTATGGATGGGATGGTGAATGAGGTGATGCGATGTGTCGCCTCCAGGAGTCTGATAACATAGTCTACCACATTTCCTCCATGGGATTTTGTGCGTGGAATGCAGGAGAGACCACGCAAGATGGGCTAGGTCGCCATCCCATTATAAATAATGAGACGGTGTGTTGCTCCCATCTGGAGTAGGTGTCGACCGTATGAGGTGGGTGTGGCGGTGTCGACTGAGGCTTTGAGTGTAGACATGTCCTCCATGGTACAGAGCATCTTAGGGTCATCAAAGTCATAGATATCACACTAGTGGCTCTGAGTGTGGGCATTGATGTCTCCTATAAGCAAGACTTTGCTCATCCTTGTATACTCCATAATGGTGTCACTGAGGCAGTCATATGGTGATGGGGTGTCTGGTCCCTCCCCCTCGGAGGGTTGCTCAAAGGCATGTGTGAAGCACGAGTGGATGGGTGCAATATAGCAGATGGCAAAATATGTTGCTCTCTCCTCTGATAGCTAGAGGCATATCCACATGAAATGTGTCATTCGGTCTTTGGCTACCACCTGTACCCTGTGCTGTAGTGAATGTCTATAGAGCACGACTACTCGTCTTGATCCTCATATGGTGTGTTGTCGCATCTATCCACGGTGAGCTCACTCCCACCTGTATCCCTCAATCCTTGGTAGGCTCCTCTACAGGCTCTTGTGTGTCTCTGTCAAGACATGTCTCTACCCTCCATCACCTCCTCGAGGTGCCCTAGATGTGTCCATTAAGATCCATTGTAGTTCCAGACTGCAATGTGCACCTCTTGCTCTCATGTCTCATAGGCCGTGAATCCCTTATCAATGGGTCATCATCAATGATGACACGACCATATCTATATAGGGCACGATGTCCCTCCCATCAAGCCTGGAGGACACATTGCATGCATGCACGTCTGTGCTATACCTGCATCCATGTGAGGTCATCATCCAAATAGATCAGGGTGCTTCGTGTAGTGCATAGTACTACCCATCATCTAAGGAAGTCTCTCCTCTGGGCCTCATCCCAGAACTCAAGGATAAGTGCTCTACTCCGTGTGGTGTCCGGTCGTGCTCTCCAAGCTCTTCTGAAAGGGAGAGGCTCATCCATGTGGTATCCAAGAAGTATGCACAAGTGACACCCATCCTGCTACAGTGATCTGTCTGTCTCTCTAAGGCTGGAGATGTGGACATTGAGTGTGCGAGCCTATTGCATCCGCTCCTCCTCAATGGTGGTGTGTACTATGTCGATCTCTTCATCGTGGTTGTTCTTCTTTGCCTCTTATCGAAGGTTTTTTCGATAACTTTGACCCTTTAGCCTGAAGCTCACTCTGAACCATCTCTATGCACCCTTTCTTGATACTCACTGAGATGTCCTCTAGCTTTGGGGTGATCTCCCCCTCCTTAGAATGTTGTCTAATTTCATTCTCATATCAGTAAGCCTAGTGTGCAGCTCCTCCTCATCCTTTGAGTGCTACTTGCGGATAGCAAAAAGCTCTTCCCAAAGGGACTTGTTTTCTTTCTCCAAGGCTGGTACCTTGGCTTTAAGGGCGATGACTCTATGGGTAGCCCCGTTTAGTCTAGAATCCCCTTCTTTCTTATGTTTCCCTATCAACTCTCGGAGGGCATGCTCTAAAGTGGCTAGTTGTTCCTCCAACTTGGGAGCCATGGAAGGAGAGAGAGAGAGAGAGAGAGAGAGGAGCACGGGGTGGCGGGATGGTTGCATGGTGAGAGAGAGAGAGAAAGGGAGAGAGAGAGAGATTTAGAGAGAGAGAGAGAGAGATTTAGAGAGAGAGGGAGATTTAGAGAGAGAGAGAGATTTAGAGAGAGAGAGATGAAATACAAGAGTTCTACTATAAGAAAATTTATTTCATGGAATGGTTGATTAATTCCGTCATACTTTGAGGTTTAACTAGGGCTAGGGCATGTGTTAGAGTAATTAAATATACATGGATTATGAGAGAAACCAAAGAGAGAGAAAGAGAGAGAGAGAGAGAGAGAAAGAGAAAAGAGAGAAGAGGATGAGGGCACACGGGGCAGAGGGATGGTGGGAGTGAAGGATGGTGGAGGTGCGGGAATAAGGGGGAGAGAGAAAAACAGAGAGGGGAGGGTTGGCGGGTGTGAGAGGATGTGGGTGTGAGGTCAAAAGGGGGTGCAGGTGCAAGGGTGTGAGAGTGAAAAAGTGTTGCATGTGTGAGGGTGTGAGTCATAGATCATAGATCAATGATTTATTCACTTGAGGGGAGGAAGGTGATCGATGCCATTGGAAATGGGCCAAGCTTTTCCCCTATTCCCATTAGGTTCCCCGAATTGATGTAGTGCATAAATGTGAGATCCTCAACATGTGCATGGCCTCGAATGCAAGACAAGGAAAGTATTCCAAAGCTCATTGTACTTCCTCTAACTTATGAATTAGGGATGATTGTCATATTTTCTGCTCTACACTCCCACATCAAGTCTTTGCACCCCCCCCCATGGAGCTACTTCTTTTATTTGCTTATTCAATCGAACAAAAATGAAATAAAAGAAATGAAATGAACTGAATTGGTATGTACAGTGAGTGAATTCTTTCCCATTAGAATTAATTCAAGTAATTCTCTACCCTAGAGATATTGACCAAGGTCATCTTTTGACCCTACAAGTCCTCTTACTGTAGTTCTCCTTGTGGAAACACCTTTAGTGCTTTGTACGGTCCTATCTACTTAGGTGCCATTTTGGTTGATGGAGTTGGGATCTAATGCACCAAGACAAAGGATCCGTCATGCACTTCATTAGCCCTTAGATACCCGTGATGCAACCTTTTGCATGCTTCTTGTGTTACCTGTAGTTTCTTCATAGCTCCTTTCTTGTATTCTTATAATGCCACCACTCTCATGATGGGAGGCTCAATTCCAATGGTTCTACCTTCATATTCTTTCTTGAAAATAAATTCAAAGGGCACCAATGCCTCTTTACCATATACTAAGAGAAACAGACTCTCGCTAGTGGTTCCTCTTCTAGTAGTACGGAAGTCCCATATTACATCGATCAAAGCTTGCAACCAAGAACTCTGGTGGTCAAAAGCCAATTTGTGTAGCA
Organism: Ceratopteris richardii; assembly: GCA_020310875.1. Taxonomy (NCBI): domain Eukaryota; kingdom Viridiplantae; phylum Streptophyta; class Polypodiopsida; order Polypodiales; family Pteridaceae; genus Ceratopteris; species Ceratopteris richardii. Next base: position 25,969,073 of record CM035411.1, on the reverse strand, counting down.
GCTCCATTAATAGTTTGTTCAAGCTTTCTACTTGTCAATTTCCCTTGGATAGTAGGCACATGACCTTTTGTGAAAGACCTTGTACCTGTCAAAGATGAATTGGAGCAAATGATTTACATATGCTTGAGATACACTTACCACATTGTACCATGCTAGGAATGAGGATTGTGTTGCTTACCTCCGAAAACAAATGGAGAGTGAACACATGAATGAAGGTGATTCTATGGACAGTTTTCTCACAAAGATCAAGGATTTGAAAGAACAGTTGATTTCTACTGATGAAGTTATACGAGATAGCTCACTTATGTAGACCGTTCTAAATGGTCTTCGTGACTCATATTAGAGTTTTGCTTCTACTCTTCATTTGATGATGAAAGGAAATCCAAATGCCTTTTCATTTGAGGATTAAGTCTCTATTCTGTTGCAGGAGGATTACTCTAGGTAGAACACATCTATTATGTGTGTTGCAGATCAAGATTTCTTGGCTAGTCAGATGGGCAAAGGTGAATGGAGCTCTTCTACTAGTAAGCAGAAATCTTTAAATGTTGCACATTCAAAGAAGGAAGTCCAAGATGAGAAGAAATCAGAAAAGCAGAAATTGTTTTGCAAATATTGTAAAGAAAATGATCATGTCATCAAGAGCTATCCAAAAGTGGCTACAAAAGAGGCAAAGAAGAAAGAGGCTGGAATGGTTGTTATAGAGGCCTCTACATCGAAAATAGAGCCTGCTAATCTTGTGCAGGAAGAAGAATGGGTGTTTACTACTATTTGCGGTTTTGACACATCATCTTCTCATGAGCAGTGCATGTCTACAATAGACTCAGATGTTTGGTACTTTCATAGTGGGGCGACCAAACATGTTACCTTGCACCGTAGTTTCTTCTCTTCGCTCGAGCCTGCCCCTAGAGGGAATACTATTAAATGTGCCAACAACTCCTCCTATCATGTTATGTGAGTTGGTAAGATCATTTTGACTACTGCTCATGGTAGTTCTTTCACTTTGGCAGAGGCTTTGTTCATGCTAGGGATCAAGAAAAATCTGTTATGAGTTTCTACATTAGCCAAGATTGGCTTGGTTATGAAATTTGTTGATGATAGATGTACAGTTTATGATCTATCAAATGGCGACATCATTATTGCTTCTGGCATTTTATGTCATGGTTTGTATAAGCTCATAGACTATGAAAGATCGGTAAATGGTTTGGCATGTTCAGTACATGATTCTCAGGCTATGTCAGATGCAAAGCTTTGGCATGCACGCTTTGGTCATCTGAATTTTGCTAGTTTGCTATGTTTGTAGAAATGTGAAATGGTGTCCTCTTTGCCCAAACTTGAGGCACCCTGTAAACATGTATGTGAAGGCTATATTTTGGGCAAAATGCAACATTCTTCCTTTCCAAAATATGGTTCAGTTCCGGCTACTCTGAAACTGCAGCTTGTACATAGTGATGTCTGTTGTCCTATGCATACACCTTCTTTTGGGAACTATCTTTACTTTGTGACTTTCATCGATGATTTTTCCAGGCATGCATGGGTATATCCATTGAAGGAAAAGTTTGAAGTGTTTATGTACTTCAAACAATTTTTGGTTTTGGCTGAAAATCTATCAGCATGTAAAATGGGCACCCTCTGTTTTGATCGAGGGGGGGAATATATGTTTTTTGACTTTAATGCATTTCTGGTTGAACATGGGATAAAACATTAGTGATCTATGCATTTCTGGTTGAACATGGGATAAAACATTAGTGATTTATGCGTGAATGAAATAACCATATCATTTGAAGCGAGTCACATAATTTAAAGGCGACCGAATGTATACATAATTTAAGGAATGTTCGATTTATTAATTGTCATTGAGTGTTAATTTCTCTCTTTTAAGAAATCTTGCTTCAAGTGTTGATAACAAGGGATACAACTTCAACATAATCTTATCTATTGGCCTTATTTTCAACATGAATTCGGTTACTCCTTGAGTATCTGATGTTTACCCTCTTGATTATTGGAATAAATACTTTCCACAACTCTCTTGATTAGGATGGATCAACCTTTGCCGGCAACATCTGACTCGTAATGGATCTTAGGCCACTTTCAAGCCCGATCTCCTTTTCCTCTTTGGGATATTTGATGTTCCATGAGTACTATGCCTCTTCGCTATACCCAACGAATTCACTACGATGAAACAATTTCTATTGTTGGGAGTCCAATATTTTGAAGCTAGAAGAATTGGCTCTATTGAAATACCAAAACATCATCCATGCTCGACATTGACTAAAGTTGAAGGCTTGCGTGGAAGCTCTCCTGCAAAATCCTTTGTAGATTCTTTGAAAGCAAAAAGCTCATGTGAGAACTAACTTTTTGACAGGAAGAAGAAACAAGGTAATACCGATCCGCTTCGATAAGTGGTTTAAAAGTCATCAAATACACCCTCATCACTCTTTTCAAGTGTCTTGTTGTTTTTAACCCTATAGGTCATAATCCCACAAAGATGCCTATGTAGATGGAGGTTCCTAACATTCCTATTGTCTTTTACCCTTGGATCGATAGCTTATGTGGTCTGACTCGTAAATTGTTAGCTCAAATAAACAGAGGCATAAGCAACCCTAAATGGGATCCTCAAGTCATGGTGGATGTGGATGCAACTAAGCCTATTAAACCCTCTCTAATATTAAAAGATTCTGACGATGATAAATTATTACATGAGCAAAAGTTTATTTATACAAACCTTCCAAATTCTTGCTTTAAGTATTATGAACAAGGCCATTTAGTAAAAGATTGCCCTCTCTTAATGCTTGATAGTGAAGCTCACATAATTGCTAAAGTGAATGTGGCAGGAGATATGTCTACCACTAAAGCAAATGATCAACATGGAACCAAAAAAGTCACAAGTAAACCTTAGAAAAAAATTGGAGGTAAGTATATGAATGTGTTTGATCTCTTACTAACAAGGAAATGAGCAAAAATGATCCCCGTCACGAATATGTAAACATGAATAATATTGTGGATGAAGAAACCTTAGGCTCTTCAGCAAATAACCTAAGAGAAAAGATTCCTTGAGATCTTCACGGTCCATGGTAGAACTTGTCAAGAACTCTAATAAATAAACCTATCTTGTTCTGGGTTTTTTAAACGATGATTTACCTTTTTGTATTTTCCTTTTGAATTGTATTCCCATGTGCCTTGAGAGTAAGATGAAGCACTGTTGGAGTGTTGTTGTAAGACCTAAGTTGAAGGAAATATTTTTTTTTCAATATCAATCATGGATGTTATAAAGATAGTCTCTTTAAACATTAACAGAGTCATTGATCTTGTTCTTGCTAAATTTATAAACAACTAGATGAAGGACATGTATATGTTGTCTGATATTATTTATGTCCAAGAGCTTAAGATCTCTCCTTCTAAAAATGCATAGACATCTTCTTTTATGAATTCTAGAATTTCTTTCTTCTTATCATAGATATAACTTTCTTCAACATATGCATTGTGTGAGAGTAGGATATCACTTCTATCTTGAACATAGAATCTATTTCCTTTACTTTAAATTGCATAACCAATAAATACAGTTACAATGGATTTTACATCAATCTTACCACAATCCTTCTCATGAATGTGAAGATAATCTGAGGAACCAAAAACTTTGAAATAAATCACATTGTATTTCTTCCTATAATAAGCTTCATAAGGTGTAATAATCTTTAAATGGTTTGTGGAATACCTATTAAGAATGTGATTAAATCTATGTAGTGCATCAAACCAAAACTTGGGAGAAAGCTTTTTGGATGATATCATACTACATATCATCTCAACAAGTATCATGTTCTTTATTTCTGTAACACCCTTATTTTCTTGCGTGTAAGCAATAGTAAGCTGATGAGAGATATCTTTCTCTTCAAGAAAAGACTTAAAATCTTTAGACATGTACTCTCCTCCTCTACCACTTCTGAAAATCTAGATCTTTTATTGACTTTAATTTTCAACCATAGCTAAGAACTTCATAAAAGTAGGAAAAACCTCTGACTTCAGTTTAAGATCGTAGTCGCCAAATATCTTGAGAAATCATCAATGAAAGTAACAAAGTACCTGAAACCTTGAATTAAATCTATTCTCATCCAACCATTCACATATGAATTTATGATCTGCAACTTCCTTGTGGCTGTGATATGTCCATGCTTCTTGAAAGGGATTTTATGAAGGTTTCATTCAAGACATCCTTCACAAGACTTTGCATCATCTAGTAAAGAAAAAGTAGAGAAAGTCTTGGGTGTAGTGGAAGCGTTAGGGGAAGGAATGCAAGACTTAGGATTAGAAGACTTACTTTCCTTCTTGGATTGTTGAATCTTCATCTCCTTCTTCTTCTTCTTCTTCTTCTTCTTCTTCTTCTTCTTCTTCTTCTTCTTCTTCTTCTTCTTCTTCTTCTTCTTCTTCTTCTTTCCCTTTGACAATGTTAACATGGCTTCATCATTCTCTTCCATACTCTTTTGTTGATCGTCATCTTGAAGTAACAGGAACTTGCTCTTCAAATGAAAATTCTCTCTCTTATAGAGAGAGATAAAGAAGTAACAAAAGCATGATATGTAGATGGAAGTAAGTTTGGAAGTATATTTACCATCTCTTCATCGGAAATAGTTACTCCAACATTGAGTAATTAATCTCATAAACCTTTTAGCTTCACAATATGTGACAACGGATTCACCAACTTTCATTCTTGTATTGGCTTGTTGTCTCCTTAGACAAGCTTTCTTAGCAAGGTTCTTGCTCAGATAGAGATTCTCTAACTCCAACCAAGCCTGAGAAGAGATTCTTCATGACCTGCTTTTGGGTATAAAATGCCTCTTGACTCCCACAGCAATATATGAAAGTGTTTTTGCATCTCTTCAGTCCCATCTAGATTGCTCTTTTGTAGGAAGTAATCTAATAGTAGTACCACTGACTCCTTATGATTAAGTTGCTCCTTCTTCTTCATTAACATCCTTTTGAGTAGAAATAGGAATAGGGGTTCTTCTAGAAGATGAAGAAGCATCTTCTCTAACTTTTCTTGGCTTTGGATGAGTGCCATTGATAGTATTACACAAGTTCTTTCATACTAATAGATTCATCATCATAAAACTCCACATTGGATAGTTACAAATTCCCTCAAGCCGACCTTCATTCTCAAGTCTATAGTTACTCATCGTGTTAAGGGTGTATGTAAACTATGTTATGATACTAAATGTTGCAAGTGGGTGGGCTCAATAACAATATAATCTCATGTTTTTAGGATCCTTCAACACATGAGCCTTCGCATACACTATGACATATCGAGGGTATACCAACGTTGGGCATACCGACGGTCCACATCGGGGTCGGTAAGACCCTCGGAAGATTTGGGAAAGCCGCTTAGCCTCCGAACAACTGCGTCGGTATGAGCGTCGGTATAAGCATCGGTAAGTTACTGAAAGTATTGATGCTTATACTGATGCTTATATCGACGCTCGGTTTTTAATCGAGCCCGGGAGCAAACATTGGACATTTCAGGCATTTTGAACTTAGATCTTCGAATGTCGACTTTGCATGTGCGAGCAACGTACCTCTGTTTGTCACTGTTTCTCCCTTTCTCTCTCTCTCTCCTTCCCTCTCTCTCTCTCTCCCCCTCCCTCTCTCTCTCTCTCCCCCTCCCTCTCTCTCTCTGTAGATCTAAGCACACCTCTATCTTTCCAGATCTGAAGTTTTGGTAAGTATATCGCACATAATGTAGTACTCTTTTTATTTTCTTTATGTTTTTGTTTTCTAATATCTTCTCTCTTTAATTTTGCAAGAGATTTTGGATCAAGTATTTGGAAATTCGACGAAAAACAACTTCAAATGGACTTTGACGACAATGATTCAAACAATTACATCCATGTAAGTAATTGTTTTGTTTTCGATTGACATAGAGAGAGAGATACACACTCACATATGTATAAACACACACATGCATATCCATACACACATGCATATGCATACACACATGCATATGCATACACACAATGCATATGCATACACACATACACAATGCATATGCATACACACATACATGATGCATATGCATACACATATTCATATGCATACAAACATGCATATGCATACACACATGCATATGCATACACAAATAGTAATCGCCCATTCTTCTTCCTGCACAAGATTAGCAGACTCCGTTTTTGGTGTAGAGGCTTCTGCAACAACCATTCTAACCTCTTTCTTCTTTGCCTCTTTAGCATCCAATTTTGGATAGTTCTTTATTATATGATCATTCCCTTTACAGTACTTGCAAATCAGTTTTTGGTTTTTTTATTTTTTCTCATATTTATCTTGGTTCTTCGAATGTGCAGCATTTGCAGATTTCTGCTTACTAGTAGAAGAGCTCCATTTTCCTTTGCCCTTCAAACTAGCCACGAAAGCTTGATCTACAACATGATAATGGACCTGTTTTGCCTGGATTGATCTTCCTCCAACAGAACAGAGACTAACTCCTCAAATGACAAGGCATTTGGATTGCCTTTCATCATCAACAGAAGAGTAGAAGCAAAACACTGATATGAATCAGGAAGACCATTCAGAACAGTCTGCACAAGTGAGCTATCTTGTATAACCTCATTAGTAGAAATTAATTGTTCCTACAAGTCTTCGATCTTTGTTAGAAAACTATCCTTAGAATCACCTTCATTCATGTGCTCACTCTCCAACTGTTTTCAGAGGTAAGCAACACGAGCCTCATTCCTAGCTTGGTACAATGTGGTAAGTGTATCCCAAGCATCCTTAGCTATTTTGTAAGAGAGAATGTGAGGAATAATGGCACGTTTGATAGACAAATCTATCAATGCATGTGCGTGAGCATCTCTGCCATCCCAACGAATCTACTCTACAATAGGTGCAACAAAAACCGCAGCACAAATAGGAATATGCAGAATATCATCATCTTCAACACCTACATCAGCTTCAGTACTTGCAATTGTAACAGTCGCAGGTGTGATAGGACGTCTTTTAACACCTTGCACAATGTTTTACAGGCCTTTTGCAACCAATACATGTCTCATCATATAAGCCCACAATGGGTAGTTGGTACCATCCAACGTATCCTCAATAGCCAACATACAAAGTACATCACTGCTTTCAGCCATGCCCGGTGACTAAAATACCTTGATACAAAAAATTGAATGTATCTCCAAAAGTTGAACAGAACTGCCTAGACGAGTTCTACTAAACTTGTAGCAGACTTCAAGACGCTTATACTGATGAATTGAAACAGGTATATCCCTTTGCACAAAAAGACAAAATAGCCTACACAAGCAGTGCGATAGTGCGTTCGAAGGCTGAAATACTCTGAGTATGCTCACCAAATTTGGTGTGAATCTGATATTGCAACCGAAGAGGTGTAGATGATGCCCTAGATGAATCGGCGACGTGCCTTGATACCAATTTTTGGAGTTAGACGTCCACAGAAGCATGCGAATAGCACAAGGAAGAAGAAGAAGCTTGGAGCACAACACACAATATTGAATGTATTACTAGAGAATGTACAAAGTTAAGTAGCCCATTAAGGCAATAGGCATATATAGAAGCCGGGGGAAAAAAACCTCCTAAAGAGGGAAAAAAGTGTCCCAGTGGTCCTAGTGTGTTCACACACATCACTACCTAAATATATCAACACAATCATGTCATCAACATTATCCAACTTCACCACCAAATACTCTCTTGAAGAAATAAGAGATATAGTAGCCTAAAGATGCTGCTCATATCTCCACTTACACCCCAGATCAATAAAGGATTTAGAGGGCAAGGTGCCATCAAGCTCTTTTATTTCCTCAAGGATCTTCTTCCTCCTATTAGCTCTAATGGCACTAGAGAGCTTCCTATAGAAATTGAAAGTTTTTTGAACCTCCTTGATAGAACTCTCTACATTCTAGAAGGGGAGAGACCTTGAGAGAAGTGCCAGATTATGGCCTCTTTAGTTTTTCTAACAACATTAGGGATGTTAAGTAGATTAGCATCCAAATGCAGCCAACCGGCTTTATACGAGGGGGAGCCTTTACTAAGTGTTAACATAAGAGGCTTATGATCAACAACATCATAGAGGGATCAATTGTACAGTAATCGATTCTAGAAGCAAGGATTTGAACACTAGGTTGATTATTAGTCCAATAAAAAACCAGTACTTTGGAAATAACAATAAGTTCATGGTTATTACACAAAGTAAATAAAGAAGGCTTTTCCTAGCTATAGATATAGCTACCTTTTGGATTCTAATTTTCTTAAAATCTCTAGTGTTGTTTGATAAATTAAAGAGGTAATAACGTGGAACTTCTCTCAAGGTCTCTCCCCTTCCAGAGTTGGGAGAGTTCTATTCACGAGATTCAAAAGACACTTTCGCTTTCTATAGGAAGCTCGCTAGGGTCATTGCAGCTAATAGGACAAAGACGATCCTTGAGGAATTAAAAGAGCTTGATGGCTTCTTGCCCTCTAAATCCTTCATTGATTTGTAGTGTAAGTTGAGATATGAGCAATATCTTTAGGTTTGTATGTCTCTTACTTCTTCAAGAGAGTATTGGGTGGTGAAGTTGGATAGTGTTAATGACATGATTCCTTCTACATCATTTACAGTTCTATTTGCATGAGTACATCTCCATTTTGTATCTAGGAGGCACTCCATTTCTTGTTTATCTCCATTTTATATTGTATATCTTTTGTGTTTGGGTACTTTGTCATTTGCTTCTAATAGTGTATTCATTCACCTTCAAGGAGACTTATCCCACATTTCATGTAATTTGGAGATCCCTGACCAAATCTGTATAAGGAGGGCCTATCCCCCCATTTGTACCTGCTTAGAAGCTTGAGGAGTCTCCTCCATGCTCTTGGCAAGCTCATTCTAGTCCATGTGAGTTTACCCATTTCTTGGTCTATGCACTTTGAGTCTCTCACACTCTATGTTTTGTGAGTACACTCTTCTTTTCATTTTTCTTCCACATGTGTACTCTCCACATGGTATGAGAGTGCTACGTGGATGTCTTGGTGGTGTGTTGGGTGGTCATTTGGGTGGTGGTGCTTGAGTTTGGTGGTGTTGCTCTCCTCCAATTTGGAGAAGCCTTTTGCCATCACTTTACACTCTTTTGGGTTACATAAAAACAAGATCTAAAGTAGTTTTTTAGGCTTATGGATTTTATTATTTATGATAAATAACATGTGGAGGAAATGACATCTCTAAATTTAGAGTAAAAGTAGATAAAAGTGGATAAAAGTAAGAAGGAAAGAACAGCTATCTATTTTTAGACAAGGAAGCTGCTTCTATTGACAACCTCTCAAGAAAAAGAGTGGTTCTCATAAAGTAGGTGGTCGAATTGAGTGATTCTTGTTGCATTGCGAAGTTTACAACTTGTTTTATATATATAAGTCCATTTTTGTACTAAATGCAATGTGAAAACTCCATGCAAGTAGGCATTTTTGCAGATCTTCTTTCTTGTGTGTATCCGATTTCACATTAGAGAAATACCTCTCTTAAAACATATCTTAGTCATTATGAGGAGTTTTTGAGTAATTTCACTTGGAGGTCATTCCTTAGCTCTCATACATTTTATATCTATCAAAATGTTGCATATATCTTTGCATTTTCTTGCTATTGTGCATTAGTTTTCAATTCCGACAGTTAGGCATACATTGTTCTAGGAGGCCTCCACATACCTTGACTTTAAACCATTTGTTTGGGAGCTATAATCCACTTTCTTTTATTTTTTATGTTTCTAAAGCATGCTACTCTTAGTCTACTTTGAGGATATATGATTGGTTTTAATAAGTTCTACCTTTAGGGTTTCTGGAGATTATTTGTCTACAATCACCCATTTCTATTTTCCTAGAAGTTTGCATGAAAATTTGACTTCTAAAGTTTGGAAGTATTTTTTTGATCTTTTGAAGATCTTGGGAGGTCTCATCATTTTGCATTGTGTACTTTGATGTTTAGAAGTTTGTAAACATAAAATTATGGCATTTGAGCAAATTATTGTCATATTCTTCATAAATCGTATTGAATTTTCTTCTTCGTTTACAACAATTCAACATGGTAGATTTGAGTGCATCAATTGAGAAGTTATCACATAGGAGAATATTATCCCATATGGGAATTTAGAATGGAATCTTATCTCATGTCTACAGGTCTTTCGGGATTGATAACAAGTACAGAAGTGAAGCCAATATTACCAAAAGCTTCTACACAAGCAGATCGAGAAGAAAGCAAGAATGGATCGAAAGAGATAGAAGAGTTCTGTATATTATATCACAAACAGTTTCCAATACTATGATTGGACATATAAGAGGTTTGAATACTAGTAGAGAAGCCTGGGAGTCTCTAGAAAGGTTATTTGCAACTGCCAAGAGAGCAAGGCAAACACAACTTATTGGTGAGTTGATAAGAGTAAAAAAGAAGCCAGGACAATCAGTTAATGATTATGTTCTTGAGGTAAAATCTCAAATTGAAGCATTAGCCTCTATTGATGCATCTCCTAGGGAGTATATAAAGTTTAATAGCATGTTAAATGGCTTGAGAGAAGATGAAAGACGGAATTATTTCATTATATCTATCATGACTCGAGAGAATCTACCATCCTTTGAAGATTTACAAACACTCATGATGACTGAAGAAATTAACATAGAAGGTTGAAAATCTTATCATTTTCAAAGAGGTAGTAAAGGAAAAGCTCTTTATACTTCATCAAATAGAGCAAGAGGTAGAGGAAATTGGAGATGAGGAGGAAGTTTCAACAACAATGCAAGAGGAAGAGTAAGCTTTAATGCTACGAGTGGAGGAAGAACAATACAAAAAGGTCAACAGACTCAACCAAATCAGCAAGGTAACTTTACTTGTAATTATTGTGGTAAAGTTGGTCATTATGCCAGAAATTGCTTCTCCAACCCAAATCGAAGAGGTGGTTTTAGAGGACGACAAAGAGGAAGAGGCCAAGATCACATGCATCAAAACAACAATGTAGTGCAAGAGGAGGCTTAGACACAAAAGGAAAACATTCTTATGGCTATGCATACAGAGACACATAAGAGGAAGGTAAACAATAAATTTTGGTATGTAGATAGTGGTTGCTCAAACCACATGAGTCATAACATGAACATGTTTTTGAACCTACACAAGCCAGATTCGAGTCACAATTGGTATAGGAGATAGTACTGAGCATGAATTAGTATACATTCATGATTGTCCACTTAATGAACATGTAACTGTAATAAAGTAAGTATGTAATCTAGGGGTCCGACCGATTCAGACGGATCTGAAATCGGACACTGTTCGGTCATTTGTATGTATAACCAAAGATCTCGAGTTTAGACTTCCTAGGAGGTCTTGTGCTCTTGTGATGAAGTAATCCACTTAGCCTAGTGGTTAATACTAGTGTTGTACTTGGACACTTTAGTGTCTTGAAAAAGAGACAATGTTTGATTAATTTTTTAGATTACTAGGAGGAACCATTTATAAATGTAACTATGCAACATGTTGGCATAAGGGTTGAATATTTTGAGAAAAATATAGTTTTTATTAAAGGATATAAAAATTAATATTTATTCACTAATGTTATGATGTTAATTTCAATACTGGCGCAAAAATTACAGTGATGTAAGTTAGTGGTTATTTTTTATTAAAATCATGATCTCATAATTTTCATTGATCTAAATGCAATAAATTCTTTTATTTTATATATGTAAACATGTTTCTATCCATAATTAGAGATTTGTAATGAATTTTACTAGGTTTATGGCATAAAATGAATCTAATTTGTGATATGACAGTCTTATCATCTATGAATTATTTTGCAAAGTGATGGTATGAACATGCATCATTTTTTATTATCAAAATACTACTTGATATTGTTGCAACTTTTTTTTGACAACCTTAGGAGTCGAATTTCTATGTCGTTTCTTCAAGTTAAACAATACCACTGTTTTTCTACGCTAAGAAAAGGTCATTTTATGAGAAAATATTGCATATGCTACATGATTAAAGTTAACATGCTAGATTTTTCTATATAAAGTAGTTTATAATGTTTATAGAAGTATTTTGATTCATAATATATAGCTTATATCATTGAGAAAACCTATTTTTCTACGATGAATTTTTATTCTCGGTAGAGAGGAATATGGCCATTCAATGAAATATTGAGATTTTTAGTGGTATGTGAGATACATACAAAATTATTGGTTCAAAGACATGTAGCATATTGTTATGCTACTATATGATGGTTTTTGAGATAAAACACAAACCATTTTAGTGTTTTTATGAATCAATATCATATAGAAGGTTGCTAAAGTGTATAACTATATAATGAGCACCCTATATTGTACTAATTTTTTAATTATAAAAATTATTTTTCTAGTTCCCAAGACTTGTCTTAAATGATTATATGACAATAAATTAACCTTATAAAAATGATTCCAATAGGAGGAAAATTCTTTTTATGCAGATATTTCTTTCTTTTCATATATAAGTTTACAGAAAAACAGGTTTTCTCAACCATATTCAATCATTTCTATAGTTTAAGTTATCAAAAAAGGTTATATTTTATAATATATATTTTTTATAGAGCATCTAGGTATAGCTCTTTATGGAGCTTTAAGGTTTTTTCAAAATTTTATTTGATTAGTTTGTGTGATTTTTTTAATTTATTAGAAAAAAGGACACTATACTGTCCTGTTTTGGTACAACACTAGTGTTAAGACTCAAGGATGTGAAGGAGGAGGTCTTGGGTTCAACCCCCATGGGATACATGGGGAGAGTGTTTTGCCCAAAGAGATCTAGAGCCTTCTAGAAGCATCCACTTGAGTTAACTTGAGTTAACCGGGACACTTGGCACACATGCAGTTACATGGCCGACACATGGATGGTTAGTATCCACCTGTCCAAGAAGGCAATCCCCTGGAGAGAGCTATATATAGAGGCATTTGGTTGGGAGGAGAGTCATCTCTCTAGCACATGGTGGTCGTAATCCTTACATTGGTATCAAAGCCTAGGAAGTAGACTTGAGAAACGTGGAATGATCCAATGGCCTCTAAAAAAGGTGCTTGGGCACTCTTATCATGTGAAAGGGTAGGAATTGTGGAGGCGGTGCCTTGAGCATTGGACCCAACAAAGATTCAAGTGTGTCTTTGAATCTGTAGCTCAGATTGAGGCATATAAGATACCATTGGAAAGCTCTCACAATGTACTTTCCAAATCTAATGAGCTAGCTTGGAAATGTGAAGTCCTTGCGAAACCATGGGTGGCACTTGATTGAGGGTTCAAGATACCAAACATGGTTGAGAACAAGGTTCAAGACTGAGGTTGAGAACAAGGGCTCAAGACACCAAGGTTGCAAACAAGAAGGTTCAAGACACCAAGGTTGAGAGCAAGGGTTCAAGAGACCAAGGTTGCGAACAAGGTTCAAGAAACTGTTAGAGGTTGAGGAAATCAATTCAAGGGTACCTAGGGAGTTCAAGGGGCTAATCATTGAGGCTAAAGGGATACAAGAGCATGCCATTGAGGACAATGATTGACTAAGGGGGGAAGAATGTAATAAAGTGATAGGTAGGAGATGGTTGAACCACACCCTTGAGAGATAGGAGATGGTTGAACTACACCCTAAGAGATTAGGAAGTAATCCTCAACCATGGCTTTTGGGGCAAGTGGTTAGCCCATCACATTCCTAACCAAGAGGTTGTGAGTTCAATTCCTTACAGTAACTCTCGGAGATGTTTTGTTTCTTCCTACTATTACAAGAAATTTGATTTTAGTTGGACAGATGGAGGACAATGGAGTGAAGGTGGATTTTGATAATAATCAGTGACAGTCTTATCAAAAGAACACTGGGACTTTTCTTATAAGAGGACAAAAGGTAAATAAATTACATACTTATGAAGTTGAAGTTCCAGATTATATAGGTTATAAAATGGTCAATGGGGCCCAAGTAAGTCAATTGGATTTATGGCAAAAAAGATTAGGACACATCAATGTTGGTAGATTGAAGGATATTGCAAAGAAATTCTTGGTTGAAGGCCTACCACAACTAACTAAGCAAGATTTGGATTTTTTTTGTGAGGCATGTCAGTTTGGAAAATAGGTACGAAGTCCTTTTTCAAAAGCAGGATTGCAAAGCAGATGTATTTTGGACTTGATTCATACTGATGTATGGGGTCCAACTCAAGAAGAGTCCATGGTAGGTAGCAAGTACTTTGAAATGTTTATTGATGAATTCTCAAAGTTTACATTCATTTATTTTATGAAATACAAATCAGAAGTATTTGATATGTTCAAGGAGTTCAAATCATTGGATGAAAAGAAAATAGGTCAAAGCATAACAAGATTGAGATCAGATAGAGGAAGTGACTATTTTTGTAATCAATTTCTTGCATATTTGGAAGAAGAGGGAATTAAAAAGGAGACTATGAATAGATACACACCTCAAAAAAATGGTGTGGTTGAAAGAAGAAACAGGTCTATCTTGGAGATGGGTAGGTGCATGTTAAATGAAAAGGACTTATCACTTTCTTTTTGGGTTGAAGCATGCAATATGGCAGTTTATGTTGCTGAACACGTTACCACGTACTAAAAGTCATGTACAAAAAGCACCTTATGAAGTGTTTTATGGATCAAAACTAGATATTTCTAATTTTACAATTTTTTGTGGCATATGTTTTGTTCATGTTTCACAAGAGTTAAGGTCAAAGTTAGATCAAAGGCCACAAAAAATGATTTTAATCGGTATGACCAAAGGGCAACCATGATATAGATGTGTGAACCCAAATACAGGAGAGGTAATTTTTCAAGAGATTTTATTTTTCATGAAGATAAGTCTTGGTATAAGCATGAAGTGCACGTAAATGAACAAGAAACTACAAGAAGTCATGAAGAAGAGCCAAGTTCTCCAAGCTCACAGAGATTCCAATTACACATGAAGGGGTAACTCCCCACAATCAAAAGTTGAAGAAAATTCTAGATTTAATCTCAAAGGAAATTGAGTCACAAGAAGAAGAAAGTGAAGGACCTACATCAAGAAGAACCCAATCTCAAAGGCAAGAAAAGCATGGTAGGACAAGAAGTCAATCAAGGTATCCAGTAAGAGAAGGAAGGCAACCGCAAAGATTTTCTCATGAAGCTTATATGGCAAAACTTCTTGAGGAGCAGGAACCAACAACTTTTAAAGAAGCATCAAGGGTAAAGAAATGGGTTAACGCAATGGATGAAGAAATGGCAGCTTTGCATGAGAACAATACATGGAGTTTAGTTTCAAGGCAACCTAACATGAAGGTAATTGGTAACAAATGGTTGTACAGGATAAAGAGAAACAGTGATGGTTCACTTAGTAGATATAAAGCAAGGCTTTTTGTAAAGGTTATGCACAGAGTTATGACATCGATTATGAGGAGACATTTTCTCCTGTTGCAAAGATATCAACAATAACGACATTAACTAAGTGTCTCCACAAGCAAGGTATGGAATCTTTATCAATTAGATATCAAAAATGCATTTATCAATGGTGATTTAAAAGCAGATGTATACATGGAGAAACCTACAAGTTATGAAGATCCCAAGAAGCCTACACATGTACGTAAACTCTTGAAAGAATTGTATGGTCTTAAACAAGCTCCAAGGGCGTGGAATTTTAGATTGGCAAAGTTTCTTGAAAAGCACGGATATAGATGTTGAAATGTAGATACTTCTTTGTATGTTAAGGTTGAAGGATCGTTGATTGTTTACATCTCAATTTATGTGGATGACTTGATAATAACAGGAAATGATGAAGGTGAAATAGCCAGGATCAAAACAGAGCTTGGATCTAAATTTAAACTTTCAGATTGAGGAGAATTGACATTTATAGTAATCCGATGGAACCTAATGTGAAGTACAGTATTGAAGATGGTGAACTTTTAGAAGATCCACTTATCTAGAGGTCTTTGATTGGTTCTCTTATATATGCAACTTTAACAAGGTCGGATATTACATTTAGTGTAAGTACATTGTCTCAATTCATGAACAAACCCACAGATGTACATATGCAAGCAGCTAAAAGGGTGTTGAGATATTTGACGGGTACATTAAATGAAGGTTTGGGCTATAAATATCATGAAGCTATGGATTTGAAAGCATACAGTGATGTAGATTGGGTTGTAAATAAAGATGATAGAAGGAGTACAGGTGGATATCTGATATTTACAAGTAATAATTTGGTTTTGCGGAGTTCTAAAAAATAGCCTACACTAGCAATTTCAAGCATGGAAGCTAAATATAGAATTCTTAAGAATGCAACATGTGATATTATGTGGTATTTGAAGCTTTATCAAGACATGAATCTATCTACATCACATCCACTACTCTTTGGAGATAATGTAAGTTCATTACAACTCGCATCTAATCTAGTGTACCATGCAAGAACCAAACACATCGAAGTACAATATCACTACATCCGAGAGAAGGTGGTGAATGAAGATATTGATATTCAATATGTTGGAACTAAGGATCAAGTAGTAGGCATACTCACAAAAGAAGTGGATGCTCAGAAGCTCAAGCAAATCAATGTTCTACTTGGAGTCAAAGCTTTGGATTTAGAGCTTGAGGGGGGCAATACCACATAAGAACAAGCTCTAAAGTAGTCTTTTAGGCTAATGGATTTTATTATTTATGATAGATAACATGTCAATGCACTCACATCTCTAAATTTAGAGTAAAAGTAGATAAAAGTAAGAAGGAAAGGAGACGTGTCTATTTTTAGACAAGGAAGGCGCTTGATAGCCTCTCAATAAAATGAGTGGTTCTGTTAGTGTAGGTGGTCAAATCGAGTCATTCTTGTTGCATTGCAAGCTTACAACTTGTACTATATATCTATGTTTCTACAAAATTGAATGAGAAAACTCTACGTAAGTAGGCATTTTTGCAGATCTACTTTCTTGTGTGTATCCGGTGTCTCATCAGAGACATACCTCTCTTCAAACTTTCATATCTCATTCGTTATGAGATCTTTTTGAGTGATTTCACTTGGTAGAGTTTTTATATCAAAAAGTTGCATAGATATTTGAGTTTGAAATCTGTTGTACATCAGTTTGAGATTCAAATAGTTAGTCATACCTTGTTGTAGTAGGCCTCCACATACTTTGACTTCAAACCATTTTTTTGGAAGTTATACTCCATGTTTTTTGATGATTTCTGTTTCTAAAGCATGCTACACATAGTCTACTTTGAGGATATATGATTGATTTTAACTAGTTCTACTCACAACATTTTTTATGATTATTTTGCTACAATCACCCATTTTTATTTTCTTGGAAGTTTGTAGGAAAATTTGATTTCTAAAGTTTGGAAGTTTTTGTTTGATCTTTTGAAGATCTTGGGAGGTCTCATCACTTCTCATTGTGTGATGTTTACAAGTTTGTAAACATAACATGGTGGTGATTTGGATGGTGGTGCTTGAGTTTGGTGGTGTTGTTCTCCTACAATTTGGAGAAGCCTTTTGCCATCACCTAACACTCTTTTGGGTTTTATATTGCCCACTTGCCTAACCTCCCACCCTTCTTCTTCATAATACTCCCACCCGGTTTCTCCATTTCTCCCTCCTACCCATACGTTTGGCGGTTTTTTGCACTTGTTTTCATGAATTTATGCTATCGTTCATAATGTTGGTCATGCATCTTTGTTATAACGTGGATAAAAACTACCCTCTTTCAAGGAATCATTTGATGACGTTTTCATCTTGTTGGACATTTTTTTATAAAGTTCTAGTGTATTTCCATTTTGTTAAAGTGTTTATAAACACGGTTAAGAAGATCCGTTGCCGTTCTTGTCATATGTGTGTCGTACATAGTGTCACAACCAAGTGTTCATAAACACTTCATTTCTAGATTCTAATTAAGCCTCATGTTAATCTCTACATCGTGTCGTATCTCTCTGTAATCCCCACCGGGCTACGCCATTACCCTCTCTAAAGAGTGCTATGCCATTACCCTCTCTAAAGAGAGAGAGACAAAGAGAGAGAAAATGTTTGTGTAAACAATGCTTTTTTTAATAAAGGAAGTTCGGCCTTAGCCTACTCTCCTAGACTTGTATTAAATAAAGAAAAGGAAAAGTACAAGTGAAGGGGACTAGTGCCCACTGGACCCCCCAAGTCCCACAAACTTGGGGAAAGATTTACAAAGTTTAGATGGCATTACAAAGAAGGTTAATCAGCCTCTCCTCACCCTCATGTGGGGCCCACTTGGGTTTCAGCTTGTTGTTGATCAAAAGGAGCACTTGATGATGCTTGAAAGGGGGGATTTCTTGTAGTTAGCGATTCTTTTATCGAGAAAGAACAGTGATTTCTCAATCGACCACTCTTTGGGGGAGCCGCCAAAGTTATAAGCACATCTTTCCCACCAAATCTTCCATAGGACCTCCGCTCTAATGATGTTCTCTCCCCTCTGATGCTTTTTACCTATTTGATGTAAAGAAACTATCAATAAGACTTGGATCGATCTATATCCATCTGTACCTTCTCCCGCATGCAGGATGCCAAAGGTCGGATACTGTACCATGGTCAACAGCACTTCGTGAGAGAAGAACAAACCTGTTCGGCATCCTCCTGCTACGTATGATGGGTGAACGGGAGGTAGCCGCACCCTCTTCTGCATTTTAGACAACCTCGTGCTTCCACGTCCGTATGAAGTACTCCTTCTAAGACACGTGAAGTTTATTACCTTCACAGCTACCAAAGTGCTATGCAATACACCTAATCTCGAGTTTAGTTGTGTATCCAATACACATGACTTTTTCCTCCATTTCTCACATCAAAGTCATTAAGTGGATATTATGGTTTTGGTAATGGATTCTCTCCTCTACCCTCCATAATCCACCCAACTTGTAGCTAGTTTGCATTACCTCTAATATTTGGTGTTGCAATTACTGTTTGGCAGCCTCTCTCTCCATTAAATATTCAACATACTTTTGACACTATGCATTGTAATCCATCACTCAAGGATTCTTGTGTAACACTCTAGGGACTTTTAACCTCCGTTTTAACCCACATGTTTGGCCCTAGTTTCCATCTTTTTACAACAAGCAATATAAAAAAGAGGAGTATTCTCTGTGTGCTTTGAGAGGCTACTCTAAGCCCACAAGTGTGACTTTCTCTGTGTGCAATGGGATAGTCTAAGACCTCTCTATGCATCGACTTGTCTCATCTTTGGTGCCAAGTGTAGGGCTATTCTCAGCCCCCCCTCCTCCCCCCTCTCTAAGGTGTCTCTATCATCGGCAAGTGTAGGACTTTTGTAACCCCCCCTCTCCAAAGTGTCTCTCTCATCATCAAGTGTAGGGATACTCTAAGCCCCCCATCCCATCTCACGTTTTGTGGAAATTTTGACTTTAATTTTGCAAGTGTGGTATCTTATTCTCAACAACAATCATGTCAACAATTTAGAATGCAACATCATCGAGTCACTTGTATTTACCCTCATTTACGCCAATCTCTTTGCGAAAAGATGAGCAACTCAACAACACACACTAAAATCCCATGGACACCATTATAATATACCTTTATACAAACCTTTTATATGAATTAGTTGAAGGAATCAAGCAAGAGCCCGACAAAGAAAGTGATCTAGGAGCCTAGAATGTGTGGAACATCAAAGATAAGGGAGCTTTTGCTCAATTACTTCTAGTCTATGATGAATTAACCAAGGCTCATATCATCTCTTGTAAAACATCCAATGAAGCTAGGAAGACCTTGGAAGAGATATGAAGAACAAACTCCCTCTAAAATTTACACCTTAGAGGCCAAGTTTCATAACCTATCCATTAGGCCCTAGGATCCTATTTCTAAAGTTATATCCATATTTGAGGATTATTAATGTAATCTAGCATTATGTGGCCACCAAGTTTCTAGTGAAGATATGACCATCCACCTTCTCAATAAACTTTCTAGATCCCATGATATATTTGTAACCACCCTTTATAATCGCGGCCAAGTATTAACTTAGGAAGAGGTTCGAGGACTTTTGCTCCTCCACGACTCTCGAGCAAAGTTTGCATCCTCACAAGAAACCACAATGAAGGTTCAGGAACCCTTCAACAAAGCTAAATTGCTAGTCATAACACTAGAAACTCACTTAAACAAGGTTCCAACACTTCATCAAAGAAGCTTAGTTATAATTACTATGGAAAAACGGGGCACCTTGTAAAATTTCTCCACAAAAAGAAGAATACCTCCAAGTCTTCTAGCTCAAAGAAAAACTCAAAACCCTCCCAACATAGGTCTCACTATTCGAGTGAAGACCTATTTATTTCAATAAAATCCAATGCCCTAGTTACTTCGATTTCATGTCAAGAGTGGATGTTTGATAGTGGAGCCAACTCTCACGTGTGCAAAGATCAAGTATCCTTCCAAGCGATTAAGGACCATACTTGCAAAGTTTACCCAAGCAATAATAAGAGTCTACCCATCGAGGGGAAAGAAAAAGTTCAAATCACCAATGATCAAGGGGAGTGCAAGTCATTATCCAATGTATTATTTGCTCCACACTTGTGCATGAACTAATTACTATCACTTAAGGCCATCGTCGACCATGATAAAGAAGTGTTATTTGATAACACTTTTATAAAGGTGATAGAACCTAAAACTAAAGACATCATCACACAAGGCATAGAAGAAAAAGGGATATAGAAATTATCCTAATTTCTATCTAAGAAGTCACTTTCTAGCATGTGGCATCAAGGGTGTCGTCACAACCATATTTATCAAATATTTCTACAACACATAGTTAAAGGATTGACCAAGATCAGGAAAGTCAATGATGTCTGCCAAGCCTACACCATGGCAAGCAACACAGGGCTCTCGTTCCCTAGGAGGTTTCCACACAAGCTAGGAACTCTTTACCTCTAGTCCACATGGATCTCTGTGGACCCATGAATACACCTTCCCTTAGTGAATCAATCTTCATCTTTCTTATAGTACAGTACTCGTCAAGATACATTTGGGTATATTTTTTAAACTCCATGATAGATACTTTTTCAAATTTAAGAGAATGGATAACTCAAGTTGAGATCAAAGCATCCAAGACAATCAAGACTATTTAATTAGATGGCACTGGTGAATTTATAGATCACAACTTTGATAATTTCTTAAAGCAAACAGAGATAAAAAGACAAGTCCCTAAACCTCACACTCCATCCAAGAATGGAGTAGCTGAGAGAAAGATCCAAGATGTAATGAAAATGGTATGTACGATGCTTCATAACAAAGAATTACCCTTCAAGTTTTGGAAAGAAGCACTACACACTACAATGCACATGCTTAATTCGAGCTTCATTAGTGCATTGAACAACAAAACACCCTTGGATGCCTAATATGGAAGAAAGCTCAGTGTCAATTACCTTAGAATATTTGGATGTGGAGCATTTTTCCATGTGCCAAAAGTATATTGAGGTAAGCTACAGTCCAAGTCCAAGAAGCATATCTTCATTGGCTATAGTGAACAATCTAAATCTTATAGGTTATATGATCCACTCCATCATAATCTCAAAAGATATAATATTTGATGAGCTTCAATATACTCAACTAAAAATCATAGTACAAGTTTTTATCCACCCACCTACACTTTAGAGGGGGACACCATACTCACATGTAAGTAATTCAAACCAACCAAGAAGATCACAAAAGCTTATTGAAAAGCAACAATGTGAACAAACTTATTACGCAAAATATGCATTGATGCATTAGTTTAAGTAGATTTTCGAGCAATCCACCTACAAAGAAGCTCAAGCACAACTTGAGTGAGAAGAAGATATGCAAACAAAGATGGATGCAACTGAGAAGAACAAGACTTGGAGACTTGTTCCTAAGCCTCCAAATATTCAATTCATAGAAGTTAAGTGGCTATAAAAAGACAATTACAAATTAGATGGTACATTAGACAAGTAAAAAACAAGACTTTTAGCTAAGGGATATAAGAAATAGCATGACATTGACCATTAAGGGACCTTTGCCCCTACTACAAGGTCTACAAGTATAAGACTGATTCTAGCACTAAGTGCACACTTCAAGTGGCCCATCTACCAACTAGATGTCAAAAGTGCTTTCCTCAAAGGAGATCTTCAAGAAGAAGTATATGTTGACTAATCTAAAGGTTTGAGGATCAAGTCTACAAACTTCATAATGCACTTTATGGATTCAAACAAGCTCCCTCATCTTGTTATGAAAAGATTCAAAAGTTCTTCAAAGATAAAGGATTTCCAAGAAGCAACACTGATGCTAATTTATAAATCTATCAGGAAGAGTCTTTAGTATCCATAATCATCCTCTATGTCGATGAATTGATCTTGGTAGGTTCAGATGAGAAACGCATCCAATCCGCCATTAGACAACTTCACCTTGAATAATCTATGACAAATCTTGGTCTACTTCACTACATCTTAGGTATGGATGTTTCAAAAATAAATGATGGCATATTCCTATCATATAAGAAGTACTGCTTCGATCTTTTTTCTAGATATAACATGGACTAGTGTCGCTCAATAGCTACACCAGTTGGAGAGGCTTGGAAGGTTGAGTTGTCAAGTGGTGAAGTTGGTCCAGCAAACCATCATAGGACCAACCTTAGTTCTTTGGATATGTAAAGTAGACATTGTAGGTCTTGTGGATGTGCATACTTATGCACAACTTGTTGTCTCATTACTCTACCTCGTCAACACTAGAACCAATATTGCCTATGCAGTTGGTATACTCAGTCCTTTGATAAAACCCTTCTCCTCTAGGAAGATGATTATTTTGATGACAGAACTAAGCCTTCTAGCCAACGAAGGGGGGTATGCCTTGAAAAGAGTGCACACGCAAACAGCTAGCTAGAAAAGAAGAAAGAGTAAGTGGAAAAGGGAACCAATAATATTAAAAGGAGAGTCATTTCTCGTATTTGAGAGAAGAAGAAAGTAAATCTATTTTCTTGTTCTCCTCATTGAAATAATAATTCCTATAAGATAAATAAGCACATATTTTGTACACACTCGAGCGTGTATACCTTTTTAGCCCATTCCAACGTTCTATGGCCTCAAGAGGAGGTTATGGGTGCATTTAAATGAAAAAATGTGCGAGACACAAAACATGTGCAGGCGAAAGATAAACCAAGATGGATTTGGCTCTTTGATCAAAGGGGTTTGATCTCTCTCTCTCTCTCTCTCTCTCTCTCTCTCTCTCTCTCTCTCTCTCTCTCTCTCTCTCTCTCTCTCTCTCTCTCTCTCTCTCTCTCTCTCTCTCTCTCTCTCTCTCTCGTGTCACCTTAATTATCATCATGTGTAATTAAAAAAAAAACCCATTTCTCAACCTACATTTGGCATTTAATAAATTATTCAATAAAATTAAGGATATATCTAACTGTTTTAAACAAGAATTTGTTGTTTTGGTTTTTTTCGTATATAAATAAAACTTAATTCCAAATTTTCTTGATAAAAACATTTTAGATGGATTTGGCTATCACTGTATGTGGATGTGATCATTCATATATGTATATACGTGTGGTGTATGTAGCTATTGTTAGCGGTGCATTGGACATTTCTTGGGGTTGGATATTCCATGGATTAAGGTGTATATTGATTACTTCGGAGGGGCATGAGTAAAAATAGAGGGCTTGTCTTCATGACATAGAGGCACAACATTGGAATTTGTGCAAATTGTTACGTAGTATTCCTTTCTCTAGTTTTTTATTTTCTCATCCTTATAATTTGCTTATGTGCATATCCATGTGTACTCACACTTACTTATGTTTAAGGAGTCTTTTACGTTTTGGAAACAACATATGAATGCTAACCTTAAGGATTGGGAAAATACATGCATGCATCCTAGATTGTTGGAATATTGGACAAAAGCATGTGGCACACTTATGCATGAAATAACAAAAATCAGGACTATACATAATACGTGAATGAAGCATTCTATCCATTGCATTTGAAGTTTGATCATACTATCATAGGATGTTCCTTTCTTCATGGATGTGAGGGCACATGTATAGAACAAGCACACTGTTTTTATGCTTTGTCATGGGAGTTCTTTAACTAAGTAAGGCTGAGCAAATGTTGGTTTGATCGGAGTACTTCTTATCAAATAAATATTGTCTCTTTGGTGGATAAATTTAATAAATATTTTAATGATATGGTACACATAGGTGCTAAGCATGTTGCTACTTGCATTGATGATCATAAGATTCTTCTATTTGATAAAGCATGTGTTGTGTTAAGGGACCACATGTTGTCGTATTTGCAAAATAGATATGTTTGTTCTCATAATATCACTAGGGTGCATATTATTTGATTGATGAAGAGATATTATACACAATATGATGAAAGTAAATCAACTTTGAAAAGTAATGTAAGTCCCACTATAGTGATGCATGATGAAAAAAATGATTCTCCTCCCCCTTCTGGTAATGAGGAACATACAATCTCCCATAATGAAACAATACATGATGATAGTGTTACATCTTTCTGCTCCATTATTAAGGAAAATTTTGAAAAATCTCTTTAGTAGTGCATGATGATTCATTAAAAGATGATGCACTTATTATTGATCATGATGATAATGGTTCTACTTTTGACTCCATTGATGATGCAATTATAATTTCTCATGGCATGGATCCTCTTATTTTTCATGATGTTCAAAATGATAATGATGGGACTTGTGTTTATGATCAATCTTCTCTACCTATTTTTTATGATTATACATTTGAGTATGTTGTGAATAATCCTTCTATTTTTTAGGTATATTTGGATGATGAGAATGGGGTAGATGATTCCCATATTTTGATATGTACACATGATGTATCTTACACATTTATTATGCATGATGATAATGCCACTATCTTGATTGAGAGTTATGCGAACAATTTTTTGTCATTTTGTGTGTATATTTCCCCATTGTATCAATGCAACCCAGCCTTCTTTTCTTATTAAGTTTGCTTAACATATGGTTGGAATGAGTCTCTTAAGTGTAAGTTTGGTGTGCCGATGAGGCCTAGTGGTGAGATTGTGGTTTTGTGGAGTGGCTCTTTTAATGAGATGTATTATAGTTGGGATTGTGTATAGGGAAAATGTATCTCGTATGATGTGATGACTGGGATTGCTATCTCTCATTTAATATTGCATGTTATCCCAGTTTTATAAAAAGGTGAAAGGATTTTGATACATCTATCCATGTGACTATGCTACTCATGTTTTGTGGGAGTATATGGTTATTCCAAAGTTTTGTACGTTATCATCCAAAAATTAGGCATGGAGGATTATACTAAATGCACATAAATACAAGCAAGTAGGAATGACCTTGAAATCATGGAAGCAAGAATACGAGACCACAGATGGGATCATTATATAAAGAAGCTTGGAAAAACTCCTATTTCAAGGGTCATATGGATGATATTTTATGTTCCTACTAACTCAATCCTATGGATTCAATTACATATGTTGTATACAAAGAAGTGGTTCTTCATGTATGTCAAATTATATACTCATATGATATATCTCAAACATGATCTAAAGATGTATATGATGAGATGAACCCCAACCAACCCCTTTTTATTTGCATATTGAGCATTTAGGATGGGTATTTATCTCGCCACAAAAAGCTTATGGACAAAGACATCACCTCCAAAAGTTGTTGATTAGTTGGCATCATATATGACAAAAGTAAATAATAGAAGAAGTGGTACATTCTTCTACACAAGAGGCACCTTGCGTCTTGATCTATGTTAAACGAACTAGAGCAAAAACATGCACCTGGGTTCAAATCCTAGCAATAGCACATCGTAGACAACTTCATGCTCAACATGGAAGTTTTTCAAAAATACTTTTATTAAAAAGAAAATGTCATCACCAAAATTCACGATTGCCTTTTCATGATGTCTTTTTGAAGTGTGCACGAATTTGGGAATGCTTTTTTTTTTGTGTCGAAGGCTATTTCTAATTTAAATCTTGCTTTTCAAGAGCTCATAGTCCTATATAAGATGGGCCAAGGTTCATTTGTTTAGCATCTTGTCAAGCATCACTCAAGCTTCCACAAGCTCTAGCATTGGGGATTTGTGGTGACCTTCGAGGTGATCAATTAGAGGAGGAGTTCTTACACTCTTGGAGGATTTGTGCTCTACATTTAAAGACATCTAGAGGAGTATTTCTCAGCCAACATACTGTGACTAACAAATCGACATCTCTCCTCACTTATTCATCCACTAGTTTGTAATCTAAGGGATAACTAGAGTTCGGGTTTGTTGTAAAACAATTCTAAATTGTTCATATTCTCCATATTCTCTCATAGACACACTCTTCATATCTCTTACGCACACAATCTCTTGTATCTAGCTCCTATTTCTTCCTAAATTGAGATATTGTCAGTTTGTATTATATTCACACATTGGAATTTGATAGTGGAATAAAAGAAAATGTAGGTGAGCATCCTAGCTTATTTTACACTTTCGAAAATCTTTTCTATTCTCTTTCTATCTCACACTCATCTCATTTTTTAGTATTAAGGTGTGTATGGTAAGGTTCATGTGTTGAAAGATCCTATGAACTTGTGATTACATTGTTATTGAGCCCACCCCACTCCCAACATTTAGTATCGGAGCATAGCTCGCATACACCCTTAACAAGATGAGTGACTATAGACTTGAGAATGAAGATAGGGTTGAGGGAATTTGTAACTATACAATGTGGAATTTTATGATGATGAATCTGTTAGTATCAAAGAACTTGTGTAATATTGTCAATGCCACTCATCCAAGGCCAAGAAAAGTCCTAGAAGAGGCTACTTTATCTTCTAGAAGAACCCTTGTTCTTGTTTCTTCTTAATAGGAGGTTAGTGAAGAAGAAGGAACCACTTCATCATCAACAGTCAGTGGTACTACTATTAGATTACTTCTTACAAAAGAGCAATCTTGATGGATTCAAGAGATGCAAGAGCACTTTCATATATTGCTAGGGATTCAAGAGGCATATTATAACCCAAATCAGGTCATGCAGAATCTCTCGTCCGGCTTGGTTGGAGTTAGAGAATCTCTATGAGAGCAAAACCCTTGCTAGCAAAGCTTTTCCAAGGAGACAACTAGCCAACACAAGGATGAAAGTTGGTGAATCATTTCAATCACATATTTTGAAGCTAAAAGATTTACAAGATCAGTTACTCAATGTTGGAGTAAATATTTCAAATGAAAAGATGGTAAATACACTTCTAAACTCATTTCCATGTACATATCATGCTTTTGTTACGTCTTCATCTCTTTATATAAGAGATAGAGAATTTTCATTTCAAGAGCAATACTTCCTATTACTTCAAGATGAAAATCAACAAAAGAGTATGGAAGAGAATGATGAAGCCATGTCATCATTGTGGAAGGGAAAGAAGAAGAAAAAAAAGAAGCAGAACAAGATTCAGCAATCCAAGAAGGAAAGTAAGTCTTCTTATCCTAAGTCTTCAATTCCTTCCCCTAATGCTTTCTCTACACCCCAAAGAAGAGTCTTCAACTACATCTATTTCAAAGAACAGAATATGCCATTACTGTAAGAAAGAAGATCATTTCATAGTAGAATGCAAAAGAAGGATTTTTTAATGAGAAGAAGAAAGCATCACGTAATAGTATTGAGGATGATCCAAAACCTAAATCTTCAAAGTTATATTCATATGCATGTGTTACTATTGAAGAGGTAGTTTTTTATTCTAAAGCATTAAATGCAATCTCAGATAATCCTTTGATTTTTCATTCTGGAGCTATTAAGCATATCAAAGGTTGTAGAAAGGTATTTATTTCCCTTTCTAACTCCATAGGTAGAAGAGTGACCTTTTTAGATGTTCATGATTTGGATGCTTTAGGATTTCGAGAATTGAACCTAAGGTCAAGGGCATGTGGAAATTTCACAATTTCCAATGTTCCTTATGTTCTAGATATGAAGAAGAATTTGCTCTCTATCTCTAATTTTGTGTGTGATGGCTATACAGTTGTTTTTAAGAAAGCTTCATGTCAAATCCTCTCACCTAATGAGGGGCATTATCTACTTCAAGGTGAAAATAGAAGTGGCATGTTTGTGTTATATAACATTAGTCATGCTAATATTTCTAGGGCTTCTACAACTAAGGAGAACATGAAGTTATGGCATGCTACATTTGGTCATATCAATTACACAACTCTAAAGCACATCAAAGATCAAGGTATGGTGGAGAGTTTGCCTACTTTTTCTTTACTAGATGATGCAAAGTCATGTGAAGGTTATCTTGAAAGAAAGCTTCATAAACTTCCTTTCAAGAAGCATGGATATATCAAAACCACAAGCAAGTTGCAGATCATACATTCAGATGTGTATGGTCAGATACAGATAGATTCAATTTATGGTTTCATGTACTTTATTAGTTTCATTGATGATTTCTCAAGATATTCGTGGATGTATAGTCCTAAAGTGAAGTCAAAGGTTTTTTCCTACTTTTAAGAACTTCTTAGCTATGGTTCCAAATGAAAGTTGGTCAAAGATCCAGATTACGAGAAGAACTTTGTAGCTATGGTTGAAAATGAAAGTCAGTCAAAGATCTAGATTCTGAGAAGTGATAGAGGAGGAGAGTACATGTCTAAAGACTTTACATCTTTTCTTGAAGACAAAGGTATCTCTCATCCTCACTATTGCTTACATGCAAGAATAGAATGGTGTTGCAGAGAGAAAGAATAGGCTACTTGTTGAGATTATATGAAGTATGATATCATCCAAAAAGCTTTCTCCCAAAATTTGGTTTAATGTAGTACATGCAGCTAACCACATTGTAAATAGTTCTTCCACAAAATCTTTAAAGATTATTACACCTTATGGAGCTTATTATAGGAAGAAATCCAATGTGAGTTATTTCAAAGTTACCGGCTTCTAATCTTATGTTCACATTGAGGAGAAGGATCATGGTAGATGTAAAAGCAATTAAAGCCATATTTATTGGTTATGGAATTGGAAGCAAAGGATACAGATTCTATATTCTAGATACAAGTGATATTGAACTCTCACACTGCAAATGTTGCAAAACACTAGATTTACGATAAGAAGGACGAGTTTTAAAAATTCATAAAAGCATATGAATATGCATTTTTTAGAAGGAATTCACATTCTTACATTGAACCATACAAGGGGGTGATGAACCGTCTCAAACCCTAAGAGATGCAGATGAAGAGAGAGTTTAATTATCTACATTAGTACCTAGTCCATCATCAGTATATGAAGTTGGAGAAGGCTCCAAAGTTCTACAAGAAAGTGATACTAAAGAACCAGAAATGATTCCACCACTTTTCAAGGATACATGGAAGTGGTTATATCGAACCTGGAAGGACAATGGTATAAAGGAATACATTGGAAGAACTAGAGGTCTAACAAGAAGACAACAAATAGACCAGGTAAATTATGTAAAACATTTTGAGATTCATAATATTTTAGCACCTACTTTCATTGAGAATGAGCTTGTGACTATTCAAGATGAACTACATAGTCTTGTATGGAAGAAAGTCATGCAAGAAGAGATTGATTTTATTCATAAGAATAAAAAATGGAAGCTTTGTGAGTTACCAATAGGTAAGAAAGCTATTGGTGTTAAGTGGATCTTCAAAATCAAAACAAACGTAGATGGTACTATAGATAGGTATAAAGCAAGATTAGTTGTCAAAGGTTATGCACAAAAGAAAGGTATTCATTATTTCTAGAATGATAGTAGTTAGGATAGTGCTTTCTTTAGCTCTATTCTTTCAGTAACAAGTCTACATCTATCCTCACTTATTCATTCACTACATCTATCCTCACTGTGAGTAACAAGTCTACATTTTCCCTAATGGGCTACTTATCTTTGTACGTTCTCTAATAATACATTCAGTATTGTGTGTTGTGCTCCAAGCTTCTTCTTCTTCCTTGTGCTGTTTGTGTGCTTCCGCAGACGTCTAACTCCAACAATTGGTATCAGAGTAGGTCGTCTCTTCATCTAGGGCACCGTCAACACTCCTCCATTTGTAGTCTCAGAATCGCATGAATTTTGGTGAGCATACTGAGCGTGTTTCCGAGATCAAAAGGCTTCACTCTGTGGTGCCGAAATCACGATATGAGCTCATTTTGGCCTCCGAATGCATTATCATAGTGTTTGTGTAGGCTATTTTGTCTTTTTGTGCCAAAGGTATATACCAGTTTCTGTTCGCCACTATAAGCATCTCAAAGTTTGCTACAGGTCTAGCAGAATTTGTTTGGGCAGTTCTGTTCAACTTTTTGAGATACAATCAATTTTTTGCATCAAGGTATTTTAGTCACCACCCATGGTTGAAAGTAGTGATGTATTCCATATGTTGGCTGTTGAGGATAAGTTGGATGGTACCAACTACCCGTTATGGTCTTATATGATGCGACATGTGTTGGTTGCAAAAGGACTGTGGAACATTGTACAGGGTGTCAAAAACGTCCTATCACACCTGCAACTGTTACAACTGAAGGTACTAAGTTGATGCAGAATGTGTCGAAGATGATGATATTTTGCATATTCCTGTTCGTGCTGCGGTTTATGTTGCACCTACGGTAGAGTAGATTCATTGGGATGGTAGAGATGCCCAGGCACATGCATTGATAGATTTGTCTGTCAAACGTGCCATTATTCCTCACATTCACTCTTGCAAAATAGCTAAGGATGCTTGGGATACACTTACCACATTGTACCAAGCTAGGAATGAGGCTCGTGTTGCTTACCTTCGAAAACAGTTGGAGAGTGAGCACATGAATGAAGGTGATTCTATGGACACTTTCCTAACAAAGATCAAAGACTTTAAGGAACAGTTCATTTCTGCTGATGAGGTTATACTATATAGCTCACTTATGCAGACTATTCTAAATGGGCTTCCTGATTCATATCAGAGTTTTGCTTCTACTCTTCGGTTGATGATGAAAGGCAATCCGAATGCCTGATCATTTGAGGAGTTAGTCTCTGTTCTATTGCAGGAAGATCAGTCTAGGCAGAACAGTTCCATTATGCGAGTTGCAGATCAAGCTTTCTTGGCTAGTTAGAAGGGCAAAGGAAAATGGAGCTCTTCAACTAGTAAGCAGAAATCTGCTAATTCTGCATATTCAAAGAAGGAAGATAAAGATGAGAAGAAATCAGAAAAGCAGAAGCTGTTTTGTAAGTACTGTAAAGCGAATGATCATATCATAAAGAACTGTCCAAAACTGGCTGCTAAAGAGGCAAAGAAGAAAGAGGTTGGAATGGTTGTTGCAGAGGCCTCTACACCAAAAACAGAGTCTGCTAATCTTGTGCAGGAAGAAGAATGGGTGTTTACTATTGTCTGCAGTTTTGACCCATCTTCTCATGAGCGGTGCATGTCTGCAATAGACTTAGTTGTTTGCCAGTATTTTGACAATGGGGTGACCAAACAGATTACCTCGCAGCATAGTTTCTTCTCTTCACTCGAGCCTGCCCCTACAGGGAATACTGTTACATGTGCCAACAACTCCTCTTATCCTATTATAGGAGTTGGTAAGATCATTTTGACTACTGCTAAGAGTAGTTCTTTCACTTTTTTAGATGCTTTATTTGTGCCAGGGATCAAGAAGAACCTGTGATCAGTTTCTGCACTAGCCAAGATTGGTTTGGTTGTGAAATTTGTTGATGACAGGTGTACAGTTCATGATATGTCAAATGGCGATGTGATTATTGCTTCTGGCATTTTATTTCATGGGCTCTATAAGCTCATAGACTATGAAAGATATGTAAATGATTTGGCATGTGCAGTAAATGATTCTCAGGCTATGTCAAATGCAAAGCTTTGGCATGCACGCTTTGGTCATTTAAATTTTGCTAATTTGCTACGCCTGCAGAAATCTGAAATGGTTTCCTCTTTGCCCAAACTTGAGGCACTTGGAAAACATGTTTGTCAAGGCTGTATTTTGGGCAAAATGCAGCATTCGTCCTTTCCAAAAGATGATTCAGTTTGGGCTACTCAGAAATTGCACCTTGTACATAGTGGTGTTTGTGGTCCTATGCAAACACCTTCTTTTGGGAATTATCTTTACTTCGTGACTTTCATCGATGATTTTTCCAGGCATGCATGGGTATATCCATTGAAGGCAAAGTCCAAAGTGTTCATGTGCTTCAAACAGTTTTTGGTTTTGGTTGAAAATCTGTGACCATGTAAAATGGGCACCCTCCGTCCTGATCGAGGGGGGGAATTTATGTCTTCTGATTTTAATGCATTTCTGGCTAAACGTGGGATAAAACACTAGTGTAGAGTGCCATGTACACCTCAACAGAATGGAGTTGCTGAACAAAAGAACAGGTCACTCATGGAGATAGCGAGGTGTATCGTCAAGAGTCAGGCTTTACCACATAGTTTCTGGCTTGAGGTTGTCATGTGTGCAGCATATGTACTGAACAGGTGTCCCACTAAAGTGCTACAGTCTGTCACTCCATATGAACATGATCCCAAGCCATTTGTTGCTCATCTGCGTGTTTTTTGTTGTTTGACATATGCATTAGTGCCTGAACAACATCGTAGAAAGTTGGATAATAAAGCACTAAAATGTATTTTTGTTGGATACAATTCTGAAAGTAAAGGCGATCGTCTGTATCATCCACAGACTAAACGCATTCTCGTTAGCCGTGATGTTTTTTTTGTGGAAGATGTTATTCAACCATTGCTTTCATGTACTAAGGAGACATCTGTTTGCTCCAAAGACATGTGTGATACTTTGTTGCCTCTTTTTACAGGTGGACAATCTGGCGCTGGTTCCAATGAGGCATTTTCTCAGCCTTTGCAGGTTTCACGTGATGATGTAGAGCATTCCATTCCTAATGCAGATTTACATGATGCATTAGTTGATGAGAGAGCTGATATTGAGCAGGCAAAAACTATGCCAAAATGGCTGGTGCAGACTTTGCATGATAGCAAATTAGATGCACCTCTGTCATATCGTACTTGTTTAGGCTCTCATAGTGCCTCTTTTGCATCAGATTGCTATGCTATGGCTGCATCTAGTTGTTGTGATGAGAATGAGCCTGTTTTGTTTGATGAAGCACAAAATTCAGAAAATTGGATGGCTGCTATGCAATCTGAATATGATGCAATAATCAAGAATGGAACTTGGTCTTTATGTGACTTGCCTCCTAGCAAGAAGGCCATTGGCACTAAGTGGGTATACAAGCTGAAGTGTAAACCTCATGGTAGAGTTGACAGGTATAAGGCTAGGCTTGTTGCAAAGGGTTATGCGCAAGAAAGAGGCATTGATTTTTATGAGACCTTTGCACCTACATGCCGTATGACTACAGTTCGGAGCATTTGTGCACTTGCAGCCCATCATGGTTGGAATGTACATCAGTTGAACATTAAAACTGCATTTCTAAATGGTGAATTGCATGACTCCTATGGAGATAGGTTTACGTTTGAGTCTTCATGATGCTAGAAATGCATTTGATGTTGTTCTCTATCAGCAAGTTATTGGATGCTTGATTTACTTATGCATTACTCGGCCAGATATTCAGTTCGTTGTCTCACAGATGAGCAGGTATATGCATTGCCCAAGACTCAAGCATTGGTAGGTAGTTAAGCACATCTTTCGCTATTTGAGTGATACTCGGCTACTTGGGTTGTTTTATCCCAAGGGGGGATCACTACCGCCAGATTTGCATGCTTTTTTTGACTCTGATTGGGCTGGTTGCTATGACACTCGTGTGTTCACTAGTGGCTTTTGCTTCATGCTTGGTAGCTCATGTATATCTTGGTTGAGCAAGAACCACTTCCAGTTGTGAGGCTGAGTATAGGGAAGCTTTCACAGCGACTGTCGAGTGTGTGTGGCTCAGATGCCTTATGGTTGATTTGGGTGTTGGTCTGTCTTCTCCCACCACCATCTTCACTGACAGTTAGAGCACATTGGCAGTTGTGAGGAACCCTGTGTTCCATGCTCGTACTAAGAACATTGAGGTGCATTATCATTATGTCAAGGAGAGGTTCTCTGCTGGGGAGATCAGCTTGGCATATGTGCCCACGCACGAGAACATTGCAGAACTTTTCACAAAGGCTCTCCCCAAGGAGAAGTTTGAAGCTTTCCACAAAGCTTTTTGCTTACTTCCTTTTGTGGAGTGATTTCCACATAGCTTGGCACTTCCGTATACATGAGTGCCAGCTACTTGTTCACCGCATCACTCCTAGGGGGGATTTGTTGATATATTTAGGTAGTGATGTGTGTGAACACTAGGACTGCCGGGGCACTTTTTTCCCTCTTTAGGAGGTTTTTTTCCCTCGGCTTGTATATACGCCTATTGCCCTAATGGGCTACTTATCTTTGTACGTTCTCTAGTAATACATTCAGTATTGTGTGTTGTGCTCCAAGCTTCTTCTTCTTCTTCCTTGTGTTGTTCGCGTGCTTCCGCAGATGTCTAACTCGAACACTAGAATGATAGTAGTTAGGATAGTACTTTCTTTAGCTCTATTCTTTGAGTAACAAGTCTACATCTATCCTCACTTATTCATTCACTACATATATCCTCACTGTGAGTAATCTGTCTACATCTATCCTCACTTATTCATTCACTACATTTATCCTCATTGTGAGTAACAAGTCTACATCTATCCTCACTTATTTGCCAAACAACTGTGAGTAATAAGTCTACATCTATCGTCACTTATTCATTCACTAGTTTCTAGTTTAAGGGATAATTAGAATTCAGGTTTGTTGTAAAATAGTTATAAATTGTTCGTATTCTCCATATTCACACACACACACACATACTCATCATACCTCTTGTTGGAGTTTGACGTTTACAAAAGCATGTGAACAGCACAAGGAAGAAGTAGAAGCCTAGAGCACAACACACAATACTGAATGTATCACTACTAGAATGTACAAAGATATATCACCCATTAGGGCAATAGGCGTATACACAAGCTGGGGGAAAAAACCTTCTAAAGAGGGAAAAAAGTGCCTTGGTGGTTCTAGTGTGTTCACACACATCACTACCAAAATATATCAACAAATCCCCCCTAGGAGTGATGCGGTGAACAAGGAGCTAGCACTCATGTATAAGGATGCACCTTGCATATCAGTGAAGATGGTGGTGGCAAAAGACTGACCAACACCCAAATCAACCATAAGGCACCTAAGCCACACACACTCAACATTCGTCGTTGTGAAAGATGCCCTATACTCAGCCTCACAACTGGAAGTGGCCCTAGTAGGCTACTTCTATCTAAACCAAGATATACATGAGCTACCAAGCATGAAGCAAAAGCCACTAGTGGACACACGTGTCAAAGCAACCCGAATGCATTTAGTATGTGGATGATACAGATGATAGCCTTTGCTTTTAGAACTGTACCCAACAAAAATACATTTTACTACTTTATCATCCAATTTCATGTGTTGATGTTTAGGAACTAATGCATATGTCAGACAACCAAAAACACACAAGTGAGCAACAGATGGCTTATGACCATGCCAAGCCTCGTATGGAGTGATAGACTGCAATGCTTTAGTGCGACACCTGTTAAGTACATATGTTGCACACATAATAGCCTCAAGCTAGAAACTATGTGGTAAAGCGTGACTCTTGAGCATACACCTCACCATCTCCATGAGTGACCTATTCTTTTGTTCAACAACTCCATTCTATTGAGGTGTATATGACACTCTACATTGATGTTTTATCCCATGTTCATCCAAAAATGCATTAAAGTCAGAAGACATATATCCCCCCTCCCTCGATCATAACGTAGGGTGCCCATTTTACATGTTAATAGATTTTAAGCCAAAACCAAAAACTTTTTGAAGCACATAAACACTTAGAACTTTGCTTTCAATGAATATACCCATGCATGCCTAGAAAAAGCATCGATGAAAGGCACAAAGTAAAGATAGTTCCCAAAAGAGGGTGTCAGCATAGGACCACAGACATCACTATGAACAAGCTACAAGTTTTGAGTAGTTCAAACTGAGCCATCTTTTGGGAAGGAGGAATGCTGCATTTTGCCCAATATATAGCCCTCACTTACATGTTTACCAGGTGCCTCAATTTCGGGCAAAGAGAACACCATTTGAGATTCTACAAGCGTAGCAAACTAGAAAAATTGACATGACCAAAGCATGCAAGCCAAAGGTTTGCATCTAACATAGCCTAAGAATCATATACTACACATGCCAAATCTATCACAAATTTTTCATAGTCTATGAGCTTATACAGCTCACAACATAAAATGTCAGAAGCAATAATCACATCGTTATTTTATGGATTATGAATTGTACATTTATCATCAATAAATTTCACAACCAAGCCAATCTTCACTAGAGCTGAAAGTGATAATAAATTCTTCTTGATCCCTGGCACAAATAAAGCATCTGACAATGTAAAAGAACTACCATCAACAATAGTCTGAATGATCTTGCCAACTCCCAGGAGTTGTTGGCACATGTGACAGTATTCCCTATAGGGGTAGGCTTGTCTGAAGTGAAGAAGCTATGCTACGAGGTAATATGTTTGGTTACCCCACTATCAAAGTACCAAACATCTGCATCTACTATAGACATACACTGCTCAGGAGAAGATGGATCAAAACTACAAACAGTACTAAATGCCCATTCTTCATTGTACACTAGACTAGCAGACTATGTTTTGGGTGTAGAGGCCTCCGCAACAACCATTCTAGCCTCTTTTTTCTTTGCCTCTTTTGCAGATAATTTAGGTCAATTCCTTATGATATGATCATTTTCTTTACAATACTTGCAAAACAATTTTTGCTTTCCAGATTTCTTGTCGTCTCAGTCATCCTTCTTTGATTTTGTAGAATTAACAGATTTCTGCTTACTAGTAGAAGAGCTCCATTTACCTTTGCCTTCTGACTAGCCAAGAAAGCTTGATCTGCAACATGCATAATGGACATGTTCTTCCTATACTAATCTTCCTGCAACAGAATAGAGACTAAATCCCCAAATTTTAAGGCATTCGGATTGCCTTTCATCATCAAATGAAGAGTGGACACAAAACTTTGATATGAATTAGGAAGAGCATTTAGAACAATCTACACAGGTGAACTGTCAGGCAAGACTTCATCAGCAGAAAGCAATCATTCCTTCAAATCGTTAATCTTTGTTAGAAAACTGTCCATGGAATCACCTTCATTAATGTGCTCACTCTCCAACCATTTTCAAAGGTAAGCAACACAAGCCTCATTCCTTGCCTGGTATAAAGTGATAAGTGTATCCCAAGCATCCTTAGCTGTTCTGCAAGAGCAAATGTGAGGAATAATATCATATTTGACTAACAAGGCTATCAATGCATATGCTTGAGCATCTCTACCATCCCAACGAATTTGTTCTAGAGTAGGTGGAGCACGAACTGTGGCACAAATAGGAACATGAAGAATGTCATCATCTTCAATGCCATCTGCATCACCTTCAACAACTGTGTTTGTAGGTAAAATAGGGTGTTTTTCAACACCCTACACAATGTTTTGTACTCCTTTTACAACCAATACATGACACATCATAT
The DNA here is from genome assembly GCA_020310875.1 of Ceratopteris richardii. Classification (NCBI taxonomy): domain Eukaryota; kingdom Viridiplantae; phylum Streptophyta; class Polypodiopsida; order Polypodiales; family Pteridaceae; genus Ceratopteris; species Ceratopteris richardii. Next base: position 25,931,577 of record CM035411.1, on the reverse strand, counting down.
ACGCCCACAATGGGTAATTGGTATCGTCTAACTTATCCTCAATAGCCAACATGTGGAATACATCACTACTTTCAGACATGGCCACTAATTAAAATGCCCTGATGTAGAAAAATGATTGTATTTGAAAATGTTGAACAAAACTACCCTGAGGAGTTTTGTTAAGCCTATAGTCAACTTTGAGGTGCTTATACTCGCGAATAGAAACCTATATGTATCGTTGGTACGAAAGGATGAAATTGGCTACACAAGTGCTCTGATAGTGCATTTGGAGGCCGAAACGAGCTTAGATCATGATCTTGATACCACACTGCAAAGTTATTTTGATCTTCTAATCACCTTGAGTATGCACACCAAATTTCATGCCATTTTGATACTATGATCCGAGAGGTGTCGATGATGCCCTAGATGAAGCGATAACCTGCTCTGATACCATTCATTGGAGTTTGAGGTCTGCGAAAGCATGCGAACATCACAAGGAAGAAGAAGAAGCTTGGAGACTAATACACAATACTAAATGTATTACCACTAGAACGTATAAAGATATATCACCCATTAGGGCAATAGGCGTATATACAAGCCAGGGGGAAAAAACCTCCTAAAGAGGGAAAAAAGTGCCCTAGTGATCCTAGTGTGAACATCACTATCTCAATATATCAAGACATCCTAGGCACACAATCGCTCATATCTAGTTCCTATTTTGGCCTAGATTCAGATATGCTAAGTTTGTATCATATTCACACATTGTTATTTGGCATTGGAATATAAGATAGTGTAGATAAGCATCTTAGCTTATTGTACACTTTGAAAGATCTTGTCTATTCTCATCTATCTCACACTCATCTCATTTTTTAGTATAAAGGTTTGTATGCTAAGGTTCATGTTTTGGAAGATCTTGTAAACCTATGATTATCTTGTTATTGAGGGCCACCCGACTTCCAACAAACTACAACCCTCTAAAGACTTCATTTTAACACCTTGTTTCTAAGATTATGCATCATGAAATCCCATCTTTGATCATTGGACATCTTAAAACCCAAGGGAATTCGAAGTAATCTAAACATGACTCCATCGTGAAGAATATCACAACCCAATTTCACCACACAATCAGAAGTATGATTATTAGAAGACTTGAAGGAGGTCTTTTTTATGATTAACAATGGAGCCCCTTGCAATACAAAACATATGTAAAGGAGGATAAGAATGAGCATTAGAATTGCTAATACGTTTAATGGTCTCATTGGACATCTAGTCTTCGACAAGGCAACAAAGAGCATCACTAGTGATAGCAAAGAAAAGGAGAGCTAGAGGACAACCTTTTCAAATGGATTTGTAAAGCCTATAAGAATCAAACACTTGAACATTCATTGCCAAAAAGAATACTCACATATCTAATAAAGTTCCTACCAGCCCCAATGTCATGTAGATCGAAGAATGAAGCTGAAATCAATCTGGTCATAAGCTTTATCAAAGTATATCTTAAAGAAGAAAAAATATTGATTACTCTCATTAGCATAGTCTATACCTTCCCAAAGAGAGGTAATGGCAGCCAAGATATATCTACCTCTAATAAATCATTTATAATCAAGGAGAATAATTTTATCGATTATAGGGCTCAACCTTCTAGCTAGAGTAGAAGAGAATGCTTTATAGATAGAAGTTAGACACATCGTAGGTCTCTAGTTGTTTATGTCATCCTTAGATCCATTTTTATGAATAAGTTTAATGACACCAGTGTTGATAAATGCAAAAAAGTGCACCTCTCCTCATGGCATCTTGGGAAGTCGAGAGAATATAAGGAATCAAAAAATATCTAAGCACCAAGAGGAACTCTTTAGGTATCCCATCAAGACTAGTGGATTTGCAAGGTTTCAATTTATCAATGGCTTCTCTAACCTCACTACTAGAGACGGACACATCCAATATAGAGGCTAGTCCTTGAGGAATCATATTTTTCCTTTTAAGGGCAATATGGGTACTAGATCTTTCGAGGTCCTCCCCCACTTGGGATGCCTAGAGAAAACATTCATATAGAATTTAATAAACTCTTGCGAATTCTCCTTAATATCGATAGCATGACCTCCTTAACACTTCTTAAGCATAGGAATAAATTTTTTAGGAAGTAAATTTTGCTTGAGGAAGCAAGACAACATTACCAGCCCAAACTTCTCTTGAGGAAGCAAGACAAACATAAGATAGGAGGTAATATTTGTGTCTTAACCTATCCTAGAGATCAAGGGTCCTCTGACTCCAACTAGAGCTCCCAGGTAGAGAAGACTTAATGTCTTCAATCTACTAGATGGTTAGCATCCTTTGCTTCATTTTTAATCTTGTTATTCAACAAATTGTAATACATAGAGAGCTTTTGAACCTGCACAATAGACTTCTCCTAGATAGAGAGGGGGGAATATTAGAGGATAAGAAATGCAAAAAGATTATTTGGGGCTTATTAATGATACTATGAATCTTCAAAAAAGTGGAACCAAGGTGGGGCCAACCTAAATTGTAATGAGGATAGTTCGTGAAGAGCATAATAATTAAAGAAATGTGGTCAAAAGGTCAAGAGAAGGATCAGTGTAACAACACAGTTGCCAAAGCTCTTGCATTCTATTAAATTCCATATAACCTCTATCTAACCTTGTAGCCAAAAGGGTATTCTTGCTTCTATTGTTCAAGGTGAGGCTCAAGCTACTAGAAAAGTCAAACAAGTTCCTAGTATTGACAAGGTTGTTCCAAGCACGCTTTTCAATGACTTGAATAATTTTATTCTTATCAATTATCCTATTTTTCAGGTCAATCACCATAATAAAATTGATAATAAAAATAAGATCACTAAGAATAGATGAAATCTCATTCCAACACATAGCTTGGTCCCTAGAGGAGTAAGCATCATCAATACTCACCAAAGTACAATTGAGAGGAAAATTGCACTTAAGAGCAACCTATAGCAGCTCCCCCTTTACAAAGATCATGATTCGTGAAAAATCAAGATTGATTGGAACACAAAGACTTTAGATTAGCATTAGGCATAAAATGAGAGATATTAAGCTCTTGTATGCAAATAAAATCATGCAGCAAAAACAAGTTTGTCAACCAATTGTTCATAATGTTAGCACAAACAAGGTCAATGACTCCTTTATTGTTAGAGAGACTACTTTATAACATCCATGAATGATATTCAAAGAAAAATATGTACAACTTAGGTCTTACATCAATAGTCAAGTATTGCTTCATCTTACCCTAAACACCCATGGGAATAAAATTCAAAACGAAAATAAAAAAATGGAAATCATCATTATAAAAAACCAAAACATGCGAGACTTATTTCTTAGAGTTCTTGATAAGTTTTACCATGGAAAGTAAAGATCTCAAGTGATATTTCTATTGTCTTATTCACTAAAAATTCTCAGGTCTCTTTTATCCACATTTTAATGATGTTGACATCTTCCTAAGGCAGATCATTTTTCCTCATTTCGTTAACCTTGTTTTGATCAAGTGTATTTAGTTCTTTATAAAATATAGATTCCATTTCTTGATGGTTTCCCTCATGCTGATGTTTGTGATAAGGGTTAGGGTTTACATGAGTACTACCTCGAGCTTTCTTTTTGTTGGAGACCTAAGTCCATCCTTCTTCTTGATCGTAGACAAGAAGAAGGATGGACTACCTCGAGCTTTCTTGTTGTTGGAGACCTAAGTCCATCCTTCTTCTTCTTCCATACTACTATCATCGTATTTGGTGCAGGTAGAAATTGATATTAGAGATGAAATCCTTATTAGGAGCATACATGCATTTAACCTTCATCCAAGCCTTCTAGAATGTGCAAGAAAGCATACTACCAACATGACGAAATAGTTGAGGGGAGACCACATTATCCCACAAATGATTATTGACCCAAGTCTTATACCCCTTAACATAAAACAAATGAGTATTTCTTTTGAGTCAGGAAGCCCAAATGTGAGAAGAATGGAGACTTCTAATAAGGCATCCATAAAAAATGTTTGACTACAGTTGAGATTTTCTTCAGTTGGTTAGAGAAGGCATCTAGCAAGACAAGACCTAAGTTATGCATGGCAACAGATAATTTTTAAGTAAAAAAATCATGTGCCTCAGAGAGCAATGAGAGTCATACCACGTGAATACCTTCTTTTTAGTATTTATCAAGGACCCAATCCCATCTTTATGGGTAGGAGACTTTAAACCCCATAGGAATCCCCAGTAGCCTAAACACAACCTGGTTCTACAAAATTTGTCATCAAGCACTAGAAACACTTTTAGGCACCAAGTTATTAGAAGACTTGAAACTAGTTTTATGGAGATTAATCTTAGACCCATTTGCTAATAAAAAAATATGCACGCAGTTTTAAAAGGAAGCAGGAGAGTTGGGATCACCCATAGTACACATATTGGTGTCATCTACAGACATCTAAAAACCAAGAGGAGAGTGAAAGTTAGAGGTTTTAATACCTTTAATGTTACAATGTTTCATTTTACTCTTGACCGGCTACCTTAGGGCATCATTAGAATTTGCAAAGAGCAAGGGGGCAAGGGTACATCCTTGTCCAATAGATCTACAAATCTTGAAAGGGGCAGAAAGGTGACCACTCATGGAAATCCTAGAGAAGGCATTATGGAAGAGGGTGCTAACATACTTAATGATTTTTTTTCCAGCTCCGATATCATGCAAAGATTGTAAAATGAAGTCCCACTCTATCCTATCATAAGGTTTGTCAAAATCCATTTTGAAGAAATAGAAATCTCAGTTTTGCTTAGGAGCATACTCGAGACCTTCCAAAATGGAAATAATGGCATCAAGGATGAACCTTCCTTTGAAATTTTGACAAGAAATTGGAAATAAAAAAACTAAGTGCAGTACATGCAATTCTAAACCAAAAGGTTCCGACAAGCACAATATTTATACAATGAAACCAAAGGGCACTACACAGCCTAGTATAAAATCTTGTGCTTACAACATTGTATAATAGGTAAGAATGTTGAGAGTTCTTATTATTTCTTAGCTATATTTGCAAGATAAACTACTAACATGCTACTTGCATGCAAAATGCAAAGTTGAAAAAGCCTCTAATCAAACATATGCTACATATGCTATGCATTATGCTTGTTCTACATGCACAATAATGCATGAAAAGAGCAAGAATGCATAAAAAATCACAAGAAAACATATCTTGGAGTTCAAAAATTTGATGTGAAGGTGTATGCAGGTATTGGAAATGATCAACACACACTCCTCTTGAGTCTCCAAGAGTATCTCAACAATTATTGTGTCGAAAAGGTGTGTGTATGGGGGGTCTTTGTTGTTGGAAAGCAATATTTCTAGCTTTTAATTTTTGTCACAAGATGGGTCAAATTTCACTCAATCGATAGATCTCGTAGCAAGGAATTTACGGAGAGTGGAGCGACTCAATTTGGGTACAAAATGAGTGAGATATGCCCATTTGAGTGAAGGTAGGTAGTCAAGATAGGCTATGGTAGAGAAGCCTTGGCTATGGAAGCCAAAAGAAACTCGATTTCTTTTGTGGACCTCTATTCAGCTAGATGTGCATGTAGATTAATCCGTTATTCCATATAGGCTGAGCACAATAACAAAGTTGGATAGATAAGGCTGAAGAATTCCTTGTTTCTTTCATAATAAAGAAGAGAGGGGAGAGTCTAGCTAGCTGCTTCACCATAGCCTCTCTTCACATTACATGCATGTATGCATTACGAGCAGTTGCAGACCTTCCTCTATTCTTTGAGGGTTGAGCATGTGGAAGCTCCTTTGGTGGGGCTCATTGCTCCTTAGAGGGGGATTGTATCCTCCTCTTTTTTCTCCTTGCACATGGATCCACCCGATAGTGACACTCAAAAACAATCAAGATGACGATGATGAGTTGGTGCAATTCCCAAGGTGGCCTCAAAGACTCACGCAAGGATGAACAAAAAAAACAATTTTTCTTCCTTTCCCAAAGAACATGCTCTCATTACCAAATGTGAGATTCAGCTAGAAATTCTCTTCAAACTTGGAAAATGAAGACTTCCCCATGTGACCATCATGAAACACTCATTCTCATTTCCATTGAATACCTTAGGATATCCAATGAGCTTGGGACATTGGCCAAGGCTGGCCCTTGTACCACACACACATGGAGTGGTCTATGTAGACCAATGTCTGACATATATTATATGTATGTATGTATATATGTATATATGTATGTATGTATGTATATATGTGTGCATATATATATATATATATATATATATATATATATATATATATATATATATATATATATATATATATATATATATATATATATATATATATATATATATATATATATATACATACATACATACATGCATACATACATACATACATACATACATACATACATACCTACATACATACATACATACATACATCCATACATACATACATACATACATACATACATACATACATACATACATACATACATACGTACATATACATACATACATACATAAATACATACATACATACATACATACATACATACATACACACACACATACATTCTGTGAGTACTTTTGTGAGATTTTGTTTCTATACTATCCTCTGCGCACATGCGTGTGCAAGATCGAGTCAACAAAATGACCTTGTTTATAATAGTTAAAGCAAGCATTTGGAAGGTTTCTATGAATAACCTTTTGCTCATGTAAGAATTTATCATCAAAATGTTTTAATGTTAGAGAGGTTTTAATAGGCTTAGTCGTGTCCATCTCCAGCATGACTTGAGGATCCCATTTAGGGTTGATGATGTCTCTGTTTCTTTGACCTAACATTGTACTAATCAGACCACATACGCTACTAATCCAAGGGTGAAAGACAATATGAAGGTCAAGAAATTCCACCCACATAGTCACCTTTGTGGGTTTAGGTCCTCTATTTTTAAAAGCAATAAGCCACTTGAAAAATGTGATGGGGTTGTATTTGATGAGCCAATGTTCCTCACTTATGACTTTTAAAGCACTTATTGAATCTTCAAAATAAAATGGAAAGTAATTTATTTGGTAAATATTGAATATGTCTAAAAAAGAGGCCTTTGCTTTCCTAATTGGCTTTACCCCAATGTCCTGAGGTATCAAGAGATGGCCTTGGAGCCTTGCACAATCCAGTGACAACCTAATCTGTCACTTGGGTTTGCACGTTCATAAAGGAGTTACTATCTATCACTAGTGTGGATTCTTCATTGTCAAGCATTCTAGAGTCTACTCTTACTTTATGAGAAACTTCTTTATCAAACATGAGCAACCCCAGGCGCTAAGGCACAAGGTGATGAACCTCACACTATAGCCTCCCTTCTTATATGTGTGCTGCTTCCACTTTCACCCACTCCAACCTCTATCTGTTGCCTTGTGCTAGAGTGATGGCGTGGTTGAAAGTTGTTTAAAATGTAGAAGAGGGTGGGGCTACCTCCTATTCACCCATCATACATAGAAGGAAGATGATGGTCAGGTTTGTTCTTCTCTTAGGAAGTGTTGTTGCATTAGTTATTCCATGGTACACTATCTGTCATTCTGCATCCTAGATGCAAGAGAAGCTACAGATGGATATAAATCGATCCAAGTCCTATTAGAATCTTATTTACATGAAATAGCAGAAAATCATGGTTTAGACGAACTCTCTCTCTCTCTCTCTCTCTCTCTCTCTCTCTCTCTCTATATATATATATATATATATATATATATATATATATATATATATATATATATATAGAGAGAGAGAGAGAGAGAGAGAGGGTAATGGTGCAGCACTATGGGGCTTACAAAGAGATATGACATGATGTAGAGATTAACATGAGGCTTAACTCGAATCTAGAAATGGTGTTTATGAACGCTTGGTTGTGACACTATGAATGACACACGTATGACAAGAACGGCAAAATATTTTCTTAAAAGTGTTTATGAACACATTAACAAAATGGAAATACACTAGAAATTTACAAAATAATGTCCAACAAGATGAAAATGTCATAAAATGATGCCTTAAAAGAGGGTGGGTTATATCCATGCTATACCATAGATGCATCACCAACATTATGAATGATAGCATAAATTCATGTAAACAAGCGCAAAAGACCACCAAACATATGGGTAGGAGGGAGAAATGGGGAACGTGGGAGTAGGATGAAGAACAAGGGTGCAAGGGTGGACAAATGGGAAAAATAAAACCCAAAAGGTTGTAAAATGATGACAAAAGGCTTCTCCAATTGGGAGGAGAGAAACACCACCAAACTGAAGCACCACCATCAAAATGACCATAAAACAGACCATGAGGATCTACACCTAGCGCTCTAATACCATGTGGAGAGTACATGTGCAGAAGAAAAATGAAAAGAAGAGTGTACTCACAAAAGAAAGAGTGTGAGAGACTAAAAGTGAGTAGACCAAGAAATGGGTAAACTCATATGGATTAGAGTGAGCTTGCCAAGAGCATGGAGTAGGCTCTTCATGCTTCCAACCAAGTAAAACTGAGGGGAGAGGCCCTACTTATATAGATTTGGGAGGGACTCTCCAAATTACATCAAATGTGGGATAATTCTCCTTGAAGGGGAATGTATACACTAGTAGAAGCAAATGGCAAGGTACCCAAATAAAAAAGAGATACAATACAAAATGGAAATAAATTGGAAATGGAGTGCCTCCTAGATACAAAATGCAGATGATATCATGCCAATACAAATGCAAATGATGTAGGAGCAATCATGTTGTCAAAACTATCCAAATTCATCACCCAATACTCTCTTGAAGAAGAAAGATACATACTAGCCTCAAAATACTGCTCATATCTCAACTTACACTACAGATCAATAAAAGATTTAAACATAGTGATATTGGATTTCTATGTGCTTAGTACGTGCATGACAAATAGGATTCCTGGCGATGGCTATGCAACTCTAGTTGTCACATCTAAACCTTGTAGCCTCCTGTTCTTGAATTTCCATGTGCCATAGGGCCCTTCTCAACCATAGTGCTTCACATGCAACAAAACATGTCGCCTTGTACTCAGCTTTGGTAGAAGATAGTGCTATGGTTGGTTGTTTCTTATTCATACTACTTCTAAAGAGAAGTAGTATCCAAAAACTGATTTTTTGGAATCTATATCCCCTACCCAATTTGAGTCATAGTATCCACTCAAAGATGATCATTCACCATAAAGAATACCATACTCAATGGTTCCTTTGATGCACTTGAGTATCCACATGCATGCCTTCCAATGAGTTAGGCATGGTTTATTAGAGAACCTACTTACTACTCCAACAACATAAGAGATATCCGGTCTACTATTACACAATTAAATGAGACTTCAGACTAATCTCCTATATATTCCAATATCTTCAATAGACAATTTTGTGTTGACTTCCATCAGTGTAGAGATTTATTTGCAATCCTCCATGTCAAATGTCTTCAACACTTGCATCGCGTACGTGTGTTGCCATATGAAAATCTTCCCTATTTCCTACGAAACTTCAAGACCTAGGCAATAATGCATTAATCGCAAATCCATCCTTTCAAATTTGAACTCAAGGCAACTTTCATTTGTTTGAGAAGTGCATCATTATTTTGAATGATTAGAAGATTGTCTACATAGAGTACAAGCACTATTTTCTTCCATTCCGACTTAAGAACATACAAATTATCTTAAGAAGTACATCTTTTGAATTCTTTCTATATCCAAAAGATACATATCTATCCACTGGTACCAAGCTCTTGAGACTTGTTTCAGGCCATAGAATGCCTTTTTCAGCTTACATACTTTGTTCTTTGAATGGGAAGCCTCAAACCCTGGTGGTTGAAACACGCATATCTCCTACTTGAGGTCTCCATTTAGGCATGATGATTTGGCATTCATGTGGTATATTGCCGATCATTCATGTGCAGCCACAACTAGTACTAGCCAAATAGTAGTCATCCTTGCTGTCGGGGCAAACGATTCACCAAATTCAATGCCTTCGACTTGGGAATTTCCGTGTGTAACAAGTCTAGCTATGTACTTTTCTAAAGTAACATCAACCTTGTATTTTAGCTTCCAGATCCACTTGGTGCTGATGACCTTCTGCTTTGGAGGTAGCTCCACTAGCTCCCAAGTTCCATGCTTCATGATGTTGTTTTATTCTATTTGCATAGCAGTTCTCTAGTCCGAGTTTTGGAGTGCTTCTTCCACACTTTTCGGCTCCGTTGCTTGTTTGCAGATAATCTTAGCCATCAATGTTGAGTTTATAATATGGGCATCTGCCCGTCTCTGTTCCTCTATTCTGTGTGACTGCCTTGGACCATCCACAATTTTTTCGATTTACTGTGGGATGGGATTTTCAAAATCACAGAGCTGCCTCACCTACCCTTGCAATGGCTTTTCCACTTGAGCGAAAACATGTTGGTGACTTTCAATTTTGTCATTTGAGGATGATGCTTCCTTCTCTTTCATAGAAGGACTAGCTCTTGGGTCAGGTTCATAGTGGATTACTTCTTCGTCTATTGATAGAGTGGATATTTTCTTTTCTTCTTCCACCGCATATGGCTGCTCCTCCTTGAATACCACATCGTGACTTGCTATGATCTTCATAAATCTTGTAAGATTTTTTCTCTTCACAATAACCTAAGAATATACATTTGGTTCTTTTTGGTTGAAGCCCGTTTCTCTCTTTGTATGGAATGTGTACATAAAACTTGCTTGCAAACACTTTGAAATGGGAAACAGGAGGCTCTCTACCAGTATAGGCTTCTTTTGGAGTCTTTCCATCAAGTGCCTTAGTGTAGCAATGATTCAGGATGTAAACAACCATGTTTATGGGTTCTTCCCAAAAATGATTAGGCAGACCTTTGCCCTTCAACATGCACCATGCCATTTCCATGATGGTTCGATTCTAATGTTTAGCAACACCACTTTGTTGATGGTTATGCACCATTGTGAGTTCATGCTTGATTCCTTTTCCCCTATAGAAATCATCAAATTTTGTTGATGTGAACTCAATGCCACCATCCATCCTGAACTTCTTCATCTTTGTCCCTATTTCAATTTCAACAAACTGAAGCCATTCTTTAAACTTAGGAAAAGATTGAGCCTTATCATGGAGAACATTGATGAGTAACATGAAGTAGGAAGATCCTCCCAAGGCTTGTCCAGGCATTTTTTTGCACAAGTGGGCATGTACCAACTCAAGAGGAATGCCTGCTCTATTCTTGCTTACTTGCGGAAATGCCTTCCTCTATTGCTTGCCCATCATGAAATCTTCACATGGTTCTTTCATATCTGCAATTGGATGGAGGTGAGCAACCATACCTTTGCGGTGCATCGTTTTCACTAATGTGGTACCCTATGTGGCAAAATCTCTCATGCCAAAGCTTACTTTTGCCCACACTTATTGTTGTTGCAAGAGCAGAAAACTCTTAGATGTTATTCTTACTTATTCCGTTCCCAACAACATTGTTGTTCTAGTCTAGAATATGGACTCTTGTCTTGCTGAAAGACACTTGATGACCTTGATCAGTTATAGAAGCTACAGAAATTAGAATATGGACTCTTGTCTTGCTGAAAGACACCTGATGACCTTGATTACTTATAGAAGCTATCGAAATTAAATTTAATTTGATTTGTGGAACATAAAACACTTCTGAAAGCTTTCTAATGCCCATGTTACGATTAATAACAGACATTGTACCTTTGCCCTTAGCAGGACATCTTGCATTGTTACCTACCTTTACCATGATGGGTTCCTCTAGAGGCTGTAGGGAATTGTAAAGGTCTTTTCTACTTGTCATGTAATGAGAGGCACCACTGTCCGATTCCGATGAGGCATTTTTAGTTGAATCTTCAGCTAAGCAACACATTTTCTCCACTGTAACAAACAACTCAAGATCAGTTTTGGTGGTGTTAAAAACCTCCTTGCCCTTACCAATTTTTGAAGAGCCGTTGTTCCCCTCTATCTTCTTAATGTGATAGTCTTGGATTCTGTGGCCTTTCTTCTTGCAATGGAAACATTCTCCCTTGAACTTCTTCTTGTCCTTCTTATTCTTCTCCCCATTTGTCAACGAATCAATTTTGGTACCTTTGGCATTTACCATGAATGCATTTTCTCCTTTACCACTATCATTCCTTGCCTTGAACCGTAGCTCCTCTTCCATAAGGCATTGAATTCTTCAAAGGTTAGGGGTTGCAGTGTGATATGGGTATTAATGATAGTTACGAGACCTTCCAACTTCGGTGGAGAAATTTGGAGACAATGTCAAGCTAGCTCCTCACTTGAATTTGGTACACCTGCTCCCACCATTTGATCCCCGTAGATTCTTTATGCAAGTGATAAACACTTCAGCAGTCTGCCCATCAACAAGCCTCTCTGCTGCTAGCTAATTCTCCAAGTTGTGAATCCATGTTTGATTCCGAGCTTCATATTGATTTCTCAATATGTTCCTAGCCTCACATGCCATTATGGTGTCATGAATAAGGGTCAAAGCAATATCAGAAGTACTTGTAATAAGAGTATAGAGCACATCGGCATTCCTATGCTTCCACCCACATAAAAGATCAACATTGAGAGGAATCATTCGTCCAAGATCGTTTGAATCAGGTGTTTCTTGGGGCTCACAATCACTCCCAAGTACCATCTCAAGTAGCTCATAAGATTCAAGGATAGAAGTGATTTTAAATTTCCACAAGGTGTAATTAGCACCATCAAGTTTACCTTTGGTAAAGGTTGGTGTTCATATCCATGATGTTTGCATGACTCACATCATTACTTCTTCGGTTTGTGTTTTGCATGCTCCTACTAATGAACCACCTTGATTGCCAAGAGTAGATGAAGACGCACCATTTGATATCTTCTCTCTTTAATTCATTCAAAGACTTCTAGAACTTCTTCATATTTGCTTCTATTATACTCAAAAACTACTCAGCTTTGATACCATGTTAGAAAATAATGATCAAGAGGAATAACACAGTAGAATTAAATTCTCAGATAGAGCAAAGAGAGGCAAAACACTCTAAAAGAATTATACATAGATAGAGAGATAAAGAAATCAAAATTCTCTAATTGCAAGCAGCAATGTATGTACAATGATGATATTGTCCACCTCTGCACTCGCATTGGGGAGCTTCAATGACAATCTAGAAAAATGCTAGATGAAGGGATTTTATAGTGATGATAACCATGATTTCATCTCAATAACTAGGCCTACCTAATCCTCTAATTTAGGCAAGATCTCTAGGACTACCTGATGCTATGTTTTCTGTTGAGATCATCTATAATTTCAGAACATTCATAATTATCGGATTGAGTAAACCACCAGACTTAACACCCAGTAGATTGGACACCCACCAGACTTGACCTCTCTAGTTCTAAAAAACCTTTGTAAGTCCAAACTAGACACTCAGACCACCAAACAAATCTAGACTACCAAACTAGTCATTGTAGTTCTAGACACATCGACTACTGAACGGTCATACCTCCAGACTTCCTTCGGGATTCCAGACACATCATCGTGATTCTAGATTGGTTGACTACCAAACTTTCATACCTCTAGACTCTTGGAAAAAACATCATAATTCCGGATTGATTGACTACCCAATTGACTAGCCTTTTGATTAGACTCGGTTAGATCATCTAGAACTTTTGGTGGTCTCAAGTAGACATCCTCACAAATTTATGGACTCTCATAATGGCGTCTCCTCATAATGTGGACCATACAATGTAGAGTACCATGGATCATTTGTGGTCACATGAAGGTGGAGTATTGAGTATATCTAAGAGGGAGGCCTAGAGAAAACATTCATAAAGAATTTAGTAGCCTCTTGTGAATTCTCCTTAATATTGATAGCATGACCTTCTAAATACTTCTTAAGCATAGGAATAAAATCTTTAGGAAGTAAGTAAGATAACCTTACCAACCCAAAACTCTCTTGACGAAGCAAGACAACCATAAGCTAAGAGGTAATCTTTATGTGTTAATCTATCTTGGAGTTCAAGGATCCTCTTATTGCAACTAGAGTTCCCAAGGAGAGAAGATTTAATGTCTTCAATCTGTTGGACGGTCATCATCCTTCCCTTAATTTTGATCTTGTTAGCCAACATCTTGTAACAGGTGGAGAGCTTTTGAGCCTCCATAAGAAACTTCTCCCTAGCAGAGAGAGGGGGAATATTAGAGGAGACGAAATGCATAAAGATGTTTTGGGTCTTATTGATGATACTATGAATCTTCAACAAAGTGGAATCAAGGTGGGGCCAACCTAAATTGTAATTAGGAAAGTTCATGAAGAGCTTAATAATTAAAGGAGTGTGATCAAAAAGTTCAAGAGAGGGATCATTAGTGTCACAACACACTTGCCAAAGATCTTGCATTCTATTAAATTCCATATAACCTCTATCTAACCTTGTAGCTAGAAGGGTATTCTTTCTTCTATTGTTCTAGGTGAGGCCTGAGTTAGTAGAAAATTCAAACAGGTTCTTAGTATTAACAAGGATTATCAAAGCAAGCTTTTAATGCCTAATATAATTTCATTCTTATCAACTATCCTATCTTTTTGGGCAATCACCATATTAAAATCTCCAAGAAAAATAAGATCACTAAGAATAAATAAAATCTCATTCCAACACATAGCTCTGTCACCAAATGAGTTAGAAGCATAAGTACTCACTAAAGTATAGTTGAGAGGAAAACTACACTTCAGAGCAGTCTATTGATTAGTATGGGTCACCAAAACTTCTTCAACTAAATGCTCAAGATTGGATGCAATACCTATAGCATCTTCCCATTTACAAAGATCATGATTAGTGAAAAACTAAGATTGATTAGAAGACAAAGACTTCAGATTATCATTACACTTAAAACGAGAGATTTTAAGCCACATGTCCAATGTACCACCATTCAATGATCTTAAAATAAGGCAATGAGATACTTTTACCATGATGTTTAGCTAATGCATGTAGACTATGGTAAAAATTTTACTAATAAACCACATGTGCATTATTCTAAATTTATGGACCATTCCATATTGTGCTTCCCACCACGAGACCTACATCTTCAAAATGAATAGATGAGTATGGGAGAAAACATAGATTGTTGCATGCTTGATCTCCCATATTCACATGTATATGTGCACAAGGATCTAGTATTGTTTGTGTCATTGGTCTTTTTTCCTTTTTGGTGGTGTCAAGTCTCACTCTCTATCATCTCTGCATCGTTTGGTAGTGTAAATCAACAAATTTGATTTTTTTCATAGATCTTGGCATTGTTATGATATCCAATGCCAAAGGTTTTTCTAATTTTACTATTTGTCCAAAGGTGCGAGTGAGCTCTTTGGACATTTGTTCACCTAATACTTCTGCTCCTCCTGATATGCTTCCAAGTTTATCCTCAATGTTAAGATATGTTGTTCTATATAGCTTTTCGATGAACTCCTTGTAATTTGATATATCCATTACTACTGTGATCTAGTCTTCTCGCATTTTGTACATGTATAATACATCCTGACAGATTTTCAGCCAAAACCAAAAACTGTTTGAAGCACAAAAACATTTAGGACTTTGCCTTCAATGGATATACCCATGCATGCCTAGAAAAATCATCAATGAAAGTCACGAAGTAAAGATAGTTTCCAAAAGAAGGTGTCTGCATAGGACCACATACATCACTATGTACAAGCTACAATTTCTGCGTAGCCCGAACTGAACCATCTTTTGGAAAGGAGGAACGCTGCATTTTCCCCAAAATACAGCCTTCACATACATGTTTTCTAGATGCCTCAAGCTTGGGCAAAGAAGACACCATATCAAATTTCTGCAGGCATAGCAAACTAGCAAAATTTAGATGACCAAAGCGTGCATGCCAATTCATTTGACATAGCCTGAGAATCATGAACTGCACATGCCGAATCATTGACAGATCTTTCATAGTCTATGAGCTTATACAGCCCACGACATAAAATGCCAGAAGCAATAATAACATCGCCATTTGACAGATCATGAACTGTACATCTGTCATCAACAAACTTCACAACCAAGCCAATCTTGGCTAATGCAGAAACTCATAACAGATTCTTCTTGATCCCTGGCACAAATAAAGCATCTAATCAGGTGAAAGAACTACCATCAGCACTAGTCAGAATGATCTTACCAACTCCCATAACAAGATAAGAGGACTTGTTGGCGCATGTGACAGTATTCCCTGTAGGGGCAGGCTCGAGTGAAGAGAAGAAACTACGCTGCGAGGTAATATGTTTGTTCACCCCACTATCAAAGTACCAAACATCTGAGTCCACTACAGACATGCACTGCTCATGAGAAGATGGGTCAAAACTACAAACAGTAGTAAACGCCCATTCTTCTTCTTGCACAAGATTAGCAGACTCTATTTTTGGTGTAGAGGCTTCTACAACAAGCATTCCAGCCTCCTTTTTCTTTGCCTCTTTTGCAGCCAGCTTTGGACAGTTGTTTATGATATGATCATTCCCTTTACAATACTTGCAAAACAATTTTTGCTTTTCTGATTTCTTCTCATCTTTATCCTGGTTCTTCGAATGTGCAGCATTTGCAGATTTCTCCTTACTAGTAGAAGAGCTCCATTTTCCTTTGCCCTTCTGACTAGCCAGGAAAGCTTGATCTGCAACATGCATAATGGACCTATTTTGCCTGGACTGATCTTCCTGTAGCATAACAGAGACTAACTCCTCAAATTACAAGGCATTTGGATTTCCTTTCATCATCAATCGAAGAGTAGAAGCAAAACTCTGATATGAATCAGGAAGACCATTCAAAACGGTCTGCACAAGTGAGCTATCTGGTATAACCTCATCAGCAGAAATCAATTGTTCCTTCAAGTCTTTGATCTTTGTTAGAAAACTATCCATAGAATCACCTTCATTCATGTGCTCACTCTCCAACTGTTTTTGGAGGTAAGCAACACGAACCTCATTCCTAGCCTAGTACAATGTGGTAAGTGTATCCCAAGCATCCTTTGCTATTCTACAAGAGCGAATGTGAGGAATAATAGCACGTTTGACAGACAAAGCTATCAATGCATATGCTTGAGCATCTCTACCATCCCAACGAATTTTCTCTATAGTAGGTGCAACAGAAACAGCAGCACGAACAGGAATCTGCAGAATATCATCTTTGACACCATCTCCATCAGCTTCAGCACCTGTATTTGCAGTGCCTGTAGTCGCAGGTGTAACAGGACGTCTTTCAACACCCTGCACAATGTTCCACAGTCCTTTTGCAACCAATACATGTCACATCATATAAGCCCATAATGGGTAGTTGGTACCATCCAACTTATCCTCAACAACCAACATACGAAATACATCAATGCTTTCAGCCATGGCCGGTGACTAAAATATCTTGATGCAGAAAATTGACTGTATCTCAAAACGTTGAACAGAACTGCCCAGACGAGTTCTGCTAAACCTGTAGCAGACTTCAAGATGCTTATACTGGCGAATCGAAACAGGTATATACCTTTGGCACAAAAAGATGAAATATCATGCACAACCACTGCGACAGTGCATTTGGAGGCCGAAACAAGCTCAGATCGAGATTTCAGCACCACAAAACAAAGCAGTTTTGATCTCTGAAACACCCTGAGTATGCTCACCAAATTTCGTGCGAATCTCAGATTGCAACTGGAGGAGTGTCGACGATGCCCTAGATGAAGCGACGACCTGCTCTGATACCAATTGTTGGAGTTAGACGTCTGCAGAAGCACGCGAACACCACAAGGAAGAAGAAGAATCTTGGAGCACAACACACAAGACTGAATGTATTACTACAGAATGTACAAAGATAAGTAGCCCATTAGGGCAATAGGCGTATATACAAGCCGGGGGAAAAAAACCTCCTAAAGAGGGAAAAAAGTGTCCCGGCAGTCCTAGAGTGTTCACACACATCACTACCTACGTATATCGACAAGAATGTCATATAAAATTAAATTTTTTATTTATATTAAATATCTAAACACTTATCTAATTCATAGAATCAATAATGAAAAATAATACTCATAAATAAAATGATAGATACTTAAAATACATATACATATAGATAGATAAATCAATAAGTGTATAGATAGGTAGATTAATATATAGATAAATAAGTGATAGATAGATGAATAATAGAATAGATAGATAAATGTAGATCATAGATCTTTTTATAAATAAATAAATGATAGATAGATGAAAAATTGAATGGATGGGTAATTAAATAGATAAATAGATGGATACATAGATAGATGATAAAGTGCATGAATAAATAGATGAATATATAGATAAATATAGATAGATAGGTTGATTGATAGATAAATAGTTTCATGGATAGATAACTAGATAGATAGTTCGATAAGTAGATTTATATATAAATAGAAAGTTTAATTATAATATTGAAGTGAACCTATGTAACTATAAAGAGTGTGAGAGTCTAAGAATTAGAGATTCATAATAGTCCATATACACTTCCTATACTATGTATGATTCTTATCAAATGAAGGTATATAATTATTGTGATAGTAAGAGTCAAAGAATCAGACAATCACAATAGTTTTTGTACATCCTATGACCCAATATTGTGTAATTATGCTTACACAAATCTAAATGACTATTGTGAGAGAAAGAGTCAAAGAAATAGACAATCATAATAGTCCCTATACACTCCCTATAATATTGAGAAAGTAGGAATCGAGGCAAGAATTCAAACAATCTCAATACATCTATTGCTAAGTCATATACTACTGTGAGAGTAAGAATGGATGTGGTGAGTCACAAAATCACAGTAGTGGTTTATTTCAAATTTTATTCATCAAAGTATACAAGTAAGAATCACTTTGACGAGTCAAACATGTATACTATTGATGATTATAAAACATAAAGAAATAATCACATAAATGCAAATCAAACATATGTAAGAGATGCATATGTGAATCAGAACATACACATGACACACAATAAACATAACAATTCAGTAGAAAATAAATGAAGAATAAATCAATACCTGAATGATATGGTGAGAAAGAGCTCAATGAATGCTATGATAGTAGTAAAGCTCTGCAAATTTTCTAAGAAGCACATGCGGAATAAGCCTTTTGTTTCAATGAAAAAAAAATTCAAAAGCGCTTTCGATCCAACGATGGTTTAATAAAAAAGCTTTCAATTGAAAGTAAATTCAAATCTGATTTTCTATTTAGGTTTATTTGGAAATTTCTAATTAAACTAGACATCTTAGATATTTTTCTATTATTCGATCAAATAAATGGAACATAGTGCATAGCAGCCATCCAATTTTCTAAATTTTGTGCCTCATCAAAGGAAATAAGCTCATTCTCATCATAGAAACTAGACGTAGCCAATTGCAAAGCAATCTCATACAAAAGAAGCACTATGAGAGCCAAGATGAGTACAATATGATATAGGTGCATCTAACTTGCTATCTCTCAAAGTCTCCATCAACCATTTAGGTATAGTTTTTGCCTTCTCTCTATCAGCCCTCTCATCAAGAAGTGCATCATGTAGATCTACATCACAAATGGAATGATCTTCATCATCATGTGGAACCTATAAAGGTTGAGAAATTACCTCATTTAGACCAGTATTTGATTTTCCACCTATAAAAAGAGGCAACAAAGTGCTTTATAGAGAATTCACAAGAGGCTATCAACTTCTTTACAAATGTTATCTCTAGGCATCCCAAGTGGGGGGAGGACATCCAAAGAGCCAGGGCCTATATTGCCCCTAAAAGGAAAAATATGATTCCTCAAGGACTAACCTTCATATTGGACGTGCCCCTCTCTACTAGTGAGGTTAGAGAAACCATTGATCAATTGAAACCTTACAAATCCACTAGTCTTGATGGGATATCAAATACATTCCTCTTGATGCTAAGGGATTTTTTAATTTCTTATATTCTCTTGACTTCTCAAGATGCCATGAGGAGAGGTGACCTTTTTGTGTTTATCAACACTAGTGCCATTACGCTTATTCATAAAAAAACAATCCATGGATGACATAAACAACTAGAGACCTATGATGTGTCTAACTTCTATCTATAAAATCTTCTCTTCTACTCTAACTACAAGGTTGAGCCTTATAATGGATAAACTCATTCTCCCTGATTACAAAGGATTTATTAAAGGTAGATATATCTTGGTTGCCATTACCTCTCTTTGGGATGGTATGGACTATGCTAATGAGAGTAATCAAGATTTTTTCTTCTTTAAGATAGACTTTGATAAAGCTTATGGCCAGATTGATTCTAGCTTCATTCTTTAGTCTTTACATGACATTGGGGCTGGTAGGAACTGTATTAGATATGTGAGTATTCTTTTTGGTAATGAATGGTCAAGTGTGTGATTCTTTTAGGCTTTACAAATCCATTAGAAAAGGTTGTCCTCTGGCTCCCCTTTTGTTTGCTATCACTAGTGATGCTCTTTGTTGCCTTGTTAAAGACTACATTTCCAATGAGACCATTAAAGGTATTAGCAATTCTAATGCTCATTATTAGCCTCCTCTACATATGCTTTGTATTGCAAGTGGTTCCATTGTTAATGATAAAAAAACACCCTTCAAGTCTTCTAATAATCATACTTTTGATTGTGTGGTGAAACTGGGTTGTGATATTCTTCCACTTGGAGTTATGTTTAGATTACTTGGAATTCCCTTGGTTTTAAGATGTCCATTGATCAAAGATGGGATTGGGTGATAAATAATCTTAGAAATAGGCTATTAGGTGGAAGTCTTTACTAGATTGAAGTTTGTTGGAAGTGGGGTGGGCCTCAATAACAAGATAATCATAGGTTTATAGGATATTCCAACACATGAACCTTAGAATAAGAACCTTAATACTAAAAAATGAGATGAATGTGAGATAGAGGATAATAAACAAGATCTTTCAAAGTGTATGACAATCTACAATGCTTACCTACACTATCTTGTATTCCATTTCAAATCACAATCTGTGAATATGATACAAATTGAGTATATCTAAATCTAGGCAGAAAAAGGAACTAGATACAAGAGTTTGCATGCCTAAGAGGTATGAAGAGTGTGTGTGCAAGAATATGGAGAATAGTAAAAATTTAGAATTATTTTACAACAAACCCAAATTTTACTTATCCCTTAGACCAAAAACTAGTGAATGAACAAGTGAGGACATATGTAGACTTGTTACTCACAGTATGTTGGCTGACATGAACTTCTTCAGATGTCTCTAGATGTAGAGCGCAACTCCTCTAAGAGCATAAGAACTCATCCTCTAATTGATCACCTCCAAGATCACCAAAGCTCTCCAATGCTAGAGCTTGTGGAAGCTTGAGTGATGCTTGAGAAGATGCTAAACTAATGACCCTTGGCCCATCTTTTATAGGACTATGAGCTCTTGAAAAGTAAGATTTGAGAAAGCAATCTTCTTCTTGAAAAACCTCATTGCCAAATTCCTATTGATCCACATCTTATAGAGAGAGATAAAGAAGTAACAACATCATGATATGTAGATGGAAGTGAGTTTAGAAGTGTATTTGCCATCACTTCATCTAAAATATTTACTCAAAGATTGAGTAATTAATCTCGTAAATCTTATAGCCTTATAATATGTGACTCAACTCATTCACCAACTTTCATCCTTGTGTTGGCTAGTTGTCTCCTTAGAGGAGCTTTCCTAGCATGGTTTCTACTTGGATAGAGATTCTCTAACCTCAACTAAGTGTGATGAGAGGTTTTGCATGACCTGATTTGGGATATAATATGCCTCTTGACTCCCATAGAAATATATGAAAGTGCTTTTGCATCTCTTGAATCCCATCAGGATTTCTCTTCTCTAGGAAGTAATCTAATAGTATTACCACTGACTCCTGATGATGAAGTTGTTCCTTCTTCTTCACTAATCTCCTGTTGAGCAAAAATAAGAATAGGTGTTCTTCTAGAAGATGAAGTAGCCTCTTCTGTTTTCTTGGCCTTGGGTGAGTGCCATTGTGAATATTACACAAGTCCTTTGATACTAACAGATTCATGATCAGAAAAATCCACATTGGATAGTTACAAATTACCTCAAGCATGTCTTCATTCTCAAGTCTATAGTCACTCATCTTGTTAAGTGTGTATGTCAACTATGCTCTAATACTAAATGTTGGATGGTGGTGGGCTCAATAACAATATAGTCATAAATTTAGACGATCTTCCAACACATGAACCTTAGCATACACACCTTAATACTAACAAATGAGATGAGTGTGAGATAGAGAGAGAATAGATATGATCTTCCAAATTGTACAGTAAGCTAGGATGCTCACCTACACTATCTCTTATTCTAATGTCAAATCACAATGTGTGAATATAATACAAATTGACAATATATGAATCAAGGTAGAACTAGGAACTAGATACAAGAGATTGTGTGCCTAGGAGATATGAAGAAGAGTATGTGTATGAGAATATGGAGAATATGAACAATTTAGAACTGTTTTACAACAAACCCAAATTCCATTTATCCCTTACATTACAAACTCGTGGATGAACAAGTGAGGACCAATGTAGATGTTATAAGGACCTTCAGCGCATGCACACACAGAGGCAGAAAGAAGACGAAACAGGAATCAAAAACAGAGAAACAATCGACGCAGTATTGGGGGTGATCTCCCCTAGTGTATTCTGATGGACGAGTCTCTCAGAGTACACGTATTTATAGGTTTATTTCTATTACATCTTGAAAATAGAAGTTACATGAGCACCGTCGCTTTTAGAAGCATCTTTTAGGAAAAACTACTTTATTTACAAAAGGCGTCGCTTTCTAAAGCGAACCACTACTTTTACAACAAGATAAACCTAAATATAACTATTCTAGAAGTCTCCGATTTCGTCTTTACATTTATTTATTTATGCACATCCACTTGTGTCCACACCCTCATGCTTCTTCACCTGCTAGATCAAACACAACCACATTAAAACCTTCTCGACATTTAAAACATTAAAAATCCATTTAACCTTCCATGATACCATAAAATACAACATGCCTCCCAGTTGACAAGCAACTGACCTCAGTTGATAAATATAAAAATAGACATCGATGATCAGTCGCATGTCGCATCACTGGACAATATTAAGCATGAACCATGTAAAACACATGCATGGAATCGGAAACCTGAAAGTTTAATGTAATTGGGAATGATATGAAGAAATTAAATGATCATAGTGAGGTGATAAGTAGGTCTTATGTATCCATTTTGATTCCTCAAGTGAGTGAGTTTTATATTTGACTAAATACCTATGATATTGCTTATCAGTTCGTGTAGTGGTAACGTCATAATCTATTACTTTCTCGAGAATCAATATTTCCGCATCCTCTTCAAGTAAAGGAGGATCATCTAAAATAGGCGTGAATGGTAAAGTACCTTGAAAAGATTTCAACAAACTTATATGGAAAGAGTTATGTATACCGCAATGAGAAGGTATATCTAATCGAAAAGAAGTTTCATTTATTTTCTCAATAATGCGAAAAGGTCCATAATACCATGGGGAAAGTTTTACCTTAGAATGTTGAGAATATGTTTTAAACACCTTTTAATGATTCGTAACCAAACTAAATCATTTTCATTTAATTGTTTGGCTATGCGCTTCTTATTAATACTACGCATGTAACGTTCTTGACTCTTCCTAATATGCTCATGCACTTCAACAAGTGTAGAAATATGATCTTGTGCAAAAGAATCAGCCATAGGAATGTTAGTTTGAGTGAGACTCATGGGAGTGGGAAGCTTTCTTCCATAAACAATTTCATATGGTGCACGACTAGTAGTAGTGTGTGGGGTGTTATTATATGCAAACTGAAGTAAAGGGAGTTTTTCATCCCAGTTACTTGGATTATCTAAAAAGTAACAACGTAATAAATCCAAAATAGTACTATTTGTAGCCTCACTTTGACCATTACTTTCAGGATGAAATGCAGAAGTAAAGTCTATTTTTAATCCTAGATGTTGAAATAATGCCACCCAAAAACAGTTACAAATCTCGATCTGAAAGAATAACTTTAGGAAAACCATGATGTGGAAAAATACATTTAATAAATAACTTAGCAGCTTGAGGTGCACTTAAAGTCCTTTTAGAAGGAATGAAGTATGCATGTTTACTAAACCTATCAACAATTGTCCAAATCATATCATTGTGAGATGCAGTTGTAGGAAGACCAGTAATGAAATCCATAGAAATTTGTTCCCATGGTCCATCAGGTAAAAAAAGAGGCATTAATCATTTGAATGGTTTACCATGATGTCGTTTTACATGCTGACAAACAATGCAGCGACAAACATAGTGTGCAACATCTTTTTCCATGTTAGGCCAAAAGAAGAAATCTTTACATGCAGAAATAGTACTTTGTATGCCCCTATGACCCATATATGGTGGTTCATGCATCTCTTTCATTAAAAAATCTTTGAATACTTGTGTAATGCATATTTTTTGTTGGAAATACAAGAATCTATTATGAAATGTGTATTGATCCTCATGATGTGATGTGGAATTATTGAAAGCCATCCATGCTTGTGAAAAATACAGATCATATGCATAAGTGGAAATCATATTAGGAAATGAATGAATCTCAATAGCAAAAATATTATTAATTGAAACAGTAGTTGTTTGTGGGAATGGGAGATGACTTAAAGCATCAGCGACAACATTAGCTTTTCCTGGGTGATATTGAATCAGAGGTTGGAAGTTTTGGAGAAATGAAGCCCATTTAATATGTCTATTGGAAATCAATGGTTGATGTAATAAATTCTTAATAGCTTGTTGGTCGGTTTGAATTAGAGCTTTCGAACCCATAAGGTAATGTTTCCAAATTTTCAATGCATGCACAACAGCTAACAATGGTTGATGTAATAAATTCTTAATAGCTTGTTGGTCGGTTTGAATTAGAGCTTTCGAACCCATAAGGTAATGTTTCCAAATTATGTTCAGAAGGTTTGAGTTTCCTACTTTCAAATGCAAGACGATGATCATTTTGCATTAAAACAGCACCTATACCAGAACCACTAACATATGTAACTACATGAAATGGTTGTGCAAAATCAGGTAATTGCAGAACAGGCGCATGGGAAAGTGCATACTTAAGTTTATCAAAAGATGTTGTTGGGCTACTCCCCATACAAATTTGAGATTTTTCTTCAATAATAAAGTAAGGGGGAGGGCTATATAAGAAAATCCCTTTACAAACTTTCAATAAAAGCTAGCTAATCCTAAAAATGAACGGACGTCATTCACTAATTGAGGTTTAGGCCATTCTTCAATTACTTTAATCTTCTTGGGATCTACATGAATGCCTTGACTAGAGACGATATGTTCAAGATACTCTATCTAATTTTGGAAGAAACAACTCTCTTCAGAATTAGCATAAAGTTTATTTTTACGTAACAAATCAAAGACTGTTGCTAAATGAGTTTCATGTTCACTGTCATTCCTACTATAAATAAGTATATCATCAAAGAAGACAAGAACGAAGTATTGGTATTCAAGTAAAATATTATTCATCATACGTGCAAAGGTGGCGGGTGCATTGGTAAGTCCAAAAGGCATTACCATGAATTCAAAATGGCCGTGTTGAGTTCTAAAAGCAGTTTTATAAATGTCATGCGATGTCATTCTTATCTGATGATACCCAGATTTGATGTCGATTTTACTGACGACACAAGCTCCACGAAGTTTATCTAGCAAGTCATGTATCCTAGGGATAGGATACCTATTCTTAATGGTAATTTTATTAAGTGCTCTATAATCAATGCACATTCTATACGTCTTGTTCTTCTTTTCAACTAAAAGAACAAGGGCTCCAAAAGGAGAAGAGCTAGACCGTATTAGTCCTTTGTTGAGTAAATCTTTAACTTGTCTAGCTATTTCATTTTGGTGTAAAGGTCCATGCCTATAAGGTGCTTTATGAGGAGGAGAGCTACCAGGAATTAAATCAATCCTATGGTCAAGAGATCCCCTAGAAGGTGGTATTGCAAAAGGAAAATCAGCCATAAAAAAAATCCTTATACGAGTCCATAAATGACTTATGTGCACTTGGAAGTGTATGTGTTTAATCAATTATATTATTCACAAAGACAATACATGAGTTATAACCTTTCCTAAAAGCTTCTTTGACTTGCGTATGACTAATCAACAGGAAGGGTTGAAAATCATGCATCGCACACAGTGAAACATCTTTATTTCGAAATTTGAAAGTAATCATGTGTGTATCATAATCAATGCAAGGGTTGTAATTATGTCAAAACGGACATTATACCTATTCCCTAGAAATGCAGCCTTAACCTTATACATAGAAGGATGAGTAGTAAGGTTAACATTTTTAACTAGCTTATGGGAAATAAATGATGGAGACTGTTAATCTCCAAAAGAACAACCTACTCTTGAACTTAGAGCACCTCTATATCAAGAGTAAGTCAAAACCTTCATCAATTTAAAAGATCAATGACCAAATATCAAATTCTTGAACAAACTGTGAAGAAGGAGATTACTCAAAAAGTCTGCTGCATATATCTTTCTTATTGATTGAGTAAATGTGTAAAGTTTTTTATGAAACTTTGCACAAGATGTCATCTAAAGATTGCGCATCTCTTCCAAGTTAAATTACCTCAAAAGATTGAGTATAACTTGAGAAATCAACTTGACAAGTCACCTATGTCTAAAACAGCACTTCTGAGAAGTCAATTTGGACACCCCTAACTTCTAACACATGGTTCTCTCAGTATAGAACCCGTTTAAGCAAATGCTTTTAGCCATGAGTAGCTTATCTTCCAACTTAAAGATTAAGTGCTTACTTGCATAAAACTTTAAACTTTGGAGTGAAAAATGATCAAATCATTAAGATCGAAGTTTGCGCCTGTTTCAGGAACCAGTGAGTACTTCTTCACATGTAAATGTTCCTACACACAATTCTCTTAGTCTGATTACAATTGGAAGCTAAAACTTTGTACAGAGATCGACCAACTCTAGACTTAGACTTGTACAAAAGCATTCCACAAAGGATCTACCACAGAAGGAGAAGACACGAAAACTTCGGGCGCAAATTTTCTTCTATTCCTTAGAAAATAACAACTGAGTTATGAGAGAGACTTCTTCTCATTTCTATGAACTCTAATGAGGCTTACAACTTTCAAATGCACTATTCTCATACTCTCTTATTGTCTCCCTATTGCCCCGACATTTTTCAAAAGTATTTATAGGCAAATATGTACAAGCTTATATCTAAACAAAAGTATAAGTGATCTATGTCTTCACTAATGTACATATGTGTACATGTCTTTCAATCTGTGAATGTAACCACTTTCTATGCTTCAAAAATTGATCTTATCTCCATCCTTTGTCTTCTAAACTTCAATTGGTGATTGTTCTGCACCAACAGCTCCCCCTCAATCATCAATTGAGGTTTCTCTTATCTTCTTTATACCTGCCATGTCTTTGAACTTCTGTAACTTTGGTCCATCTAAGCTCTTTGTAAGCATATCAGCTATCTGATCTTTTGTTGAAGTATGTATAACTTCAATCTCCTTATCCATCACCTTCTCTCTTAGAAAGTGATACTGTATCTCAATGTGTTTGGTCCTGGCATGAAAAACAGGATTAGCAGCTAGATATAATGAACTCATGTTATCTCCATAAATGATAGGTATGCTCTGTATAGTGTCAAAACTCTTCATGAGAGTCTTAAGCCATATCACTTCCTTTGGCAGCTTCAACCATGCCTTTGTACTCTGCTTCTGTAGATGACAAAGCAATTGTATGTTGCTTCTTTGAGCACCAAGAGATTAACTTATCTCCCACATAACACATGTACCCATAGGTTGACCTTCTATCATCTGGATTACCTGCCCAATCTGCATCACTATATATTTTGATATTTGTATATGATGTAAAACCATAATACAAACCCTCTTTGAGTGTACCCTTGATGTACCTCAACACTCTTTAACCTGCAATCGAATGTTCTTTCCTAGGACAATGCATGAATTGAGACAACACCCCAACTGCATATGATAAATCAGGCCTAGTTAATGTAGCATAGATAAGACTACCAACCAAACTCTGATATTGTTTCATGTCCTTGAACTCTTCACCTCCAAATCTGCTCAATTTGTGATTCACCTCCATTGGAGTAGGTGCTACTCTGCAATCATTCATTTTAAACTTGGTTAACAAATTCTTCAAATACCTTTCTTGAGTCACATACACTGCATGTTGAGTGTATGAAATCTCCATGCCCAAGAAGTATGATAAATCTCCCAAATCACTGATTTTGAACTCTTTCTCCATTTGCTTCTTTAGGCTTTGAATGCCTTTCTCATCTGTACCTGTAAGAATTATATCATCAACATATATGCACATGTAAATGAACCCATCATCACTTGCTTTAACAAGCAAGCTACTATCTGCCTTAGATACTTGAAATCCAAGTTCCTTTAAGAACTTTACAAGCCTATAGTTCCATGCCCTTGGGGCCTGCTTCAAGCCATATAAAGCTCTCCTGAGCTTACACACATGATCTGGATATCTTCCATCTCTGAATCCTTGAGGTTGCTCCATGAAAACATCATCTGAAATGTAACCATTCAAAAAAGCATTCTTCACATTTAATTGACACAATTTCCAACCTTTACATGCAGCAATTGCTATGAGTGTTCTGATGGTTGTCATCTTTGCCACAGGACTATAAGTCTCATCATAGTCAATACCATATGTTTGAGCAAACCCTTTCACAACAAGTCTAGCTTTGTACCTAGACACACTTCCATCTGCAAATCTCTTTGTCTTATAAACCCACTTACATCCAATGATCTTCTGGCTATTTGGTTTTGGAACCAAATCCCATGTTTGATTTTCCAACAATGCATCATATTCTTCCTGCATAGCTTTTTCCCAAATTTCTTTACCTTTTGCCTCTTCATATGTAGAAGGGTCTTCATCTGCTTTAATCATGTATGCATAATCCTTAGTAGTCAAGAATGAAGTATCATAGCTATACCTTGTAGGTTGCCATTTGTGCCTTGTAGACCTCCTGAGTTCTCCACTTCTTGAGGTTTCTAGTTCTTCACATTCAGGATCAAATCTTGGTATCTCTTCAACTTCAACCTGCACTTCATTATTCTCTTGTTCATCAAATATCTGAACCTTTGATTTACCT
This sequence comes from Ceratopteris richardii, assembly GCA_020310875.1. Taxonomy (NCBI): domain Eukaryota; kingdom Viridiplantae; phylum Streptophyta; class Polypodiopsida; order Polypodiales; family Pteridaceae; genus Ceratopteris; species Ceratopteris richardii. Next base: position 25,902,402 of record CM035411.1, on the reverse strand, counting down.
TTCCTTTGACTCACAATTTCTTCATCATCTGTATTAATATTGATAGTACCTGCATACCAAGTACCTTGCTCATCTAATGTAACATCTTTTGATACAAGAAAATGTTTTGTGGATGGATTCCACAACCTGTATCCCATATGCTTATCATCATAACCAATAAACACATATTTTTTAGCTTTAGGTTCCAATTTGTGCCTTAATTGTGATGGCACATATGCATAGGCCAAACATCCAAATACTTTGCAATGATCTAATGTAGGTCTCTTACCCCACCATGCCTCATATGGTGTCATACCCTGCAAGGCTTTACATGGTAGCCTATTGACCAAATAAGTAGCTGTATTTACAGCCTCAGCCCACAAATAATTTGGGCAATTTTTCTCCTTCATCATGGATCTTGCAAACTCAATAAGAGTCCTATTCCTCCTTTCTGCTACACCATTTTGTTGAGGAGAGTACCTACAAGTAACCTCCCTTTTTATACCTGCATTCCACAAGTAATCATTGAACTCATTAGAGAAATACTATCCCCCTCCATCAGACCTTAGTCTCTTCAATTTATGTCCTGTAATTCTCTCTGCATACACATGATAATGTTTGAATGTATTGAATACCTCTGACTTATCTTTGATCACATAGATAGTGATCCATCTGGTAGCACCATCAACATAAATCACATAATACCTTGAACCATTGATACTGAAATCCTTTGATGGTCCCCACACATCTGTGTGTACCAACTCAAGTTTCTCTGAATACATAAACCCATGCTTAGAATAGGATTGCTTATGAGCCTTACCTAATTGACATGCTTCACATCTGTATGTCATATGTTGACCTGCAACATTAGGCAATCCAAGCACTGAACCATTATTAATCATACCTTTAATACCTCTTTCATTGAAATGTCCAAGCCTCTTGTGCCAAAGATCTAACTCAGAGATCTGATGTCCTCCATAAGTGAACAAGGCATGACCAAAATTACCTTGAATCTTCAATGTGAACAATCTTCCTTCTTTCTTCCCTGAAACAATTTGTTTATACCCATTGCTAGGGTCTTCCACAAACACTCCTTCATTAGTGAACCTCACTTCATAACCTTTTTCCACAATTTGTCCTACACTTATCAGATTCTTAGGAATTGTAGGAACATACAAGACCTTACTCAATAAGGTGCTACCATCCTTGGCCTTCACTGATCCAATTGACTTCACATTGTGCTTTGTATTGTCACCTATTTGAACAACATGATTAGATACCTTATTCTCCAAATCAGTCATCAAGGCTATGTTACCACTCAGGTGATTGCTACACCCTGAGTCAATGTAGAAGACTCTTTGATCTTCACTCTGCCTTTCACAAGTTGCATTCATTATTAATGTTGAATCTTCCTTCTGATCTGAAGCATAATTGTAGTAGGTATTGTTATATTGTTGACTTTGGAATCCTCTACCTGCATTTCTTCCAAATTAACCCCTACTACCTCTACCTCTAAAATTACCTCTTTGATTTCTGCCACCTCTTCCTCTTGTATTATAGTTCTGATTATATCCACCATTACTCTGAGTGTTATGCCAACAATCATTAGCTAAATGATTTGTCTTACCACAAATCCAGCAAGCTTTGGCTCCATCTTTGTTACTCCTGCCTCTTCCTCTACCTTTGCCACCTCCTCTTCCTCTTAGGAAGTTGGCTTGACTAGTTGTGCCTTCTTCTTCATTTGCTTGTTGCTTTCCTTTGTTAGCTTTCTTCTTGTCTTTAGAGTACATTTCATGACCTGCACTCTTGTCAACATCTCCTTTGATATCATTTTCAAAAGTTAGCATATGTCCTAACAATTGATTCAAATCAGGAGTGAAATTCTGTAAACAAAATAAAAGGCTTCCACTTCTCATCACCTCTTAGTCCTGTGAGAATTTGCCTTACCAATTTATCTTCTTCAATGTCTTCATCCACTGCTCCTAATGCATCTGCAATGTCCTTCATCTTTGTCACATAATCAGATATTGATTGTGAAGCCTTCTTCTTGAAAGTAGTAAACTCTGCCCATAGGGATGCCTTCCTTGACTTTGTAGTGTTTTGGAAATGCTCCTCCAAAGCATTCCATATTTCACATGCACTTTCAAGACCTCTAATGTGAGGTAGCAAGTAGTCATTGACTGCCATATAGATAATACTCCTAGCTTGAGCATCTCTTTTCATCTAATTTTTCAAATCTGACAACTCCTCTCTAGTTGGAACACTAGAATCTCTGAACTGTGGCTTTTCTTCTTCTCCTGTAATGTAGGCTATCAAATCTTTGCTCATTAAATGAGCTTCCATCCTCACTGACCATGCAGGATAGTTTTCTCTATCCAATTTCTCTATCTGAAGAGAATCTCCCATCCTTTCTTTACCTGTGTACTGAATTCTTCAATCTTTATAAAGTATAAGGTTACCTTTACTTTGAATGACACTCCTTTCGCCCTTCTTGATGTCGTATGATCTCCTCCTCAAGCTTTGCCTTCAAGCTTTCATCTTTTAATCCTTCAGATGTTGAATTCTTTGCAACTGCAGCAGTCGGGATCCTCCTTTTCTCAAATTTGATGTTTCCTGCTCTGATACCACTGATGGAGAGTGTTAATCTCCAAAAGAACAACCTACTCTTGAACTTAGAGCACCTCTATATCAAGAGTAAGTCAAAACCTTCATCAATTTAAAAGATCAATGACCAAATATCAAATTCTTGAACAAACTGTGAAGAAGGAGATTACTCAGAAAGTCTGCTGCATATATCTTTCTTATTGACTGAGTAAATGTGTAAAGTTTTTTATGAAACTTTGCACAAGATGTCGCGTAAAGATTGCGCATCTCTTCCAAGTTAAATTACCTCAAAAGATTGAGTATAACTTGAGAAATCAACTTGACAAGTCACCTATGTCTAAAACAGCACTTCTGAGAAGTCGATTTGGACACCCCTAACTTCTAACACATGGTTCTCTCAGTATAGAACCCGTTTAAGCAAATGCTTTTAGCCATGAGTAGCTTATCTTCCAACTTAAAGATTAAGTTCTTAGTTGCACAAAACTTTAAACTGTGGAGTGAGAAATGATCAAATCATTAAGATCAAAGTTTGCGCCTGTTTCAGGAACCAGTGAGTACTTCTTCACATGTAAATGTTCCTACACACACTTCTCTTAGCCTGATTACAATTGGAAGCTAAACTTTGTAAAGAGATTGACCAACTCTAGACTTAGACTTGTACAAAAGCATTCCACAAAGGATCTACCACAGAAGGAGAAGACACGAAAACTTCGGGCACAAATTTTCTTCTATTCCTCAGAAAATTACAACTGAGTTATGAGAGAGACTTCTTCTCATTTCTATGAACTCTAATGAGTCTTACAACTTTCAAATGCACTATTCTCATACTCTCTTATTGTCTCCCTATTGCCCCGACATTTTTCAAAAGTATTTATAGGCAAATATGTACAAGCTTATATCTAAACAAAAGTATAAGTGATTTATGTCTTCACTAATGTACATATGTGTACATGTCTTTCAATCTGTGAATGTAACCACTTTCTATGCTTCAAAAATTGATCTTATCTCCATCCTTTGTCTTCTAAACTTCAATTGGTGATTGGTCTGCACCAACAATAAAATCATGCAAGCCACCATCGCCATGTAAAACATTTACTACTAAGCTGTTAATGGTGCCATGCATGTAGAGTAGAGAATGGTTAGAAATTTCGTTACCCAGGGTACTTAGTACTTGCTCTAATACTTCTTCATACCAGTTCGGTTCAGTGCCAGCAGGAACAACCTCCATGTTGTGTACTTGAGCTTCAATGGGTTTCCTATTAGTAGGTCTCATCCTACAGGCAGCTTTGGTATGACTAATCTTTCCACAATTCCAACAAGTTATACAGGGTCATTTTTGTTGAGCATTCATCATCGTATTTTGAAGAGTGGTAGGTTTGTGAGGCTGGCCAAGGTTTGATTTGTTGGATGGCACTAAATGGGATTGAGGAGATCATTGGAAAGTAGGTGAAGTGAACATAGTAAAAGGTCACTTAAAAGGAAAATTTGCAAAACTCTCTATTGCCACTCAAAATTAAAATTGCCTCGCGCATAGCCAACGGCTGTCAAGGGAGCCTTGGGTGCCAATGTGGCCAATGTATTGCCTGAGTTCTTTGCCTTAGTTGATGCCTTAGTCCACGCCTTGGAGTAAGCGAAGGTGTAACGTAGGTGTAAACGTAGGTTCTGGTTTTGGAACTAGAATAGAGATAGAGACAGAGCAGAAGTGGAAGCAGAAGCGGACGCGGACGCAGATGTGGATTCGGATTTGGATTTGGAACACGAACAAAGAACGCAAACAAGAATCAATTGTAGAGATAAATACAAACAAACCCCTCCAGAGTGATACGTGTCAGGCTCTGATACCACTGTTATTAGGCCCTTCAGCGCATGCACACATAGAGGCAGAAAGAAGATGAAATAGGAATCAGAAACAAAGAAACAATCGATGCGATATTGGGTGCAATCTCCCCCCGTGTACTCTAATGGATGAGTCTCTCATAGTACATGTATTTATAGGTTTATTTCTATTACGTCTTGAAAATAGAAGTTACATGAGGGCCTTTGCTTTTAGAAGCGTCTTTTAGGAAAAACTACTTTATTTACAAAAGGCGTCGCTTTCTAAAGCGAACCACTACTTTTACAACAAGATAGACCTAGATATAACTATTCTAGAAGTCTTCGATTTAGTCTTCAAATTTATTTATTTACGCGCATCCACTTGTATCCACGCCCTCATGCTTCTTCACCTGCTAGATCAAACACAAGCACATTCAAACCTTCTGGACATTTAAAACATTAAAAATCCATTTAACCTTCCATGATTCCATAAAATACAACAGCAGACTTGTTAGTCACAGTATGTTGGCTGACACAAACTCGTCTAGATGTATTTAGATGTAGAGCACAAATCCTCCAAGAGTCCAACAACTCCTCCTCTAGTTGATCACCTCCAAGATCACCAAAGATTGCCAATGCTAGAGCTTGTGGAAGCTTGAGTGATGCTTGACAAGATACTGAACAAATGAACCTTGGCCCATCTAATATAGGACTACAAGCTCTTGAAAAGCAAGCTTTAAAAAATAAATTGCCTTCGTCACAAAACATCTCATTCCCAAATTTCATGCACACTTCAAAAAGCCATCTCAGAAAGGAAATTGTGAATTTTGGCGCTGACATTTTCTTTTCAATAGAAGTATTTTTTAAAGAACTCCATGCTAACGTGGCAATTGTCTATGATGTGCTATTGCTAGGATTTGAACCAAGGTGCATGTTTATGCTCTTAATTCATTTGACATAGACCAAATTCCATGTGCTTCTTGTGTAGAAGGTTGTACAATAAATACATCATATGTTATGAGATTCAGTTATTGGACCATATGGACATTGATTCCAACATAATTATCACCATTTTTTTGTTCTAAACCACTACATTTTTACTTCTATTATTTACTTCTAATCTTGTAGGATGCCCACTAATAAACAACTTTTGGAGGTGATCTCTTTATCTAGAAGATGTTTGTGGTGAGATAGATACCGATTCTAAATGCTCTATATGCAAATAAAAAGTGGTTGCTTGGGGTCTATCTCATCATGTACATCTTCACATCATGGTTGAGATATATCATATGAGTATACCATTTCACATACATGAAGAACCAATCACTATCTGTAAAAGCATGCAAGCATGGTTGAATATCTCTGCCATAAAAGAGACATAAGCTCAAAGTGCCTCCGAGATATCTAAACACATGTTTCACCACTTGCCAATGCTTAGTGCCAGGGCAATACATGAATCGCCTCAATTGGGAAACTGCATACTGTATATACGACCTTGTGTTGCATGCATATATATATGGCATCCCATAGCTTGATGATAAAGAGAAGTGTCAAATGCATCACTTGAATTCTCAACTCAAAATCTAAATCCTATCTCAACTAGTGTGGAAACTAGCTTGCAATCCTCAAAGTCAAAAACTAAAGTAGTTTTTCACCATACTTTGCTTGATGCATAACAATTCCCCCCTCAACGGATACAAACTGGATGCCAAGATAGTAGCTCAAAAGACCAAGATAAGTGACATCAAAAGTATGTTGCAAATCAAGCATAAGAATGTCAAGTTTTGCATCAAATGACCGAGTCACCATACTTTGCTTGATGCATAACATTCCCCCCCTCAACGGATACAAACTGGATGCCAAGATAGTAGCTCAAAAGACCAAGATAAGTGACATCAAAAGTATGTTGCAAATCAACCATAAGAATGTCAAGTTTTGCATCACATGGCCCAGTCAAGAGTATATCATCGACATAAAGAAAAAGCATTGTAAGGTCAGCCCCATCTTTTCATACATAGAGTGTGCTTTCAATTGAACAACGTGTGAAGCCAAGAGCAACCAAGTGCTTATGTATTTTGTCATACCATACATGTGGAGCTTGCTTGAGACCATACAAGGCTTTATGCAAGTGACAAACCATATGCTCTTGCCCTTTCATAGAAAATCTAGGAGGTTGCTTCACATAAACCTCTTCTTGCAAATCTCCATTCAAGAAGGTTGTTTTTATGTGCAACTAATGAACTTTCCAACCTCAATGGGTAGCAAATGCAACCACGGTACGAATGGTAGTCATGCATGAAGTAGGTGCAAAAGTTTCATCATAGTCAATTCCATATTGTTGTGCATATCCTTTGGCAACCAATCTAGCTTTGTAGCAATCAATGCTACCATCAGACTTTCTCTTAATCTTGTAAACCCACTTTGTACCAATGGAATTTTTTCCTTTTGGCAATTCACATAACTCCCAAGTACCATTCCTATGTATGAACTCCATTTCTGATTGCATAGCACTCATCCATTCTGTATCATCACATGCAACTTCAAAAGCAAGTGGCTCTTCATTACATGTTGTTGAAATAAGAGAATAATCCACAAAATTACTTGATGCATGGCGAGAGCTTGATCTTGTTCTACCAAGTAAAGGTGCACTCAATTTGCTGTTCGACAAGGTTTTTTTGAGCTACTTTGGCATACTTTGTGCACTTTTGATAGCCACGCATTCATTATGTAATACATCATCAACATGTACATCATGTGTGGGCTGAATTTCATCCTCATTTTCAGCCATATTTTGATGCCAATGTTTAGCCATATGTGGCTGGAAATTTCCAACAATTCTAACAATTTTCAGCTCAAAAATTTCAGCCATGTTTGGCTGGAAATTCTCTGCATTTTCAGCTCTATTTTGTTGCACTTTTTTAGCCTTTTGAGCCTTACTTGGCTAGTCTACATGGACATAGTCAAGCACACCATTTTGGAATAAAGGCATGATTGTATCGAACACATCTTGTGAGCTAACTGTTGTTTTCTTTTTTGCACTCAAGTAGAGGAAAAACTGAATTTTCAGCAAATACCACATCTTCACTCACAATAATTGTGTTTTTCAATGGATGGTACAAACAATATCCCTTACTTTCAACACTATAACCAACAAATATACATTTCTTTGCCTTTTCATCAAGTTTGTGACATTGTTGTGATGGCATAAGAGCATATGTCAAACATGGTGGAGTTTATTGACCTCCAAAATATAGCTGGAAGTAGGTAGAACCCCTAGGAATAAGTTGACCTTCTCACAAACATCATCACAGAAAACCAGTCATGCTTGCAGAGCTTATTGTTCTCTAGTAACTCAGAATTTTTTAAAACTCTTTTAATCCCATATATTAGAGACAACAAGCTTTCCAATGAACCAAAGAACACTCAATTTGGATAAATACACAAGGAGATATGACCTCTACAAGTTTCAGGTTTAATGGAGACCTTCAGCAGGGGTGAACCCGAGAACACACACTACTTCAGAGAGTACTACTCTCAGCTCACAAATCCAATGATTATAGAGATTGATAATATGAAAAGAGATAGTAAGAGATTTCAAATGAGCTATCAAACATGTAATTTGGATATATATGAGGGAGATACAAGATCTACAATCTCTGCATACAAAACTGCAGCAGCGTAGAGATACACATATGACTTTCTTGGACTTCCCACAAGATCACGACTTCTCTCCTCTTTTTATAGCATGGGGAACTAATCTAAAATCTTCCTAATACATCTAAATTCGTGGTAGACACTTGGGTGGAGATATTACATGACTCAAGTGTTCAAATAATCAAAGTATTGATGGACTTTGAGAACTAGCCACATCGACCTTCCACTATGACACCACTTCAGCTCCCTTGTGACTCACTAATTTGACTCATCATGTTCTAGAACTCACATGGTATTTTGGCTATCTTTTATGAATAATATGAGCCTTCTTTAAGTATTTGAAGACTTCCCAAAGATATTTACATAATTTAAAACTTGTATCATACATAAAACAAATGTTCACAACATTCTCCCCCTCAAGTTTCAAAAGGTATTTCCTTCATGCCAAGAATATAGTTGAATCTTTGAAGCTTTGGTCAATCCAAGGATTTGGTGAAGATATCTTCAACTTGATCCTTTCTTCCCACAAAAGAAACTTGCACTTCATTGTTTATGGCCTTCTCTCGAACATAATGATAGTGTACCTCTATATGCTTTGTTCTAGCATGAAAAATAGGATTTGAGGTCATATGAATGCTGCTCGAGTTATCCCCATATATCAGTGGTACATTAACCTGCACATTCAAGTCATGAGACAAATTTTTAAACCACATAACCTCAGTAGTAGCCAATGCTAAACCTCTATACTCAGCCTCTGTAGAAGATAAAGCAATTGTAGGCTGTTTCTTTGAACTCCATGTTAATGTCTTGTTTCCTGCTATTACCACATATCAACTTGTGGATCTTCAGTCATCTTTGCTTCTAGCCCAATCTGCATCACTAAAGACTTTAAGAGTTAGATCATCATCATGACTATAAAATAATCCTTCGTTCATGGTACTTTTCAAATACCTAAGCACTCTTTTCGTTGCATGCATATGAGGTACTCTAGGATCATGCATAAATTGTGACAATACTCCCACTGCATAGCATATATCAGGTTTAGTTTTTGTTGCATAAATCAAAGATCCTACCATGGATCTATATGCATTCATATCATGCAACTCATCACCTTCCTTTGCACTGAACTTTACATTACATTCCATTGGAGTAGAAACAAATTTACATTCCTGCATACCAAACCTTTTCAGCATATCACATATATACTTTCTCTGTATCAACCACATACCCTCATCGCCATACACAATTTCAATCCCAAGAAAGTATCTAAGCAAACCAAGATCTATAATTTTAAATTCCTTTCCAAATTACCTTTTATCTCTTAAATTGCTTTTGCATCATTCCCTGTAATCAACAAGTCATCCACATAAATGCATACATAGACACACATGTCATGTACATGTTTTACATAAAGTTAAGGATCAGCATGACTTGTTGTGTATCCTTGCAGCATAAGATACATTATCAACCTTGCATTCCATGCCCTTGGTGCCTGTTTAAAACCATACAATGCCTTCTTTAACCTGCATACATGATTAGAACATTTTGCATCCACATAACCATCTAGTTGTGACATATACACTTCTTCACTTAACTCACCATAATTTAAGAAAGGCATTCTTTATATCGAGTTGGTATATACACCATCTTTCACTTGCAGCTAAAGCCAACAAAGTTCTCACTGTTGACATGTTTGCTATTGTACTAAATGTTTCCTCATAGTGGAATCCTTGAGTTTGATTATATCCTTTTGCTACAAGTCTATCCTTATATCTTAACACACTACCATCACTATTTCTTTTAATCTTAAAAACCCACTTGCAACCAATTACCTTTTTTTTTGGTGTCTTTGGAACTAAATTCCAAGTCTTGTTATCCTGTAGTGCTTCCATTTCTTCGCTCATTGCTTTCTCCCACTTTTCATCTCCTTTTGCCTCATCATAACATGTGGGTTCATTTTCCTGCTCAACTTTTGTCATAAAAGCATAATGAGTATTCATAAAAGATTCATAAGTATACCTTTGAGGTTGCTTACTCACTCTTGAAGTTTTCTTACCTCCAATATAGATGCTCTTCCTTTCTTATTAGGAACATTTGATGATTCTCCATATACATATATCACTAATTTGCTCTCCTTCATCATTAACTTCAAAAAGTTTGAGTTTACCTTTACTTTTAACACTTGGAGGTGACTCTTGCCTTAATCTTCCATTGAAAGGTAGCTCTCTTTCTTCATCCAAACCACTTTTCTCATCACTTAAACTTCTTGTGGGCTGAGGTAAGCACTCATCTCCTTCACCTGTATCTTCTTCATCTCCATTTATGACCTGCAAACGTTTCTTATCTACATACCATGAAAGTGATTCATCAAAGTTTACATCTCTTGAAACAACCACCTTATTGGTATTATAAAATCTATATCCTCTTTGAGTATCTGCGTAACCAATAAATATACACTTTTCTGATTTCACATCAAGTTTTGATCTCACTTCACTAGGTACATGTACATAACATACACAACCAAATACTTTCAAATGAATTACACTTGGTTTCCTTCCATGCCATACATCATACGGTGTCAAATGATGAACTCCAACAGTAGGTACTATATTCATAATGTACACACTTGTGCTAACAGCTTCAGCCCAAAAAGAATTAAGCAAACACATATCATTTAGCATGCTTATAGATGCTTCTGCTATGATTCTGTTTCTTCTTTCTGCAACTCCATTTTGTTGTGGAGTATACCTGCATGTAACTTCTCTTTTGATACCTTCATCATACAAAAAATCAGTAAAAGCTTGAGAGAAATACTCTCCCCCTCCATCGGATCTTAGCTTCTTAACATATCTTCCTGTTTGCTTCTCGACAAATGATTTAAAATTTTTGAAACAATCAAAGACTTCACTCTTATGTTAATGAAATACAAAAATGTCATTCTACTATGATCATCAATGAATGATACATAGTACTTATTACCATCCAAGGATGCCTCTTTAGTAGGACCCCATACGTCCGTGTGTATAAGATCTAGCAATCCACTGCTTACATAACTTGAATGCTTGAAAGGTTGTCTACTCTGCTTACCCATTTGACATGTTTCACAAAGATGCACCATATGTTGCTTAGTAAGATCAGGTAATCCTTCAACAATCCTCTTCTTTGATAGCTCCTTTAACCTGTGTACATTCATATGTCCAATCCTTTTGTGCCAAAGATCAAGCTCTGTTATTCGATGCATACCGTAAGAGAAATAGTTTGTATGATTTGGGTTTACCTTGAATGTAAACAATATACCTTGTTTTTTACCTCTAGCAATTAACCTCCTTTGCTTTGGATCCTCAATGAAGCAACCTACATGATTAAATCTTATTTGCAAACCTTTTTCTACCATTTGACCAACTGACATCAAAATCTTAGTGATCGTTGGCACATAAAGCACATCCTTCAAGCAATTTGTCTTGCTCTTATCCTGCATAACAACATCTCCAACCTACATAATCTTATGTGTTGTATCATCTCTTGTTTCAACATGACCTTTACATGAAGGATTATGCATATTAGAAAACCATGAAGCATCATGTGACATATGGTTAGAGCAACCACTATCTACATACCATACATCACTATTGCAATTCATCTTAGTTTCTATATTCATCATAAGAAGAGAATCATAATCATCACTTTTACCTTCAACTGCATAATTTCCTTGTTGCTTACCTCTTCTTGAATAGCCTCCTCTTCTATTACCACCTTGATTATTTTCATTTTGATAGAAATCTTTGGCATATTGTCCATACGTTCCACATATATAGCAATTGTTGTTATCTTCAATCCTTTGTCTTTGATTATAGTTGTAGTAGCCTCTCATACCTCTAGCACTTGATCTTCCTCTTCCTCTTGTGTTGAAGAAGCCACTTGAAGTCCCTTGATCATCGCTCCTTCTTCCTCGACCTCTATTTGAACCTCTTCTTCCTCTGTTTCCACCTCTTGATGATCCTACATAAAGAGCTTGTCCTTGAGATCCTTTTTTATTTGAAGTAGAGCCATTTAGGTTCATCTCCTATGTGACCATAAGAGCAACAAGCTGATCAAAGTCTGGTAATTCTCCTCTAACATAAACTGAAGTATTGAATGGTTTCCATTTCTCGTCATCCTTGAGTCCGTTAAGAGTATGTGCAACCAAGTCGGCATCCTCCACATGAGCTTGAATTGATCCTATTTGATCTGCAATCTCTTTAACCTTCAACACGTAAACATTGACCGATGTCCTTGTATCTTTCTTTATGTTATTCAACTCATTTTGAGTTGAATCTTCCTTACTCTTGTACCTGTACAATACAACCTTTCCAATGCAAGCCAAACATCTCTACTTGTGTCTAGATCTTGTATGTATCCTACCATTGAATCTTGAATATTTTTTTATAAAAGGAATATAACCTTTTTGTCTCTTTCATTCCAAAGTCTAAACTCCCTCAATTTTTGCTGATTTGGATCCTCTGATAATATAGGTTTGATATATGTTCCATCAATCAAACCATACAAGCCTCTACCTTGCAAGTATGCTCTGATTCTAATCGGCATGCTTGATAGTTGTTCTTATCAAGCTTCTCTATTGATGCATGTTGATCGCCCATTGTGTAAATACTAAACTTCCTCCTTTAGCCCTCCTTTTGGATATGTATGATAAGAAGAAGTATGAGATTTACCTTTGTAATAAATTCTATGCAGCTTTCTTTGCTTGAATGATGCTTGAGATGCTTCCTTGCTATCTCCTTCTACCTTTGTGTAGTGTCCATGATGAGCTGCTGCTCCAATAGCTTCAAATTCTTCATCAAGGTATTATAACCTTCTGCAAGCTTCAATTCCGTGCTCTAATACCAATGTTGGAGTTTATTGACCTCCAAAATATAGCTAGAAGTAGGTAGAACCCCCTAGGAACAAGTTGACCTTCTCAGAAACTTCATCATAGAAAACCAATCATGCTTGCAGAGCTTATTGTTCTCTATTGACTCAGAATTTTTTAAAACTGTTTTAATCACATATACTAGAGACCAAGAGCTTTCCAATGAGCCAAAGAAGACTCAATGTGCATAAATACACAAGGAGATATGACCTCTACAATTTTGAGGTTTAATGGAGACCTTCAGCAGGGGTGAACCCGAGAACACACAGTACTTGCATAGAGTACTACTCTCAGCTCACAAATCCAATGATTATGGAAATTGACAATATGAAAAGAGACACTAAGAGCTCTCAAATGAGCTATCAAACATGTAATTTGGATATATAATGAGGGAGATACAAGCCCTGCAATCTCTGCATACAAAACTACAGCAGTGTAGAGATACACATATGACTTTCTTGGACTTCCCACAAGATCACGACTTCTCTCCTCTTTTTATAGCATGGGGAACTAATCTAAAACCTTCCTAATACGTCTGAATTTATGGTAGACACTTGGTTGGAGATATAACATGACTCAAGTGTTCAAATAAGCAAAGTATTGATGGACTTTGAGAACTAGCCACATCGACCTTCCACTAGGACACCACTTCAGCTCCCTTGTGACTCACTAATTTGACTCATCATGTTCTAGAACTCATGTGGTATTTTGACTATCTTTTTATGAATAATATGAGCCTTCGTGAAGTATTTGAAGACTTCCCAAAGGTATTTACATAATTTGAAACTTGTACCATACATAAAACAAATGTTCGCAACAAAACAACCAAACACACGCGTATGACTAACCATAGGCTTATGTCCGTTCCAAGCCTCATATGGATTGATGACTCTCAATGCTTTTGTAGGGTAGTGATTCAACCCATAGCTTGCACACATGACTGCTTCCATCCAACACTTATCAGGAAGGTGCTTTCCTTTAACCATACATCATTCCATTTCAAGTAGAGTTCTATTTTTACGCTCAGCAACACCATTTTGTTGAGGTGTATATGGAACCATACATTCATGTGAAATACCTCTTTCACAAAGAAAAGCATTAAACTCATGTGATATGTATTCACCACCAAGATCTCTGCATAGAGTCAAAAGCTTTTGTGAAGAAAAATTTTCAGCCATAGCTAAAAATACTTTGAAGCAAGAAAATACCTCATTCTTTGCTTTCATATGATACACCCATGTATGGTGAGTAGTATCATCAATGAAGGTAACAAAGTATACATGCTTCCCAAAAGATGGAGTCTTGACGGGACCACATACATCACTATGAACAACCTGTAATTTTCTTGTAGTGTGTGTATGACTATCTTTTGGAAAAGAAACATGATGCATTTTTCCAAGAATGCAACCTTCACATGCATGCTTTTCAATGGATTCAAGTTTTGGAAAACCAATAACCATGTCCTTCTTTTGCAAGTAAAGCAAACTATTGAAGTTCAAGTGATCAAAACGAGCATGTCAAAGCTCCATTTCAGCCATGGAAGAAGTATAAGCAACCAAGGCATTCAAGGAAGCAATCTTATATGTATCCATGCGATACAAACCATTACATAATGCACCGGACATCATGATAACATCACCATTGCTGAAATTATGAACCATGTACATGAAGTTTAGCTTTGGCAATCAACGGAATCGAAATTACATTCTTCTTTATATCGGGTACATACAATGCATTATTCAAGAGAATCACACCTCCATTTGCAGCCATAAGCTCAATTTCTCCTACTCCAATGATAGGATAAGAGGCATTGTTTGCACACACCACATGTCCTCCTTTGGGTGCATCTTTCAAACATACAAAAAACCTTTTGTGTGAAGTTATGTGCTTTGAGGCACCACTATCAAAGAACTAATTTGAATCAGCCTCACTCACAACCATACATTTAGAATGCAAAGATGCATCATAATGACATCTAATAACACATGCCCAAAAATCTTGAGCCATGTTAGCTTCATCATTCTTTGCATTTGCTGAATTTTCAACAATAGACATGCTGGATTCCTTCTTTTTTTCATTGCATTTAGCAAACTCTCTACACTCATCAATAGTATGACCAGCCTTCCAGCAATATTTGCATCTCTTCTTCTTTCGCAAATCACCATCATTAGAGGAATGAAGGTTGAGGCTTTGGTTTTGATGAACCCAAAGCTGAACCATACTTGCTTTTCCCCTTTTGTGAGATAGCAATTGCTTGTGTTCCCTCAATCAAACCACTCCTATTCACTCTAGATTTCTCTTCTTGCAAAAGAAGAAGAGACACAACCTCATCAAATGCATACATATTAGGATTCCCTTTTGCAACCAAATGGAGTGTAGTAGCAAAGCTTTGAAAAGATTCCAGTAATCCTTTTAACAATGTAGAAATTAGTGATGCATCCGTAATAATCTCATCTATGTTTGCCAATTGCTCTTTCAAGTCCTTGATGCATGACACATACACATCCACCAACTCATTTTCATCCATACATACATCCTCAAGTATGCAACATGTGCTTCATTACGCATGGCATACAAAAAAGCAAGAGTGTCCTATGCCTGTCTTGATGTAGAGCATGACTGAATGTGTAGAACTATATGACACTTCACAGAAAGCGCAATCAATGCATGAGCTTGAGCATCTTTTCCATCCCATCTACGTTGCTCCTGTGTAGGTGGAGAAGGAGAAACCACTGTACTTGAAGAAGAAGCTCCATCTGTGACAGTAGGCTGTGAAGTAGAAGAACCTACGGGTCTTTGACCTACATCTGTCACTATGTCCCAAAGTTATTTTGCAACAACAACATGCTTCATCATGTAAGACCACATTGGATAATTCGTCTTATCAAGCTTATCTTCAGCTTGAAGCATGCCAAACAAGTCATTGTTGCCTGCCATTTCACGAAGGAACAAGAATGTGACAAAATCTTTACTTCGACAAAAGCTAAAATGAATGTTAAAATTTAAGCTCACAAACTGTCACTCTGATGCAATTCTGACCGCAAGAATGGCTTCAAAATGGGGGTAAGACCCTAGTGCAACTCTGCAACTAATGGAAGTGTTTTTTGGCTGCCAAAGTTCATTTTTCTATGCTCTGAAGTCAATTTGCATTGTTAAAAGTGCACGCGTGCCATGATGCGAAAAACCGAAACTTGAGAAGGAGTTGAACTTGATCTGATACCACTATTGGGTGTGTATAGAAGTGAAAGAGACACACGAGAAGCACATACAAGAGGCACAAATGCAACAATAAATATGGAGAAGACGGATGCTTGGAATAGCTCTCTCTATTGATGATGAACTGAACTGAAGTAAGAGTTGAATAATATCCCTAAGTACAGAGTACCAGCACATATGAGTGAATCTTGTATGTGGTAACATGGAAAAAAAACCTCTAGCCGGAACTAAAGTAAAAAATCACCATGTATAGGGAAAAATTTCACATCAAAGCTACTCGAGGAACACATAAGTGTAACATTTATGTCCATTTGGTATAATCCTCCATGTATATAGGGGAAAAATTCACATCAAAGCTACTCGAGGAACACATAAGTGTAACATTTATGTCCATTTGGTATAATCCTCCATGCATATAGGGAAAAAGTTCACATCAAAGCTACTCGAGGAACACATAAGTGTAACATTTATGTCCATTTGGTATAATCCTTCATGTCTAATTTTTGGGATGATAATCTAGAAGACTTTGGACCAACCATATACTCCCATAAAACATGAATAGCATAGTCACATGGATAGATGTATCAAAATCCTTCCTCCATATTATAACAATGGGATAACATGCAATAATAAATGAGAGATAACAATTACATTCATCACATCATAAGAGATACATTTTCCCAATGCACAATCCCAACCATAATAGGTCTCATCAAAAGTGGCAGTCCCCATATCACAATCTCATCACTAGGCTTCATAGGCACACCAAACTTACTCTTATGGGACTCATTCCAACCATATCTTAAGCAAACATCATAACAAAAGAATGTTGGGTTGCATTGATACAATGGGGCAATATACAAAAAAAAATGACAAAACTTTATTAGCATAACTCTCAAACAATCACGATAGTGGCATTATCATCAGGCATAATAGATGTAAAAGATATATCATGTGTACATATCAAAACATGAGAATAATTTACGTCATTGTCATCATCCAAATATACATAAAAAATAGAAGGAATATTCACAACATACTCATCAAATGTATAATCATCAAAAATAGGTACAGACGATCGATCCGAAACACATCTCATCATTATCATTTTCAACATCTTAACAAATAAGAGGATCCATGCCATGCAAAATTATAATCACATCATCAATGGACTCAGAATTAGAACCATTATCATCATGATCAATCATAAGTGCATCATCTTTTAATGAATCATCATGCATTACTAAAGAAGTATATCAATTTCTTCCTTAATGAGCATAAAGATGTAACACTATCATCATGTAGTGTTTCATTATGGGATATTGTATGTTCTTCATGACTAAAAGGGGGAGGACAAGCATTATTTGCATCATGCATCACTATAGTGGGAGTAACATTACTTTTCAAAGTTGATTTCCTTTCATCATATTGTGTAGAATTATAGTCTATACTTTCATCAATCAAATAATATGCATCATGGTGATATTATGCACACAAAAATCTCTATTTTCCAAATTAGAGAACATGCAATCCCTTAACACAGCACATGCTTTATCAAATAGAGTAATCATATGATCATCAGTGCAAGTAGTAACATCCTTAGCACATGTGTGTACCATATCATTGAAACATTTACTAGATTTATCCACCAAATAGACAATATTTATCCGATAAAAAGTATTATGATCCAACCAAAATTTGCTCAACCTTACTTATTTAAAGAACTCCCATGACAAAGGATAAAAATATTGTGCTTGTTCTTTACATGTGCCCTTACATTCATGATGAAAGGAACATCATGTGATAGTATGATCTGTGTTAGACGTCTGTGGAAGCACGCGACCAGCACAAGGAAGAAGAAGAAGCTTGGAGCACAACACACAATACTAAATGTATTACTACAGAATGTACAAAGATAAGTAGCCCATTAGGGCAATAGGCATATATACAAGCTGGGGGAAAAACCTCCTAAAGAGGGAAAAAAGTGCCCCGGCGGTCCTAGTGTGTTCACACACATCACTACCTAAATATATCAACAAATCCCCTCTGGGAGTGATGCGGTGAACAAGGAGCTGGCACTCATGTATAAGGAAGTGCCAAGGTACGTGGAAATCGCTCCACAAAAGGAAGTAAGCCCAAAGCTTTGTGGAAAGCTTCAAACTTCTCCCTAGGCAGGGCCTTCGTGCTGACTGTCAGTGAAGATGGTGGTGGTAGAAGACTGACCACACCCAAATCAGCCATAAGGCATCTGAGCCACACACACTCAATAGTAGCTGTGAAAGCTGCCCTATACTCAGCCTCACAACTGTAAGTGGCCATAGTAGGCTGCTTCTTGCTCAACCAAGATATACATGAGCTACCAAGCATGAAGCAAAAGCCACTAGTGGGCACACGAGTGTCATAACAACCAGCCCAATCAGAGTCAGAAAAAGCATGCAAATCTGGCAGTAGTGATCCCCCCTTGGGATAAAACAACCCAAGTAGTCGAGTACCACTCAAGTAGCGAAAGATGCGCTTAACCGCCTGCCAATGCTTGACTCCTAGGCAATGCATAAACCTGCTCATCTGTGAGACGGCAAACTGAATATCTCGCCCAATAATGCATAAGTAAATCAAGCATCCAACAGCCTGCTGATAGAGAACAGCATCAAATGCATCTCTAGCATCATGAAGACTCAAACGTAAACCCATCTCCATAGGAGTGGCAATAGGCTTACAGTCTTCAAGGCCAAAACGCTGCAATAATGTGTCAATATACTTCGTTTGACACAAAGCCATTCCACCATCATCTTGCATAAACTAAATGCCCAAATAGTGATGCAAATGCCCCAAATCATACATCTCAAATGAGGCATGCAAATCAGCCTTAAAATCAGCAATATGGTTCTCAATAGGACCAGTGAGCATCATGTCGTCAACATAGACAACAATGATCACAAGCACATCATTAACATGCTTAACATATAAGGTGCTTTCAATTGGACTATTCGTAAAACCATGTGCAATCAAATAGGCATGTATCTTCTCATACCACGCACGTGGTGCTTGCTTTAAACCATATAATGCCTTTTTTAACCCGCACACCTGGTTTTCATGCCCTTTCTGCACAAAGCCACGGGGCTGAAAAACATACACTTCTTCATGCAAGTCACCATTCAGAAATGTAGTTTTAATGTCCAACTGATGTACATTCCAACCATGATGAGCTGTAAGTGCACAAATGCTCCGAACAGTAGTCATACGGCATGTAGATGCAAAGGTCTCATCAAAATCAATGCCTCTTTCCTGTGCATAAACCTTTGAAACAAGCCTAGCTTTATACTTGTCAACTGTACCATCAGGTTTACACTTCAGCTTGTATACCCACTTAGTGCCAATGGCCTTCTTGCTAGGAGGCAAGTCACATAAAGACCAAGTATCATTCTTCATTATTGCATCATATTTAGATTGCATAGCAGTCATCCAATTTTTTGAATTTTGTGCTTCATCTAACGAAACAGGCTCATTCTCATCATAGAGACTAGATGCAGCCATAGAATAGCAATCTGATGCAAAAGAGGCACTATGAGAGCTTGAACGAGTACGATATGACAGTGGTGCATCTAATTTTCTATCATGCACAGTCTGCACCAGCCATTTTGGCATAGTTTTTGCCTGCTCAATATCAGCTCTCTCATCAACTAGTGCATCATGTAAATCTGCATCAGAAATGGAATGATCTGCATCATCACATGAAACCTGCAAAGGCTAAGAAGTTGCCTCATTAGGACTAGCACTAGACTGTCCACCTGTAAAAAGAGGTAGCAAAGTATCATACATGTCTTTGGAGCTAACAGATGTCTCCTTAGTACATGAAAGCAATGGTTGAATAGCATCTTCCACAAAAACAACATCACGGCTAACCAGAATGCATTTAGTGTGTGGATGATACAGACGATAGCCTTTACTTTCAAAACTGTACCGAACAAAACTACATTTTACTACTTTATCATCCAATTTTCTGCGATGTTGTTCAGGCACTAATGCATATGCCAAACAACCAAAAAAACACAAATGAGCAACAGATGGCTTGCGATCATGCCAAGCCTCATATGGAGTGATAGACTGTAGCGCTTTAGTGGGACACCTGTTCAGTACATATTCTGCACACATGACAGCCTCAAGCCAGAAACTATGTGGTAAAGCCTGACTCTTGACCATACACCTCACCATCTCCATGAGTGATGTGTTCTTTCTTTCAGCAACTCCATTTTGTTGAGGTGTATATGGCACTGTACACTAGTGTTTTATCCCATGCTCAGCCAGAAATGCATTAAAATCAGAAGACATATATTCCCCCCCTCGATCAAAACGGAGGGTGCCCATTTTACATGCTGATAGATTTTCAGCCAAAACCAAAAACTGTTTGAAGCACATGACACTTCGGACTTTTCCTTCAATGGATATACCCATGCATGCCTGGTAAAGTCATCGATGAAAGTCACGAAGTAAAGATAATTCCCAAAAGAAGGTGTCTACATAGGACCACAGACATCTCGAACTGAACCATCTTTTGGAAAGGACGAATGCTGCATTTTGCCCAAAATACAGCCTTCACAAACATGTTTTCCAGGTGCCTCAAGTTTGGGCAAAGAGGACACCATTTCAGATTTCTGCAGCCATAGCAAACTAGCAAATTCAGATGACCAAAGTGTGCATGCCAAAGCTTTGCATCTGACATAGCCTAAGAATCATTTACTACACATGCCAAGTCATTTACAGATCTTTAATAGTCTATGAGCTTATACAGCCCACGACATAAAATGCCAGAAGCAATAATCACATCGCCATTTGACAGTACACTTGTCATCAACAAATTTCACAACCAAACCAATCTTGGCTAATGCAAAAACTAATAACAGGTTCTTCTTTATCCCTAGCATAAATCAAGCATCTGAGAAAGTGAAAGAACTACCATCAGCAGTAGTCAAAATGATCTTACCAACTCCCATAACAGGATAAGAGGAGTTGTTGGCGCGTGTAATAGTATTCCCTATAGGGGCAGGCTCGAGTGAAGAGAAGAAACTACGCAGCGAGGTAATATGTTTGGTTGCCCCACTGTCAAAATACCAAACATATGAGTCTACTGCAGACTTGCACTGCTCATGAGAAGATGGGTCAAAACTGTAGCCAGTAGTAAACGCCCATTCTTCTTCATGCACAAGATTAGCAGACTCTGTTTTTGGTGTAGAGACCTCTGCAACAACCATTCCAGCCTCTTTCTTCTTTGCCTCTTTAGCATCTAGTTTTGGGCAGTTATTTATTATATGATCATTCCCTTTACAGTACTTACACAACAATTTCTACTTTTCTGATTTTTTCTCATCTTTGTCTTGATTCTTTGAATGTGCAGCATTTGCAGATTTCTGCTTACTAGTAGAAGAGCTCCATTTTCCTTTGCCCTTCTAACTAGCCAGGAAAGCTTGATCTGCAACACGCATAATGGAACTGTTTTGCCTAGATTGATCTTCCTGCAATAGAACAGAGACTAACTCCTCAAATGACAAGGCATTTGGATTGCCTTTTATCATCAACCGAAGAGTAGAAGCAAAACTCTGATATGAATCAGGAAGACCATTCAGAACGGTTTGCACAAGTGAGCTATCTGGTATAACCTCATCAGCAAAAATCAATTGTTCCTTCAAGTCTTTGATCTTTGTTAGGAAACTGTCCATAGAATCACCTTCATTCATGTGCTCACTCTCCAACTGTTTTCGGAGGTAAGCTACACGAGGCTCATTCCTAGCTTGGTACAATGTGGTAAGTGTATCCCAAGCATCCTTAGCTGTTCTGCAAGAGCGAATATGAGGAATAATGGCACGTTTGACAGACAAAGCTATCAATGCATGTGCCTGGGCATCTCTGCCATCCCAACAAATCTGCTCTACAGTAGGTGTAGCAAAAACCGCAGCACGAACAAGAATATGCAGAATATCATCATCTTCGACACCTTCTACATCAGCCTCAGTACCTGCAGTTGTAACAGTTGCACGTTTGATAGGACGTGTTTCGACACCTTGTGCAATGTTCCACAGTCCTTTTGCAACCAACACATGTCGCATCATATAAGCCCATAATGGGTAGTTGGTACCATCCAACTTATCCTTAATAGCCAACATGCGAAATACATCACTGCTTTCAGCTATGGCCGGTGACTAAAATACCTTGATGCTAAAAATTGAATTTATCTAAAAAAGTTGAACAGAATAGCCCAGACAAATTCTACTAGACCTGTAGCAGACTTTGAGATGCTTATACTAGCGAACAGAAACTGGTACATACCTTTGGCACAAAAAGACGAAATAGTCTGCACAAGCATTGCGATAGTGCGTTCGGAGGCCGAAACGAGCTCAGATCACGATTTCGAAAACACACTGAGTATGCTCACCAAAAATCATGTGATTTTGAGACTGCAACGGAGGAGTGTCGACGGCGCCCTAGATGAAGCGATGACCTGCTTTGATACCAATTGTTGGAGTTAGACGTATGCGGAAGCACGCGAGCAGCACAAGGAAGAAGAAGAAACTTGGAGCACAACACACAATACTAAATGTATTACTAGAGAATGTACAAAGATAAGTAGCCCATTAGGGCAATAGGCGTATATACAAGATGGGGGAAGAAAACCTCCTATAGAGGGAAAAAAGTGCCCCGGTGGTCCTAGTGTGTTCACACACATCACTACCTAAATATATCAACATGATCAAACTCCAAATGCAATGGGTAGAATGCTTCGTTCATGTATTATGTATAGTCATAACTATTTTTGTTTCATGCATGTGTGCCACATGCTTTTATCCAATATCCCAACAATCTAGGATGCATGCATGTATTTTCCTAATCCTTAAGGTTAGCATTCATATGTTCTTTTCAAAACATAAGAGACTCCTTAAACATAAATAGGTGTGAGTACACTTCATTTCCATCCTCTTAACACTTAACAAGTATTTTGATTCCCTCACAAAAAGTAATGAGGTTCAACAAATTCCTAAAACAAACGACACTACGTCCTCCCTTTGTTTTAAGAACCAAACATTTTAATCCAGTACCAAAAGAAAGAGAAACCAAACAGATGCAATGGTCATCATGAATCCTCTCTTGATTTCATAGATGGCATGCTTGGAGGACACAAATTCCATGAGCTCTTTACACCTTAAGTGATCTCCACGGCATAAGAGATAAACAATGCAAGCATTTACAAAGATAATGCTCCATGTGTTATGAATCAATCTAATAGGCAAGATGGATAGGTTATAAAAGAAGGGTGCAATGAAGCTAGGAAACAAAGGGGCGTGATGAAGGCTAGCAACAAAATGAAATGCCTGATGGGTGTCGTAGGCAATGGATAAAGATGCAGGTTGATCGTTCACCATCTCGATGTTACAATCCTTAAATTGCTTGTAATCAAAGATTGAAAAATGCAGGCAATGCATGTGATTGAGCACTCACTATGGGTACACACTGATTGACCATGTCATGTAGAGGTTCAAAAGGCATGGAGGAGCACCAAGTGTTAATGGGAGATTGGTCTTCCTCCATAGGCGATGACACGTTGCCATGCATATGCACATAAGCAGATTACAAGGATGAGGAATACAAAACTAGAGCAAGGATGAGGTCTTCCTCCAATGTTGTGCCTCTATGTCATTAAGACAAGCCCTCTATTTCTACTCATGCCCCTCTAAAGTAATCAATATAGACCTTAACCCATGGTATATACAACTCCTAACAATAGCTACATACACCACACGTATATACATACATGGATGATCACATCCACATACATCGATAGCCACATCCATCTAAAAGTTTCTATCAAAGAGAAATTGGAATGAAAGTTTTTTTATATATAAAAAAAACACAAAACAACAAATTCTTGTTCAAACCAATTAGATATATCCTTAATTTTATTGATATACGGATTATTGATCATATAGGGATTATTGTTTCAATGATGAGGAAGAAAAAATAGAATTTCTTTCTTCTTCTCTCAAATACGAGAAATGGCTCTCCTTTTACTATTATTGGTCTCTTTTTCCACATACTCTTTCTTGCTTTCTAGCTGGCTGTATGGATGTGCATTGATCTTTCCAATAAGAGTGTTCAAATCATCAGTTAATCAGCTTAAGTGCAAAGAGATCAAACCTCTTTGAACGAAAAGCCAAACCCATCTCTGCTTTTTCTTCCGCCTGCACATCTTTTCAGTCTTCACACTGCCACTATATTTTGATAAGGATGTCATAGTATTTTGATAAGGATGTCATAGTATATCAAGTAAAATAAAATCGAACTAGTTTGAAAACAAAATTAAGTTGATTTCATTTGCAAGAACTTCTTTACCCACAACGTTTTGACTGATGTTGCCATACAAATAGGGGTAGTATGAGGGCAGAGATGTAACTTTAGAACGATTTGTACCTTCCAAGTTTGAAGTTTCTATATCTGTTTGTTCAGCAAGGTACGCATCCTGACCATGGCCATGATTCTGATGATGGCCCCCACTATGTTAACATTGATCATGAGGTGAGAGAGGATGATTCTCTGGTCATCGATAGAAACTCTCTTACGAGTTGGAAAAATCAGCTTACTCAAAGGGTGGTGATAGGGCTCGACCACGGACCACGACCATTGCAAGAAACGTTAAAACACTAGATTAGAATGAACCGGCAATCAAGAGGTGTTTTTGACAGGTGGATACAGTATCTTGTATCTCTTTTGTATTTGGATACCTTGTTGTTTGCTTCTACCAGTGTATTCATTCTCCTTCAAGGAGAATTATCCCACATTTGATGTACTTTGGAGAGCCCCTCCCAAATCTATATAAGTAGGGCCTCTCCCCTCATTTGTACTTGGTTAGAAGCTTGAGGAGCCTACTCCTTGCTCTTGGCAAGCTAATTCTAATCCATGTGAGTTTACCCATTTCTTGGTCTACTCACTTTGAGTCTCTCACACTCTTTCTTTTGTGAGTGCACTCTTCTTTTCATTTTGTTTCTGCATGTGTACTCTTCACATGGTATCAGAGTGCTAAGTGGAGGTCTTGGTGGTGCGTTTGGTGGTCATTTTGGTGGCGGTGCTTGAGTTTGGTGATGTTGCTCTCTCCCATTTGGAGAAGTTTTTTACCATCACCTTACACTCTTTAGGGTTTTATTTTCCCCATTTTCCCACCATCCCACCCTTCTTCCTCATCATACTCCCACCCAATTTCCCTATTTCTCCCTCCTACACATACTTTTGATGGTGTTTTGCACTTGTTTTCATGAATTTATGCTATCATTCATAATGTTGGTGATGCATCTTTGGTATAACGTGGATATAACCCACCGTCTTTTAAGGCATTATTTTCTGACTTTTTCATCTTGTTGGAATTTTTTTGTAAAGCTCTAGTATATTTCCATTTTGTTAAAGTGTTTATAAACACTTTTAAGAAGATCCGTTGGCATTCTTGTCATCTGTGTGTCGTAGATAGTGTCACAACCAAGTGTTCATAAACACTTCATTTCTAGATTCGAGTTAAGCCTGATGTTAATCTCTTCATCATGTCATATTTCTCTATAAGGCCCACAGTGCTATGCCATTACCCTAAAATAGAGGAAATAGTTTGTCTAAACAATGTTTTTTAGCTATTTGATGTAAAGAAACTTCTAATAGGACTTGGATCGACTTATATCCATTTGTAGATTCTCTCGCATCCAGCTTTCCAAAGGATGGATACTATACCATGGAATAACTGATGCAACAACACTTCTTGAGAGAAGAAAAACATGTTTGTCATCTTCCTGCTACATATGATGTGTGAACAGAAGGTAGCCCCATCCTCTTTTGCATTTTAGACAACCTCGGTCTTCCACGTCTATATGAAGTACTCGTTCTAAGAAGGTTCACTCCTTCCCTATGGCAAAGACATAGCCATGCCTATTCTACTCAACTACTTGTACCATGCTTCACAATAAAGAATTACCCTTCAAGTTTTGGGTGGAAGTAGTACACACTATGGTGCACATACTTAACTGAGGCTTCACTAGTGCATTGAACAACAAAATATCCTTTGATGCCTAATATGGAAGAAATCCCAATATCAATTACCTTAGAATATTTGGAAGTGAAGCATTTTTCCATGTGCCAAAAGAAGATGGAAGTAAGTTGTAGTCCAAGTCCAAGAAGCATGTCTTCATTGGCTATAGTGAACAATCTAAAGCTTACGGATTATATGATATTGAGAACCACTCCATCACAATCTCAAAACATATAATATTTAATGAAGCTTCAATATACTCAACTAAAGATCATAGTACAAGTTTTAGTCCACCCATCTACACTTCAGAGGGGGACAAAATTTTTTCCAAACACAACCCAGAGGTAAGTAATTTAGACCAACCAACAATATCCCAAAAGCTCATTGAAAAGCAATGATGTGAACAAATTCATCATGTAAATTATGCATTGATGCATCAGATTAAGAAAATTTCCGAGCTATCCACCTAGAAAGAAGCTAAAGGACAACTTGAGTGGGAAGAAGCTACACAAAAAAAGATGGATGCAATTGAGAAGAACAAGACTTGGACACTTGTTCCTAAGCCTCCAAATCATGAGGTCATAGAAGTTAACTGGCTATACAAAATCAAGTACAAATGAGATGGTACATTAGACAAGTACAAAGCAAGACTTGTAGCTAAGGGATATAAGTAATAGCATGGTGTTGATTATGAAGAGACATTTGCCCCTAGTACAAGGTCTACAAGGATAAGAATCATTCTCGCACTAAGTGCACACTTCAAGTGGCCCATCTACCAGCTGAATGTCAAAAGTGATTTCCTCAAAGGAGATCTTCAAGAAGAAGTATATGTTGACCAACCTAAAGGTTTCAAGATCAAGGGAAAGGAGGACCAAGTCTACAAACTTCACAACACACATTATGAATTCAAGGAAGCTATCAGGGCCCGGTATGAAAATATTCATAAGTTCTTCGAAGATAAAGGATTTTGAAGAAGTAGCACTGAGGCTAACTTATACATCTATCAAAAAGCATGCTTCATAGCCATAATCATCCTCTATGTCGATGACTTGATCTTGGTAGGTTTAGATGAGAAATGCAGCCAAATTTTCATCAAACAACTTCAACTTGAATACTCTATGACAATTCTTGGTCATAGAGTATTCACTACATCTTAGGTATGGAAGTTTGGCAAACAGAAGAAGGCATATTCCTATCACAGAAGAAGTACGCTCTGATCTTCTTTCTAGATATAACATGGACTAGTGTCACTTAATATCTACACCACTTTATCCAAACATCAAGCTCACACTCAAAGATTTATCATCACTTGTGGATGTGCATACTTATCGACAACTTGTTGGCTCATTACTCTACCTCGCCAACACTAGACTCGATATTGCCTATGCAGTTGGTATACTCAATTAGTTTTCACATCAGCCTCATCATGCACATTGGGATGCTACTCAAAGACTACTTCGGTATCTTTCCCTCACCCGACATCATGGTCTTTGGTACAGAGGGGGCATCCAACTCGCGGAATATTTAGATTTATATTGGGTAGGTGATCC
This sequence comes from Ceratopteris richardii, assembly GCA_020310875.1. Taxonomy (NCBI): domain Eukaryota; kingdom Viridiplantae; phylum Streptophyta; class Polypodiopsida; order Polypodiales; family Pteridaceae; genus Ceratopteris; species Ceratopteris richardii. The sequence continues at coordinate 25,874,627 of CM035411.1, read as the reverse complement.
TAATTCTTAATGGTGTACTTCTGGATACATCTTGTTGCTTTGCTCAAGACCTATCTCTTGGGCAAGTAAGAAGCAGCCTATAGTTGCTTTGTCATCCAATGAGGCCAAGTACCGAGCATCTAGCTTTGCAACATGTGAGGCCATCTAGCTTCAGTGATTATTATCTGACATTGGTGTTTTGCAGGTTACTCCGACATGCACCCGCACGAAAAGCTAGTCAGCCTTGGACATTTCCAAGAATCCAATGTTCTATGCTTGGATAAAGCACATCAAGATCCAATACCATTTCATCCATGAGAAGCTGATCTCTCAAGAGATTACTTCAGAGAAGTGTACCTCTCAAGAGAACATGCAAACATGTTCACGAAGGCTCTACCTCCTGTTCCGCTTTAGCACTTGGTGGACCTCTAGAGCATTCAGCTGCTCCAAAATAGAGCTATAGAGGGTGTGTTGATGACATGATTTCTCCTACATGATTTTACATTTGTATCAACATGAGTGAATCTCCATTTTGTATCTAGGAGGCACTCCATTTCTACTTTTTTTCCATTATATATTGTATCTCTTTTGTATTTTGGTACCTTGCCATTTGCTTCTACTAGTGTATTCATTCTCCTACAAGGAGAATTATCCCACACTCTTTCTTTTGTGAGAAAACTCTTCTTTTCGTTTTGCTTCCACGCTTGTACTCTCCATAGATAGACCTATCAAGTGCATGTATAACATGATTAAGAAAAAGAAAATTGAAGATTACATACCTTGCTTTCTAAGAGAAATGATGGGATTGCTATCAACATGGAGGAATGTTTGCAAGAGGTCGTGTGCTTCTTTACTGATGTTTTCTCTAGCACTTCCAAGTGGGGAGAGGATATCTAGAGATCCAAGGCTTCTATTGGCTTAAAGATGATGATATTGATCCCTCCCAGATCGGGCTTTGTCTTGGACCTAAGCCTATCTATTGGTGAGGTTAAGGACACCATCTCTAGATTGAAACCCTGTAAATCTCCTATTATTGATGGGATTGCTAATCAATTTTTCTTCGAACTAAAAGACTTCTTGAATCCTTACATTCTCTTGATTTGGTCTACTAGAAAAGGTACTATTCCTATCCATATTAACAATGGAGTTCTCACGCTTATTCACAAAAAAGGGGATAAAGAGGATACCAAAAATTGGAGATTTATTATCTTAGATGTACACAACAAAACAAAAAAAAAACATAAAAAGAGACCTTCACTTTATCCTAGTATGGAATGGGAGGACCTCTTCACTAGTTAGGATTGATACACTCATGGTTGAACATACCTCAGATCCTATAGAGACCATGAGTGCTAGGATAACACACCTAGAGAGTGCACTTCATGATATCTTGGAGCACATGCGTAACTCCAAGAAAGAAGAAGTGGTGCTTCAGAAAGACCTGCTAGGAATTGAGTTAGATGCTCTAGGTGAGCATCAAACTCTAGAGATTCCTAGAGAGAGCATGCTAGTTAGAGAGGCCGGTTGGCAACTTAAGAACCTTAAGCTACCAAGCTATCATGGCTCTACTAGTGTTAGGACTATTGATGTCATTGAGCAGTGGCTCAGCAAGTAGGTGTAATGCTTTTGTTTATGCCATATTATTGGCCATAGGCATAAGATTTAGTAGGCCACATATATTCTTATGGATGTCACCCATAGTTGGTGGTGTAAGATTGAGCAACACAAGAAAGAGCCCACGACATGGGAGAAAATTAAAGTCTTGTGCTATAATAATTTTGTACCACTTGACGAGAGGTCTAGAGCTCTAGACACTTGGTTTTTCATCATTCAAAAAAACCAAACCATGTAGGAGTGCATAGATAAGTATAGGGAAGTACTTGCCAAAGTACCTAACTCTATCCTAGAGCTTGTCCAAGTTCACAAGTTTGTCTTGGGACTTAGAGAAACTATTCAACCTTTATTTAGAAAGAAGAGGTGTCACTCTTTGGCACATGCCATGGAGATGGCTCTAGTTTATGAGGATGGTTATAAGGGCATAGGCTCCTAGGGTTAGAGATCCTCATGGACTTAGATGAGTCAACCCTTTTCCTCGACCACTCCTCACTTGATCAGTGCACAACCTTAGAAAGACCATCCATTTGGTAAATAGTCAAGGGCATCCTTTCTGCATGACAAGCATGTTAGTGAGAATGTGTTAGAAATACTACATATAGATGTTTAGGATCCTACAAAGACCACATCTACGGGAGACTACGGGTTTTATGTCACTTTCATTGATGTGTTCCCTCATATAATTTCAAGATTATGGTGGAAAAACGGATAGGGAAGTATATTCTGACATTCAGATCTGATGGAGGAGGTCAATATATGTCAAATGAGTTTAGTAGCTTTCGAAAATCATGCAATTTGACAACAGTTTTCATGCAGGTAATGCCCCAACAGAATGGCATTGATGAATGCAAAAATAGCAAGAGCCTTGATGTTTGAGAAAAATATGCCTCATTTTTATTAGGAGAAATCTATGCATATTGTTTTATACATCATGAATAGAACTCTGACTGCTACCGTACATCAACTTATACCTTAAGAGAAGTTTAGAGGTAAAAAGCCAAACTTATCACATATGAAAGTATTTAGCTATATTGCATATGTACATGTTCCAGATTACTTGAGGATGAAACTTGATTCAAAAGCAAGAATATGTATTTTCATTGGGTATTACCTTGATCAAAAGGGATATAAATGTTACAACCCACTCACACGATAGGTGAAAGTAAGCAAATATGTGGTGTTTGATGAAATGTGAAGCTTCTATGTAGATCAAAAGAAAGACTAAACAATTAAATGAAAGTAAAAGGAAATAGTAAAAGGAAAATATGTAAAAATCAATTGATATGAAAATAAGAAAATAAGAGTGTGCTTGATTTTTTATAGAAAAATGTACTAACATGATTTATTTGTAATGTTTTTGTTCCTATAGACTCTATTGAGAAAAATTGAAGTTGAAGCTTTGGATTGAAGTTGATTTGGATAGTGCAAACGAGTTCCCAAAACATCAAAGTTGAGCATGAGCATTGCTTTAGGAGGCTAATTGATTCATCTAGGCTGCAATCAGAACTTTGATTGTGAAGGTCTTTTCCATTGTTGAGTCCTAGATATTAGATATCACTTGTTAGAGTGATTCACTTAGAAATTCCTTTGTATCATTGATTTTGGATGATATCATTCTCACTTCCAATCTTGGCTACTTCTAAAACTGATAACATATTTTTCTTAATCAATGGCACATATAAGCATCTTACAAGGTGAAAGAACTATCATCAATAAAAGTGAGAATGAAGGAGTTGTTAGCCTATGTGACAATATTCTTTGTATAAACAGGCTCAAGTAAAGTGAAGAAACTCTACTACAAGATAATATGTTTGGTTGCACCACTATCAAAGTAGCAAACACCCAAGTCTATTATAGAGATGTACTTCTCATGATAAGATGGTTCATAGCTGCAATGAGTAGTAAAGTCCATTCTTCATTCTAAACAAGACTAGTTAACTCATTTAGGTTTAGCAGCATCTATAACAACCATCCTAGCCTCTTTCTTATTTTCTTCTTTTGTATCCAATTTAGGGCAACTCTTTATGACATGAACATTTAACTTACAATAATTCCAAGAATATTTCTACTTTCCTATTTTCTTTTCATCTTTGACTTCCTTCTGTGATTGTGCAACATTAGCAAATTTCTACTTACTAATAGATGAGCTCCATTTACCTTTATCCTTCTACATATCTAAGAAATTTTGATCTACAACATGCATAATTTACATGTTCTACCTAGACTAATCTTTGTATTGCTAAACAAAAGACTAACTCCTCAAAGGTTAGGGCATTTGGATTTTCTTTCATCATCAAAAAAAGAGTAGAACAAAAATTTGATAGAAATCTATAAGTACATTAAGAACAATCTACAAGAGTGAACTACTAGACAAGATTTCATCAACAAAAACAATTTTTTGTTTCAAATCTTTGATCTTTGTCAAAATACTTTCCATTGAATCTCCTTCATTCATATGCTCATTCTCTAATTGTTTTCATAGTAAAGCAACATGAGATGCATTTTCTTGCCTAGTATAATGTTGTAAGAGTATCCCAAACATCCTTTCTTTGCCTTGCAAGAGCAAATGTTAGGGATACTGGCATGTTTGAAAAATAAAATTAACAATTCATGTGCATGTGCATGTGCATCTTTGTCATCCCAACGAAGTTTCTATGTAGTAGATGCAACATGAGCTGACCAAGAAATTGAATATCATCATCTTCAAGACCATTTGCATCACCTTCAATCCATTAGGGAAAAAATGAACCTTCCATGGGCCTTTTAGATTAAGGATTGGTTAGTGATGACTTTGAGCATCAAAGACATGGTGGCCTAGTTGCTATTGTACAATATGCATTCATAGCGTCAACCATGTTATTCGAGAACTCCAATACAACCACATATTCTACATATTGTGAGCATTTCTATACTATTTTGAATGCTTCACGGTGCCAAATATTTTAGTCGATGATGTCCATATTTTTTCCTTTGTTACAGTCATATTTCCTTCTACTTTATTGAAAGAGAAACCACTCTATAGTCTTACAAGCACTTTCAAAGCACTACATCTAGATATTGGTACATTAATGCTCCCAAATGTACCTTCTACTAAATGTATTCATAAAACTTGGATCTTCTTTTACAAACATGAAATACATTGTTACTTCTACACACAATTATCATGGAAGGTAAGAGATTATCAAATTTCATTCAAACTCCGTAGTCTAGGCTGGCTAAAACATGACGTTTGATCCATATCATCTTTCAAGTGTAAGATAATAATAGACATACATAACTCTCTAAAATTCACATGAGTGTCTAGGTCATTAGGTTTAAATTGGACTCTACAAATCCATTGTCTTCTGTTTTTATTTCAAGGTCTTCCTTTTATAGAACTCCTAACATGTAGAGATATGACATATGAGGTCATGGAAATTTTACTAGGAGAAAATCAGGGTTACATAGAAGGATTGGGATAGATGTTATCATAAAAATGGTGACACATACAGTGGGTTTTGCAATTTAGAACATCATAATTCTTTGTATGTTAGATTTAAATATGATCATTGCATGTGTAAAATTGGAGAATAGATGCCATACAAAGCTCTCAAGGAGCTTTACTTTCATTTGAAGTATATCTACCATCCACCTCACTGAAGCTAGAAGGTGTTATACCACAAGTGAAATTATAAGTTTTTTGAATGGTTTCTTTTGATGGAAAAGCAAAATTGATTTTGCATGATGTGGAAAATGCATTTGGCTTATGATTCAATGAATTCCTAAAGTCTATTTTGTACCATGTTGGAGTGCCCCTTGGATAGAAACTCTAAAATATTGGAAAAGAAATCTTTGACGTTCAATGACTCAGTTGTAGACACAATAAACTTTTTTTGTGATGATACTTGCAAGTGAACATCAACAAATCATTGAAGAGGAATTCAATAATGCCAAAGAAGGGATATTAGGGTCAAAGGTTCCTTCCTCACCAATAATTGAGCAAAGTGGAATGTCCCACCCTAACAATAATTTACATGTTCCAGATAGAGGACAAGAGGAAGATAGAGTACAAAATGTAAGTATTCTCATTTGATTTCATTAATTCTTACAACATCTTACAACAACACTAATCTTAGGACTTTGTATAGATGGTGATTTGTTAAACACTCGTATAACACACACTAGAGATAACAATTACTGTAGCCAAATCTCACCGTACAAGTAGAGATCTCAATACTGAGGACAACACAATCCTGCACAGCATTTTTAGGGACACTACCACAGTTACACAGACTTCACCAATGACTAGCAGAACATTCCAAGAAAGAGTAATACCATGATATACGTACTTAATAGAACAATCACCACAGAGACCCGCAGAACGACTCTCTCAGACAACAGTCCGACGATCTACTGGATGTAAATAAAACTCACAGCCACAACAGAGATAGATAGACAACGAACACGGATACGCACAGTATACTCAGAATACTCAGAAACTAGACAAGCAAACACTACAGCAACCCGAACAAGTGTCGATAATACAACACAGAAATGAAACACAGTACTCCAAATTAATAAACTCGACACATAGTAACGACACAGAAAATCACCCAGACGGACAGTCTGGTGATTCCACAAATCGTTACCTTGCGTCTCTTTTACATTGCTTTATATAAAGATTACAAACGTCTTTGTAACAACTTTTCGCGCGTGTGAAACAAGATTCAGTTATACAGTTGCCAATCCGGCGGCCGACTAACACTCTGGCATGCACGGTGGACTCGAACCCGCAGGTTTTTTACAAAATTATTGTTCGTCTATAATGCCTTCTAAATACATGTTTCTGGCTAATCTTAAGATTCGGGCAATTTTCTTCTTTAAAGTTTCTAACATCTGTTTAAGAGTATCCGGTTCTACTAATTGTTCATCTACTCTTACAGAACTTAATGAAATAGCTTCGGTCAGCAAAATTTCTGCTTGCATCTGTAGAAAGGCTTCTTGTAGGTAGAAATCGTTTGATAAGGCCGCATCTCTGGAAACTTTCATTTTTGCCACTTCTTTCTCCATCTTGCTTAATCTTTCTTTCTGATTTTCCAGCTGATTCTCCCTTCTTTCGATCTCCTGATTCTGAAAATTTATGGTTCTGGAGTATGCATCCCTTTCTGCTTCATAGGTGCCGAAGTAGTTAATATCATATTCTGTAAGCCATATGGCTGCTTCATTAACCAATGTAGACTGGAAGACAATAGCTTTATACGCCGGATCAGGTGGATGGTTGAGCACTGCGTAGCTTATCTCAAATGTGCGTACATGAGCATCTGGGTCATCCCCTGGAAATCCACCGAATTTAGTGTACGTTACTCCTGTTGGAGTCGGCCTTGGTGGGCATATTTGTTGTTGTTGTTGTTGTTGTTGTTGTTGTTGTTGTTGCTGTTGTTGTTGTTGTTGTTGTTGTTGTTGTTGTTGCCTGTTCATTGTGCTGATGGTTGTATCGTGACTATCTTCTGTATCTCGAGGCTGAATATCTGGATCGTCAAAATCTGTATCGTCAGCCTGTGCACTTTTCGGTTCGATAATCTTGTTCAGTATGTTTCGAATCTCGGTTTCGAACAAGCTACCTTCCTTCTTGATGTCAACTGTAGGAAAGCTTACTCCCAATAACGGTAACTGGACTGAAGATTCACCAAGAAAGGGAAAATCGTCACCGGAAAATTGTGAACTTTCAACAACTGGTACTCGAATAACACCGGAAGGTGTTGATTTTTCACCAAAACAAGGTGCTTTTTCTCCTTCACAGATTTCTTTGGCTAAGGTGTTTCTATTCAAATAAAAATTTGAATCTTGACCCAATGGTGCTAAATTAACTTCATGCTGCATCCCGGTAGATTCTGGAGTTACTATACCTTCGACAGATTGTGTCGAAATCGCACCGGAATCTACCAGAAATGTAGTGCGTTCCACCGGAATATGGCTGGAATCACTACTAAGGTTCTTCACCTTCTTGGCAGCTGGGTTAAACCTATCTGCGCTTCTACCTCCTGGAGGCATCCTTAGCAAACTAGGTACCCAAGGTTGTCGGTTCTTCGGATACGTTTCACCAGATCTAGTAACCGGCATGTATCATCTTTTGTACTAATCGCGTACTATTACTGTCGATTTACAATCTACAGTCACTTTTCACAATCGATTTGCAATATGCTGGTGCCACTTGCTGATAGTTAAGTGCCACCTTCCCACAGACGGCGCCAGTGTTAAACGCTCATTCTAACTGTCAGAAGCGCGTTTAAACGAGTATTGGGTTCTTGGGAGTGGAAGGGGTCTGTAAAGATAGAGGCCCTGTGCTTGTTTCCCAAAATTACTTCACAACATAATATACCAACATTCAAGATTTTAGCAAGAATTGGTATCTCATTCTCGATCTTTACGGTTCATCATTTTAACTCTATCTGAGTCTGCCGAACACACTGTACCAGACTATCAATATCGTAATACCGAATTACCTCAGAACCCTTTTTCCGAATACACACTACTATAACATTTAACAGTAGTTCAACCTTCACCGAATAGCGCTCACAATCCTACAAACCGAAAACACAGAAGGACTCAACAGTTTCAGACACACATTGTTGAAGACTAACACACACTAGAGATAACCATTACTGTAGCCAAATCTCACCATACAAGTACAGATCTCAATACTGAGGACAACACAATCTTGCACAGCGTTTTTAGGGACACTACCACAGTTACACAGACTTCGCCAACGACTGGCAGAACATTCCAAGAAAGAGTAATACCACGATATACGTACTTAATAGAACAATCACCACAGAGACCCGCAGAACGACTCTCTCAGACAACAGTCCGACGATCTACTGGATGTAAATAAAACTCACAGCCACAATAGAGATAGATAGACAACGAACACGGATATGCACAGTATACTCAGAATACTCAGAAATTAGACAAGCAAACACTACAGCAACCCGAACAAGTGTCGATAATACAACACAGAAATGAAACACAGTACTCCAAACTAATAAACTCGACACACAGTAACGACACAGACAATCACCCAAACGGACAGTCTGGTGATTCCACGAATCGTTACCTTGCGTCTCTTTTACATTGCTTTATATAAAGATTACAAATATCTTTGTAACAACTTTTCGCGCGTGTGAAACAAGATTCAGTTATACACTTGCCAATCCGGCGGCTGACTAACAGATTGAAGTTGACAAGTTTGTAGCAAGGATCGGAGGGGATCTAAAATCTTGTGGAGGTGGCTCTTCCCCTTGCAACCTACAGTAGGAAACTTCCCAAAGAGCATTTTGTAATTATCCATAAAGACTATAGTCCTCAAGGGCACTTGATGACATGGTGTTTGAAGTACTTGAGTAAGATTCTATGTTTTACCAACCATTACATAAGGGACCAATTATGTCTTTTTAATTACAGATTCCTTTGTAATTACAGAGTTCGGCTCCAACTTCCACACAAAAGTCTTAAATCAAGTAGGTATATCTCTAGGATTAGGGTTGAAAAACAGTGATGATATAGAAAATTCACTTTGGCTTGCACCCTATCTGTCTTTGTATCGTTGAAAGATACTCATTGAAAATCTTAAAGCCAATTGATGTAATGAAACAATACACTTTTCTCAATTCGTTTTTCCATTGTCTTTTAAAATTGTCATGTGTATATCATATTTCAATGTTTCGTAGATTCCTTTTTGTCATTCGAAATATATCTCATCCATGAATTCTATGTAAATCACATCCAATCTGCTTTGTATGGCATAGGGAGGCCAAAAGAATCCCTACCATAGAAACATTGGAAAAGGGCTTGAATTTTTTATTCCAAAAAATTTGTAGGCCCTCCTCTTGCATTTCTATGACAAGGCCTTTTTTGGCCTCCATATGCCTTATAGTCACATGGTAAGACACATGGGCACATGAAATGGTTGTTTCCACAATGTTTTATATATTACAATGACTCAAACCCAAGAATCTCCTTGAAGTGAGTGTTTGAACTATTTAAGTGCAGAAGGTAAATTCATGAGTCAATAAACCTTATTTCATGGCCCACTTAATCGCAAACATGATTTGAAGGCCAAAAAAGGCCAAACCATAGAAATATAGGAGGATCCTTGTTGATATATTTAGGTAGTGATGTGTGTGAACACACTAGGACTGTCGGGGCACTTTTTTCCCTCTTTAACACTAGTGTTGTACCAAAACAGGACACTATAGTGTCCTTTTTTCTAATAAATAAAAAAAATCACACAAACTAATCAAATAAAACTTTGAAAAAACCTTAAAGCCCCATAAAGACCTATACCTAGATGCTCTATAAAAAATATATATTTTTAAAAATAACCTTTCTTGATAACTTAGAATATAGAAATGATTGGATATGGTTGAGAAAACCTATTTTTCTGTAAACTTATATATGAAAAGAAAGAAATATCTCCATAAAAGGAATTTTCCTCCTATTGGAATGATTTTTATAATGTTAATTTATTGTCATATAATCATTTAAGACAAGTCTTGGGAACTAGAAAAATCATTTTTATAATAAAAAAATTAGTACAATATAGGGTGCTCATTATATAGTTATACACTTTAGGAGCCTTCTATATGATATTGATTCATAAAAACACTAAAATGGTTTGTGTTTTATTTCAAAAACCATCATATAGTAGCATAAAGATGTGCTACATGTTTTTGAACCAATAATTTTGTATGTATCTCACATACCACTAAAAATCTCAATATTTCATTCAATGGCCATATTCCTCTCTATCGAGAATAAAAATTCATCCTAAAAAATTAGGTTTTCTCAATCATATAAGCTAAATATTATGAATCAAAATACTTCTATAAACATTATAAACTACTTTATATAGAAAAAACTAGCATGTTAACTTTAATCATGTAGCATATGCAATATTTCCTCATAAAATGACCTTTTCTTAGCATACAAAAACAGTGGTATTGTTTAACTTGAAGAAACGATATAGAAATTCGACTCCTAAGGTTGTCAAAAAAATATTTCTAGCTGTAATTATATCAAATAGTATTTTGATAATAAAAAATGATGCATGTTCATACCATCACTTTGCAAAATTATTCATAGATGATAAGACTGTCATATCACAAATGAGATTCATTTTATGCCATAAACCTAGTAAAATTCATTAAAAATATCTAATTATGGATAGAAACATGTTTACATATATAAAATAAAAGATTTTATTGCATTTAGACCAATGAAAATTACGAGATCATGATTTTAATAAAAAATAACCACTAACTTACATCACTGTAATTTTTGCGCCAGTATTGAAATTAGCATCATAAAATTAGTGAATAATATTAATTTTTATATCCTTTAATGAAAACTATATTTTTCTCAAAATGTTCAACCCTTATGCCAACATGTTGCATAGTTACATTTATAAATCTTTCCTTCTAGTAATCTAAAAAATTCATCAAACATTGTCTCTTTTTGAGGACACTAAAGTGTCCAAGTACAATACTAGTGTTAAGAGGTTTTTTTTCCCCTGGCTTGTATATTCCCCTATTGCCCTAATGGGCTACTTATCTTTGTACATTCTCTAGTAATACATTCAGTATTGTGTGTTGTGCTCCAAGCTTCTTCTTCTTCCTTGTGTTGTTCGCGTGCTTCCGCAGACGTCTAACTCCAACAATTGGTATCAAAGCAGTTCATCGCTTCATCTAGGGTGCCATCGACACTCCTCCGTTTGCAGTCTCAAAATCACATGAATTTTGGTGAGCATACTCAGCGTGTTTTCGAGATCAAAATTGCTTCGCTTTATGGTGCCGAAATTGCGATTTGAGCTCGTTTCGGCCTTTGAATGCACTATCGCAGTGCTTGTGCAGGCTATTTCATCTTTTTGTGCCAAAAGTATATACCAATTTCTGTTCGCCAATATAAGCGTCTCAAAGTGTGCTACAAGTCTAGCGAAATTCGTTTGGGCAGTTATGTTCAACTTTTTGAGATACAGTCAACTCTCTGCATCAAGGTATTTTAGTCACTAGCCATGGCTGAAAGCAGTGATGTATTCCGTATGTTGGCTGCTGAGGATAACTTGGATGGTACCAACTTACCCGTCATGGTCTTATATGATGCGACATGTGTTGGTTGCAAAAGGACTGTGGAACATTGTGCAGGGTGTCGAAAAACGTCCTAGCACACTTGCAACTGTTACAACTACAGGTACTGAAGCTGATGCAGAAGGTGTCGAAGATGATGATATTCTGCATATTCCTGTGCGTGCTGCAGTTTCTGTTGCACCTACTACAAAGCAAATTTGCTGGGATGGCAGAGATGCCCAGGCACATGCATTGATAGCTTTGTCTCTCAAACGTTTCATTATTCCTCACATTCGCTCTTGTAGAACAGCTAAGGATGCTTGGGATACACTTACCACATTGTACCAAGCTAGGAATGAGGCTCATGTTGCTTACCTCCGAAAACAATTGGAGAGTGACCACATGAATGAAGGTGATTCTATGGATAGTTTCCTAACGAAGATCAAAGACTTGAAGGAATAGTTGCTTTCTACTGATGTGGTTATACGAGATAGCTCACTTGTGCAGACCGTTCTGAATGGTCTTCCTAATTCATATTAGAGTCTTGCTTCTACTCTTCCGTTGATGATGAAAGGCAATCCAAATGCCTTATCATTTGAGAAGTAAGTCTCTATTTTGTTGCAGGAAGATCAATCCAGGCAAAACAGGTCCATTATGCAAGTTGTAGATCAAGCTTTCCTGGATAGTCAGAAGGGCAAAGGAAAATGGAGCTCTTCGACTAGTAAGCAGAAATCTGCTAATTCTGCACATTCGAAGAAGGAAGATAAAGATGAGAAGAAATCAGAAAAGCAGAAATTGTTTTGTAAGTACTGTAAAGGGAATGATCATATCATAAAGAACTTTCCAAAACTAGCTGCTAAAGAGGCAAAGAAGAAAGAGGTTGGAATGGTTGTTGCAGAGGCCTCTACACCAAAAACAGAGTCTTCTATTCTTGTGCAGGAAGAAGAATGGGTGTTTACTAGTGTCTACAGTTTTGACCCATCTTCTCATGAGCAGTGCATGTCTGTAGTAGACTCAAATGTTTGATATTTCAACAGTGGGGCGACCAAACATATTACCTCACAGCACAGTTTCTTCTCTTCACTCGAGCCTAACCCTATAGAGAATAATGTTACATGCACCAAGAACTCCTCTTATCCTCTTATGGGAGTTGGTAAGATCATTTTGACTACTGCTGATGGTAGTTCTTTCACTTTGTCACATCCTTTATTTGTGCTAGGGATCAAGAAGAACCTTTTATCAGTTTTTGCATTAGCCAAGATTGGCTTGGTTGTGAAATTTGTTGATGACAGGTGTACAGTTCATGATCTGTCAAATGGCGATGTGATTATTGCTTCTGGCATTTTATGTTGTGCATTGTATAAGCTCATAGACTATGAAAGATCTGTAAATGATTTGGCATGTGCAGTAAATGATTCTCAGGCTATGTCAGATGCAAAGCTTTGGCATGCATGCTTTGGTCATCTAAATTTTGCTAGTTTGTTATGCCTGCAGAAATCTGAAATCGTGTCATCTTTTCCCAAACTTGAGGCACTTGGAAAACATGTTTGTGAAGGCTGTATTTTGGGAAAAATGCAGCGTTCGTCCTTTCCAAAAGATGGTTCAGTTCGGGCTACTCAGAAATTGCAGCTTGTACATAGTGATGTCTGTGGTCCTATGCAGACACCTTCTTTTGGGAATTATCTTTACTTCGTGACTTTCATCAATGATTTTTCAAGGCATGCATGGGTATATCCATTGAAGGCAAAGTCCGAAGTGTTCATGTGCTTCAAACAGGTTTTGGTTTTGGCTGAAAATCTGTGAGCATGTAAAATGGGCACCCTCCGTTCTAATCGAGGGGGGGAATATATATCTTCTGATTTTAATGCATTTTTTGCTGAATGTGGGATAAAACACCAATGTACAGTGTCGTATACACCTCAATAGAATGGAGTTTTTGAACGAACGAACAAGTCACTCATGGAGTCGGCGAGGTGTATGGTCACGAGTCAGGCTTTACCACATAGTTTCTGGCTTGAGGCTATCATGTGTGTAGCATATGTACTAAATAGGTGTCCCACTAAAGCGTTGTAGTCTATCACTCCATATGAGGCTTGGCATGATCGCAAGCCATCTGTTGCTCATCTGCGTGTTTTTGGTTGTTTCGCATATGCATTAATGCCTAAACAACATCGTAGAAAATTGGATGATAAAGTAGTAAAATGTATTTTTGTTGGGTATAGTTCTGAAAGTAAAGGCTATCGTCTGTATCATCCACAGACTAAATGCATTCTGATTAGTTGTGATGTTGTTTTTGTGGAAGATGCTATTGAGCCATCGCTTTCATGTACTAAGGAGACATCTATTAGCTCCAAAGACATGTATGATACTTTGCTGCCTCTTTTTCTAGGTGGATAGTCTAGTGTTGGTCCCAATGAGGCAACTTCTCAACCTTTGCAGGTTTCATGTGATGATGCAGATCATTCCATTTCTGATGCATATTTACATGATGCACTAGTTGATGAGAGAGCTGATATTGAGCAGGCAAAAACTATGCCAAAATGGCTGGTGCAAACTTTGTGTGACAGCAAATTAGATGCACCTCTGTCATATCGTACTCGTTCAGGCCCTCATAGTGCCTCTTTTGCATTAGATTGCTATGCCATGGATGCATCTAGTCTCTGTGATGAGAATGAGCCTGTCATGGACCAAGGAAACCCCCCCCAGGCTTTCTCCAAGGCTTACGACTAAGGCGGCGACCAAGGCATAGACCTTGGCATACCTTGTCATCCGAGTCACCGAGTCACCGTTGGCTGCGCGCGCGAGGGAGGACCTCAACGATTAAGGAATATAGAGGTTCTCGGTACTTCCCGGGAGGTCACCCATCCCAGTACTGTTCCCCCTAGAGCTCGCTTAACCGTGGCAATCTCTTGCCACTAAGCTACACTCTTGTGGTGATTGAAGAAGGGGAAAGACTAAGGTTGGCATTACCTTCAATAAGTTTTGGTCCCTGAAAGCTTCATTCTATGCTTTCAAAGTCTATTTTTGAAGCTTTTTTTTGGGGTGTCTTTTGGAGCCATTTTGGAGTACTTTCGCACATAGTTCTCTTCACGCAGGTCCAAGAACATCAAGAAGAGTGTTCTTTGTACTTCTCATAAAATAAATATCAGCCTTTGGGGTTGTATTTTCAGCCACACTCGTAAAACTACAGGTTTCTTGAGAGGTTTTCAGTTTTGGTGGGAGCAGCCGCTGCAAATTTATGCAGGTTTTTTAAGCTTAAAACATCAGAGTTGACAGACACTTGCAGGTGTTATTGGCTAGTTTTTGGGCTATGTATTCAGCCTTTTAGTGTTATTTTAGTGCATATATTGAGCACATACACAACATGTACGCTTCTGTGGATACCGCTTATGTACGTCCATGTGGTCATTGATATAGCAATTACGTTTTTAGCATAAAGCCTTTTAGGTTTGATAAAGAGGGTCGTGGTGAGGTTTTCTTAACTGGGAGACACCCAGATGTCAAGGTCTTTTCGGTGATGAAGGTGGAAGACTTACCCAGCCTCGCCATAGGAGATGTATGATAGTTGTTCATAGGTGCTCGATAAGCCTAGTTGGCTTCTATTGGGTAACTGATTATATGCAGTGGAGTCAGTGATTCACTATGCAGGTAGACATGTCAGTACTTGCAGTTTTATGATACTTTAACACTAGTCATATGCTAATTTTGCAGAGGATACTCTGGTAAAATTTTTTCAGATTTCTGGTTTAGTCAACTACACAGTGGTCGATTTACTCCTTGATACACTTATTTGTTGGTGTTTAACCTCGTCTAGCTCCATTATCATTCTATTCAGTTCTCTACCATCATGGCATCAGAGGTCTCAGGCACATCTGGTGGATCAGGGTCTAGTGCTAGTGTTCCGAGGAGGAGCTATAACTTGCAGGCAAAGACCATTTTGAAATCCGAAAATTTGATGGCACAAACTTTGCTCTATGGAAGAATCAAATTAAAGATGTGCTGATTCAAATGAGGCAATGGAAGCCAATAAATGGGATTTCAAAGAAGCCTACTGACATGGATGAAGATGATTGGGATGAGCTAGATGAAATGGCGAGGTCTACCATTCGCTTGCAGCTGGCAGATAATGTTTACTTTACATTATTAGACTGTGAAAGTCCAGAGGAGCTTTGGAAGAAGTTATGCAATACATATGAAAAAGAGACGGCATCAAATAAGGTGTATCTGATGAGAAAATTATATGACCTTCGTATGGACACAGATAGTGTTGCTTCTCATCTAAATGAGTTTGATGCTATATTCTCCCAATTACAGGCTCAGAAAATGGATATGGATAATGAAATGAAAGCAGTATTGTTATTATGCACCCTGCCATCATCATGGGATATGTTTTGCATAGCTAATTAGCAACAATGCACCTAGTGGTAAACTCGTCTATGATGACATATGTGGAGCACTCTTGAGTGAGGAGATTCGTAGAAAATCTATGGTTGGCACTCAGAGTGGAGATGCATACAATGTTCGTGATTCTTACCAAGGAAAGAATCAGCAACATGGCAGGAGCAAGAACAAGGAAAAGAATAGTCAACGGAATAAGAGTAGAAGTAAATCAAGGAAGAGGGATATCGAATGCCATTATTGTCATAAGAAAGGACACATGAAGAAAGACTGTTATGCATTAAAGAATGCTAAAGGTAAAGGATAGAATGTTGATGGACATGTTAAACAGATACTTGCACCATCTACTTCGACTGTGAAGATTGAAGAAATCAATGCTATTTCTAATGATGTTGATGTGTTGACACTTGATAGTACTGTGCCATCTGAGGCACTTATGGCTGATTCTCTTTCCCACACCTAGCTGCTAGATTCTGGTGCTTCTGTCCATGTGACACCACATAGAGAATGGTTCTCTAATTATGCAGCAAAGTCTCTTGGTACCGTGAGACTTGGTGACTCTTACCAGTGTGATGTTGTGGGGATTGGAGATGTGGTTGTGCAATTCATTGATGGTTCAAAATTTACTATGCATAACGTATGCCATGTACCTCAGTTATCATGCAGTTTGATGACCTTGGTTACAAGGTGGTCTTCTATTCTCAGTCCTTTCGTATATCAAAGGGAAATATGGTTATTGCAAAAGGAAACAAAGTTGGCTCACTTTATCCTTTATTTGTATCACAGAAAGAACACTTGTTAGCTATTACTGAACAGCCTATGGCTTGTATTTGGCATGGTCGTTTGGGCCATGTATCACGTAGTGGAATGGAAAATCTTTCTCGTTCTAGCTACTTACCTGTGTTATCTTTCTCTGATTTTTCATTTTGTGAGCATTGTCAATATGGAAAGCAAACCAGAAATGTGCATAGAACACACATTGACTCTTCAATTTAGCCTTTAGATCTCATTCATACAGATGTGTGTGGTCCTATGCCCACTAGGTCCTTAGGTGGTTCTCTTTACTTTGTCACTTTCATAGATGATGCTACTAGAAAAGTCTGGGTATATCCTATCAAATCAAAGGATGATGCATTCCCTACTTTCAGAAAATGGCTTGCTTCAGTTGAGACTGAAAAAGGAACTAAGCTTAAGGCTTTACGTTCAGATAATGGGGGTGAGTATACCTCACATGAATTCAGCCTTTTCTGTCAGTCTAGAGGGATTCATAGAGAGTTTACAGCTCCTTATACCCCAGTACAGAATGGTGTAGCTGAGAGGATGAATAGAACTATTCAAGATAGAGTAGTCTCTATGTTGCATCATGCAAACCTCTCACAAGGTTTTTAGGCAAAAGCAGTATTGACTGCAATTCATGTGATTAACCTTTCACCTAGTACTGCCAAAGGTCTAAAAGTGGCACAAGAGTTATGGACAGGGAAATCACCATATTATGATCATCTTCGAGTTTTTGGATGTGAAGCATATGTTCATATACCCAAGAATCTTAGACAAAAGTTGGACCATAAGTCAAAGAAATGCATTTTTCTTGGATATGGTCGAGAAGGACAATTTGGATATCGCTTATGGGATCCTGAAACATAGTCAGTGATCAAAAGTAGTGATGTCATTTTTAATGAGTCTAAGATGCATAAACAACCCATTAAGGAGGTTGAAGTGAGAAGAGTGGTGTTTGAGGATACTAGTCCTCCGGTTAGCATGCATAAAAATGCTGCACATAGGGATGTTCAAGAGAATGTCCATTTAGATCAGTCTGCACATGTTCCTGTTCAGCAACCATTGAGACGTTCTGCACGTGTCTCATATCCACCTGATAGATATGTTCCAGGTTTAGATTTTGTTATGCTAACAGATGCCGATGAGCCTTCTTGCTAGAAAGAGGCTATGCAGACAGAGGATCACGTCAAGTGGGAGCGTGCCATGAAGAGTGAGTTGGATTCTATTCACAAGAATGGTACTTGGGACTTAGTACCTTTGCCAAAGGGCAGGAAAGCTTTACCATGTAAATAGGTATATAAGCTGAAATTCACATCAGATAGTGCTTCTCCAAAATATAAAGCACGACTTATTGCAAAGGGTTTTAAGCAACAACATGGTGTTGATTTTGAGGAAATCTTCTCTCCAGTGGTCAAGATGACTACTTTGCGCATGTTGCTTCGATTCGTTGCAATGGAGGACTTAGAGCTAGTCCAAATGGATGTGAAAACAGCTTTCTTGCATGGAGATCTTACAGATGAGATCTATATGGAACAACCAGAGGGTTATGTAGTTCCTGGCAAGAAAAGTCTAGTTTGTAAGCTCAAGAAGAGCTTGTATGGACTTAAACAGTCTCCTAGACAATGGTACCAAAAGTTTGATGCTTTTATGAAGTCCCAAGGCTATTCTCGAAGTAATGAGGATCATTGTCTCTACACAAAGAGATGCTCTCATGGCAGCTTGATATGCTTGATACTTTACGTCGATGATATGTTGATTGCTGGGAAGTCCTCTTATGATTTGTCAATTCTCAAAAAGAAGTTGAGTCAGACATTTGATATGAAGGATTTGGGGGATGCCAAACATATTCTTGGCATGCGCATTACTCGTGATAGGAGTAAAAGATGCATATACTTGTCTCAAAGTGAGTACATATCCAAAGTACTTCACCGGTTCAATATGCAGCATGGTAAGGCATTGAGTACACCTTTACCCACATATGTGAAATTGAGCAAGGATGACTGCCCCAAATCAGATGAGGAAAAGGAATTCATGACCAAAATTCCTTATCAGTATGTTGTTGGTAGTCTCATGTACGCTATGGTAGCTACGAGACCAGACATTGCATTTGCAGTGGGAGTTGTGAGCAGATATATGTCTAAATCTGGCAAGAAACATTGGGAAGCGGTCAAGATGATTTTGAGATATCTGAGTGGCACTAAGGACAAGTGTCTATGCTTAGGTAGAGGGAAAGCATCCATTATTGGTTACACAGATTCTGACTATGCTGGTTGTGTAGACAATCGTAAGTCTACATCAGGGTACATTTTTCATTTTGCTGGAGGTGTTATCTCTTGGAGATCTCGTCTTCAAGAATGTACAGTTGTTTCCACCACAGAAGCAGAGTATGTTGCAGCAAGTGAGGCCTGTAAGGAAGCATTGTGGCTTTCTCTTCTTGCTTGTGATATGGGTTTACCTCAGCATGTACCTCACTTGCTCAGTGATAGTCAGAGTGCCATTGCTTTGGCTAAGAATCCGGGCTATCATGCAAAGACCAAGCACATTGAGGTGAGGTATCACTTCATTAGAGATTTCTTAGCCACTGAACGCATTATTCTTGAGAAGGTTCACACTCGAGATAATGTTGCAGATGCTTTGACTAAAGCTCTACCACATGATAGCTTTCGACACTATTGTCACTTGATGGGGGTTACTTGATTCTTCATCTTACGCAGTCACTTGTATACTGTGTAACATGCCCATCAGGTGGGAGGTATAGTTTGTATACTTACACTCAGGTATTCTTTATCATTCTTTATTTTTCTCCCATAGTTACTCTAGCCATATTGGCCTTTAGTGGGAGATTGTTACCGTTAGTGTCCATGTGAAAGGCCAAATGGCCACCTGACACTTCTTTGTATATCTTCTTTAATAAAACATATAGTGGCTTGGTCAGTCACAGTCCATAAGTTCGACTGCATTTCTAAGACCTAAGAAGTATGTCATCGTGCTCCCTGTGTACTATGTTTTTCTGCGTATTCTGCGGCCTCTGTGCAGAGTACTGTGTGCGGCTTTAGGAGCTCGGTTTTCTACTCCGAGCATATCGTCGTGGAGCTCTCGAGAAGGAGAGCGCACTATGGTGCATCGCCATCGAAATACTTCATTCTTGTATTATTTTCCATTCATGGGTGATCTTGTAATCAGAAGTGTATTTGCAAAATCTTGTCTACTGCAGTCAGAGAGCACAATCTAGTGCTCCCCTGACATTTTGGCAAGACCAACTTCCATCCAAGACCATTCATCGTGGAGAATGCTTATGAGCAGATTGTAGCATCACTTCAGAGTCTCCAACAACAAGTCGAAGACCTAAATCATCGACAGACACAAATCAAGATGGGACATCCAGGGCATGTAGGTGCACTCCTCCAAGAATTACAAGAACGAATCGGGAGTCTTCAGACAAATCAAGGGAGTATGCAAGTAAATCAACGACCTAGGACATCCTTCATGAGGGAACCTAAGATCTGCATGCCAGAAAAGTTCGATGGTGATCGCAAAAAGTTCCGGGGATTCTTGCAACAAGTCAAATTGTACATCCGAATGCAGCCTGATAGATACCCTGATGATGCATCCAAGGTCGGTTTTATTGCAACCTTGCTCTACGGTCAAGCATTATCATGGTTCGCCCCAATCTTGGAGAAGGATATGGTCGTACTTCATGACTATGAGGGGTTTCTTAGAGAGCTTATCGCCACATTTGGAGATGCAGACACAAGTCGAGTGGCAGAAACAAAACTTCGGAAGCTACGTCAAGGTAACTGCCCTGCTTCTACCTACACATCAGAATTTAGGCAAATGATATGTGACCTCACTTGGCATGAAGATTATTTCATAAGCCTATTTAGATGGGGCTTAAGGGATGATGTGAAGGACCTTCTACTCACGATGCCAGAGGTAAAGACATTGAATGAATACATCAACCAAGCCATTCAATGTGATAACCGCCTTTTTGAAAGGAAACAAGAAAAACAAGTAGAAGGAAGACCTCACCAATGGAAACCTTTCCAGCCTATTTCTAGGGATGACTCTATGCCCGAACCTATGCAAATAGATGTAATTAGGTTCCAGCCTCTAACACCACAAGAGAAACAAAGAAGGAGGGATAACAAATTATTTCTATATTGTGGAAACCCTGGCCACATTGCAGTTAATTGTCCCAACAAGAGAACGAACTCCAAAGTCGCAGCCACCCTTGTAGAGCAGGAAAACGAGGAAGTCCAGTTGTAAAAGAGACCATACAACCGGACCATGATATAAGAAAGGGTCTCATAATTCCATCCACACCCGTAGAAACATGTCTTGCCCCTGTCAAGTTAATCATGTCTAAGAAGACCCTTTCCCTTATAGCTCTCGTAGATTCAGGAGCATCCTCATGTTTCATTGATGAAGGACTCGTTAAGAAACATGGAATTCCAGTACTTTGGAAGAACAGACCAGTAGTAGCTGAAGTAGTAGATGGATGGCCTCTAGCATCAGGCAATATAACCATGGAAACCACACCACTAAGAGTACCCTTGGTGACCATGATTCACACATATGTTTCAATGTAATATCGAGTCCAATAAATATGGTTATCATTGGAATGCCGTGATTAAAGAAACATAATCCAGAAATTAATTGGGAGAATAATAAAACCACCCCTCGAGATATCCAAAAGAACCCAACATATGTCGGAGCCAAAGCCTTCATACATGCAGTAAGGAAGGAACCAACATATATGATCTATGCCATACCAGCTCAAGAACCTAAGAAAGATGATCTAGTGCAGCTACCCAATCAGTACAAAGGCTTTGAAGATGTTTTTGAAAAGAAGAATGCAGACATCCTTCCAGAGCATAGACCCTATGATTGTGCCATAGAACTTCAAGAGGGAGTACAACCGCCCTTTGGACCAATCTACACACTATCCTCAGAGGAACTTATAGAACTACGCAAGAACATTGATGAGAATCTAGCGAAGGGGTTTATCAAACACTCAAAGTCTCTAGCAGGAGCTCCTATTTTATTTGTAAAGAAGAAGGATGAATAGATACCCTCTACCACTCATATCCGAGCTCTTGGAATGCCTTGGAAAGGAAAATTCTTCACGAAGATTGACCTTCGAGGAGCTTACAACCTTGTCAGGATCAGAGAAGGAGATGAATGGAAGACAGCATTTCGGACAAGGTATGGCCATTTTGAATATGTAGTTATGCCATTTGGTCTCACAAATGCTCCAGCTGTCTTCCAACATATGATGAATGATATCTTTCGAGAATATTTAGATGATTTTGTTGTAATATACCTTGATGATATCTTGATATTTTCTAAAAATCTAGAGGATCATGAATGTCATGTGAAGATAGTCCTAGAGAAACTGAGAGAAAAAGCAATATATGTGAAATTGGAGAAGTGCTCTTTCCATAAGACAGAAGTGGAATTTTTAGGGTACATTGTATCAGATAAAGGAATTTTTATGGATCCTAAGAAGATTGAGACAATCCTTGATTGGCAACCACCTTCATGTGTTCGAGATGTACAATGTTTTTTGGGGTTTGCCAATTTCTACAGGATATTCATCAGAGATTACTCCAAGATAGTGACACCTCTTACCAAGCTTATAGGGAACTCCTAATTCTCATGGACTGAAGAAGCAGAAAAGGCCTTTTAGACCTTGAAATCAGCATTTACTACTGCCCCAATTCTAGTTCATCCTGATTCCAGTAAGTCCTTCTTCCTTGAGACAGATGCATCAGACTTTGGTTTAGGGGTCATTCTTTCCCAACATGGAGATGATGGACACCTACATCCAATTGCATATCATTCAAGGAAGTTTTCCCCTCTAGAAATTAATTATTAAATTCATGATAAAGAACTTCTTGCCATAGTAGACGCATTTGATACATGGCATCACCATCTAGAAGGAGCATCTCATAAAGTCAATGTGTATTCATATCACAAGAACCTAGAGTATTTTATGACCACCCGGATTCTCAATAGAAGGCAATCTAGATGGAGTAACTTTTTATCCAGATTTGACTTTGTCATCACATACCGTCCAGGACGTCAACAATGTCAGTCAGATGCCCTAGGCAGAAGATCTTACCTTGCACCAAAGAAAGGTGAAGAGGCCTTTGATCAACAAGAGAGTGTATTACTCAAGCCTGAGCATCTCCAGTTAGCAGCCATCATGAAGATTCAGCCTTGAATCAATTGATCCGTGAGAATCTACCACAGGATGAATTATTTTGTAACGTTAAGCAGAAAGCTCAAGAAGGAAAATTCCAAGAAGTAAACAAATTTCAAGAAAAGGATGGGTTACTGCTCTATAAGAACCTATTGTATGTCCCTCCAGGAAATCCTAGGATCCAAGTACTTCAACAATCCCATGACAACCTTGCAGCAGGACATTTTGGAGTGAATAAAACACTAGAACTCATATCCAGGGACTTTTGGTGGCCTCAGAGGTGGAAGGAAGTCAAAGAATACGTTCGAACCTGTGATACTTGCAATAGATCTAAGGTACCGCGACATAAACCTCATGGCCTCTTGCAACCTCTACCTATTCCAAAAAGGCCATGGGCTTCATTGTCTATGGATTTCATCACAGATCTACCAAAGTCAGATAAGTATGATGCCATTCTTGTTATTGTGGATATATTTACAAAGATGGCACACTTCATTCCAACTACCAAGGCAATCACAGGTGCAGCCAGTGCTAGACTTTTCCTCAGGTATATATTTAGGCTTCATGGATTGCCTGATGACATTGTCAATGATCGAGGTCCACAGTTCATATCCAGCTTTTGGAACAGTCTTTGCAAGCTCCTTGGTGTTCAAGTTAAACTATCTACAGCAAATCATCCACAGACTGATGGACAAATAGAACGGGTGAATCAAGTCCTGGAGCAATATCTCCTTTGCACTAGCAACTATCATCAAAATGATTGGTTTGAGCTTTTACCATTTGCAGAGTTTGCTTATAACAATAGTGTTCATTCATCTACCAAGCACACTCCCTTCTTTGCAAATTATGGACAACATCCAAGGATGGATATACAACTCTCAAATCATGTCAAGAACCCGGCGGCTAGAGACAAGGCCCAGTACCTGATGGACATTCACAAAGAACTCAAGGAAGAGATCCAAAAAGCTCAAGAACAATATAAGTACTATGCAGATCAACATCGTGTCCAAAATCCATCGTATCAAATTGGGGATAAAGTATGGTTACTCAGAAACAATCTGCAAACCTCAAGACCTTGTGCAAAGTTAGAGCATCAAAGATTTGGTCCATTTACCATCTTGGCCAAGATTAATCCAGTCACCTTCAAGCTCCAACTACCAAGTACTATGAGAATACATCCAGTTTTCCATGTATCCCTGTTGGAACCATATCAGATTTCATCATTGAGGGGGGAGAGACCTAGTCCTTCACCACCTATCGAGATTGAGGATCATGAAGCATTTGAAGCCGAGCATGTGCTAGATTCGAGAATATCCCGAGGAAGATTGGAATACCTTATTCATTGGAAAGGGTATGACATCAGTGATCGTACTTGGGAACCTGCAAAAAACCTTCAGAGAGCACCAATCAAAGTTTGAGAATTCCACAAGAGAAATCCAACGAAGCCAAGACCAAATAACATGACCGCTCCTCGTGGAACTCGCCGCTTGAGGGGGAGGTAATGTCATGGACAAAGGAAACCATCCTGAACCTTAGATTCCATGTGAACCCTGTATCTCATGATGGATTCAGAATTAGGAGAAACCAATGCTTCCATTGCATCGGAAACGTGCCAAAACCCTAAGATCGACTGTCTACTTGCCTGATTCGGATATCCAGAGCTCATATTTCGAATTGATGACATCATCGATGACATCATCAATTCGTAACCGCCTTTCATGAACCGCTCTTGAAAACCTATATAAGGAGGGGTTGGCCACATTCATAATCAGTCTTGCGAATACCAGTCTTGGGATCTCAAGGAGTCATGACCACCAAGTAAGTACTCTCCAAGTTCCAGTTCCTGTTCTTGTCTTGTTCCTTGTTCCAGTCCTGTCTAGTCTTGTATCCTGGAAATCTATTCTTGTCCTCTTGTAATCTCATAGTACGAGATCTTGTCGAGTTCTTTCTTGTATCTAGTCCATCTCCCAGAGGGGAGTTCTTGTAATCTAGAGATCTTGTTCCATACTTACGATCCCAGGTTGAGGGATCTCCTGTATTATCTCTAGTCAAGTTATTCATACCTATCAGTCCCGGGTTGTGGGACATCTTGTATCAATCACGTATTCTTGTATTATTTTCCATTCGTGGGTGATCTTGTAATCACAAGTGTATTTGCGAAATCATGTCTACTGCAAACAGAGAGCACAATCTAGTGCTCCCCTGACAGAACTTGTTTCATTTGATGAAGCACAAAACTCCGAAAATTGGATGGTTGCTATGCAAACTGAATATGATGCTATAATGAAGAATGGTACTTGGTCTTTATGTGACTTGCCTCCTGGCAAGAAGGCCATTGGCACTAAGTAGGTATACAAGCTGAAGCGTAAATCGGATAGTACACAGGTATAAGGCTAGGCTTGTTGCAAAGGGTTATGCACAGGAAAGGGGCATTGATTTTGATGAGACCTTTGCACGTACATGCCATATGACTACTGTTTGGAGCATCTGTGCACTTGCCGCTCATCATGGTTGGAATGTACATCAATTGGATATTAAAACAGCATTTTTGAATGGTGACTTGCATGAAGAAGTGTATGTTTTTCAGCCCCATGGCTTTGTGCAAAAAGGGCATGAAAACGAGATGTGCAGGTTAAAGAAGGCATTATATGGTTTAAAGCAAGCACCACGTGCTTGGTATGAGAAGATACATGCCTGTCTGATTGCACATGGTTTTGAGAACAGTCCAATTGAAAGCACCTTATATGTTAAGCGTGCTAATGATGTGCTTCTAATCCTTGTTGTCTATGTTGACGACATGTTGTTCACTGGTCCTATTGAGAAGCATATTGCTGATTTGAAGGCTGATTTGCATGCCTTATTTGAGATGTCTGATTTGGGGCATTTGCATCACTATTATGGCATTCAGTTTATGCAAGTTGATGGTGGAATGGCCTTATGTCAAACGAAATATATTGACACATTATTGCCATGTTTGGGCCTTGAAGACTATAAGCCTATTGCCACTCCTATGGAGACAGGTTTACACTTGAGTCTTCATGATGGAGGAGATGCATTTGATACTGTTCTCTATCAAGAGGCTATTGGATGCTTGATTTACTTATGCATTACTCAGCCAGATATTCAGTTTGTTGTCTCACAGATGAGAAGGTTTATGCATTGCCCAGGAGTCAAGCATTGGCAGGCAGTTAAGCACATCTTTTGCTATTTGAGTGGTACTCGGCTACTTCGGTTGTTTTATCCCAAGGGGGGATCACTACTGCCAGAATTGCATGCTTTTTCTGACTCTGATTGGGCTAGTTGCTATGACACTCATGTGTCCACTAGTGGCTTTTGCTTCATGCTTTGTAGTTCATGTATATCTTGGTTGAGCAAGAAGTAGCCTATTGTGGCCACTTCCCTGTGAGGCTGAGTATAGGGCAGCTTTCACGACTGTTGAGTGTGTGTGGCTCAGACGCCTTATGGGTGATTTGGGTGTTGGTCAGACTTCTGCCACCACCATCTTCACTAACAGTTAGAGCGCATTGGCAATTGTGAGGAACCCTGTGTTCCATGCTCGCACTAAGCACATTGAGTTGCATTATCACTATGTCAAGGAGAGGTTCTCTGCTGGGGAGATCAACTTGGCATATGTGCCCACCCAGGAGAACATTGTAGACCTTTTCACGAAGGCTCTGCCTAGGGGGAAGTTTGAAGCTCTTCGCAAAACTTTGGGCTTACTTCCTTTTGTGGAGTGATTTCGCTTGGCACTTCCTTATACATGAGTTGTAGCTCCTTGTTCACCGCATCACTCCCAGGGGGGATTTGTTGATATATTTAGGTAGTGATGTGTGTGAACACACTAGGACCGCCGGGGCACTTTTTTTTCCCTCTTTAGGAGGTTTTTTCTCTCGGCTTGTATATTCGCCTATTGCCCTAATGGGCTACTTATCTTTGTACATTCTTTAGTAATACATTCAATATTGTGTGTTGTGCTCCAAGCTTCTTCTTCTTCCTTGTGTTGTTCGCATGCTTTCGCAGACATCTAACTCCAACAATCCTTACCAAATTTCTTGGGAAGGCTCCTCCTGCGTTCTTGTCTTTAGGACGTCTTTGGCCCTTAAACCATGTTACAATGCTCTCAGATACTTAATGGATGATATAGCTTGCCAATGCTTATGATACAAATAAGAAAATGAATCAAATCACTTAAATGTGTGAGTGTACAACATAAGACAACATGGAAAGTAATAATTAACCACATCATGGAGTAGACAAGCTCAAGTTTCATTCATAATAGTCCAACTTACAAACCCTATCTTGTATGGAGAGATCTGTTACAAATATTAGCTATGGTCATCCTAGTCCTCCTAGCTAATAATATGTCCTTGGGTTTTATAGTAAGCGTCTTATCGTGGATCGAACATAGGCTAGAATCATCGAGCATGGATATCAAATATGATTCCACTACCTCTTATAAGGCTTCTAAAACTAGATCTTGAATCTTTAATCTTGCACAATATCTTTGTAACTTCTCTTTAATCACCTTTGCAAAGGTCTCCTATGTATCAAAAGCTCAACCATGTTTTTATAGTGTCTAATCTCTACAAAGGCTCGAGGATATCTTCTCCGTCGTTGTGATGCTCTTGCTAGTGGTGTTGGAGATCTTTGTTGGACATATTGTTGTGGTCTTGGTTGTGGTGGTCTACGAAGGGGTTTAAAGACCTTTTCTTATTGCACACATCTTGAGCTTTCTCCTCGTTACAATTGTTGATGTAAGCTTTACTCCCTTTCTTCATCATCTGGTATGGCTCCTTGATTCACTAATATTCTATTGCTAGCTGCGTTCACCCTATGATTTGGTGGTATCTCTTGGTTTACCCATGCTGCCTCCGCTTGACTCGCCTCACTTGTGAAGCTTGTGGAAGAGTTCTATATTGTTATGAATCACCCTCTGAAGACTCATCAAAACAGATTGAATAAATTAACTTTCTTCCAGCATGCTCCATCCTTTTTTGCAATGATTTCTTGGGTGATGGGGACACATCCTATGACGTTGGTGATTATTGTGATTGATTTGAAGTATGTTGCAAATTGTATTCGCATGCCACTTCTTTTTCATGCAATTGTTCCCTTCGTGAGTAATTTCCACCACATGTATCCTCATGCGATGCACAATGTGATCCACCAAGTGGTCTCTTGCGGGGATTCATCCATGTTGGCTGTTGAGTGTCATGCACATATCTAGGAAGGTTAATAGGATCCTTCTTAGAAGTTTGTTTTGGTTGTGCCATCCTCTTTAGTGCTAGAATGTTGAAATGAGAGAATGAGCCTCTTCTTATAAATTTTTCTTTAAAAACATTCTCTTCACGATTTAATAGACAAAAATAGTTTAAAATTAGAATAATTCATTAAAAATTCCAAAGTAAAAGAATGTATTGGGAACCTTATGAATTATCATAAAAATACCATAAATGGATTAAATGGCTTCACTTATAAGCTTAACCCTTTGGCAATCTCATAACCTACCACTCAAGATGATGTAGAGGTCCTCCTAATAATGAATTTTGTTTTGCACTTGCCATATTGTGTTGAATAATTCTTGCATCTTTTGCTATATATGACTCATTGGCTCATTTCATAGCATATTGTCTCAAGAGTTTAATATGGTAACCATTAAATATATTTTCTCTATAGTTTGATTGGATTGCACCACCACCATGACACACATTTTTGTAATAAACACCTCTAGCTCTTTGGTGTGACTTTTTAATTCCTTGTGTGCTAAAAAACTCCAATGATATATATCGATGCATGAAAAATGTTTCATGTGAAAGATTAAGAAAGCTTACAATGAAATGTGTAATATTGCTCTCTCCAAGATAGAATGAAATTGTTTGTGAAATTCCCTCTCATTGATACTTTTTGCAAACTATCTTGGGACTCACTATGCCTTTTTAAAACTAGCGTTACATTCCCACTATGAATACATCAAAACTTATATAACATCAAAATACTATGAATATCATTATAACAACACTCGACATACTTGATATGAAAGATTTGTAAAAGCGAACCATTGCCTGTTGAAGCTTTTCAAATCGATGAATATGTTGTACTTTGTGTAAGGGAATCCCTTTCTAGATGATCTTTTCAACTTCTTTTTTAATGTAGTTGAATGATAGATGTACATAGGCATAATATCGTCTATATATAGGCAATTTCCAAGAACATTATCTATATACTCATTGGAGGTCATCTTCTTTACAGATACCTTGTAAGAGCATGGAAAAATATTATGGAAAATACATTTTTCTTGTAACATATGTTGGAGACAATGTTCAATAGTCCAACAACATTATAGCATATTTTGTAGTCTCTATAGAAATCTTTACAACAAGCCACGCAAGCAGGTTGGATAGATCAAACCTCTCCTATAGAACCCATCTGCGTTCAAATCCCACTAGTGACAGCATGCAGCATGAATAGATTTTTGGCCGATGTTTTTTTTCCCACTACAAGCGGCACCAAATTTGCACTATTGCTTTTGGGAAGGTTGATTTTCAAGGATAGCCAAACTTATATAAACAAGTCTTTGCTCATTGTTTGAGCATCACTCAATCACTCAAGCTTCCCTTGGAGATGATCAACTAGAGGATGAGTTCTTACACTCTTGAAGGAATTGTGCTCTACATCTAGAGACATCAGGAGGAGTTCGTGTCAGCCAACATACTGTGAGTCTCTACATCTGTCCTCACTTGTTCATTCACTGGCTTTTGATTTAGGTTAATCAAAATTTGGGTTTGTTGTAAAACTATTCTAAATTGTTCATATTCACCATGTTCTCACACACACACACTCTTCATACCTCTTAGGCACACAATCTCTTGTATCTAGTTTCCATTTTTGTCTAGATTTAGATATTGTTAGTTTGTATCATATTTACACATTATAATTTGACATTGGAATATCATTTAGTGTAGATGAGCATTGAAGCTTACTGTTACACTTGAAAATATTGTCTATTTTCTCTCTATCTCTCACTCATCTCTTTTTTAGTCTTAAGGTGTGTATGCTAAGGTTCAAATGTTGGAAGATCCTGTAAACATGTGATTAATTGTTATTGAGGTCCACCCCACTTCCAACATGTGCTTCAAAAGATTGTATAATGCATTGTATCCTCTAGTACTATTGCTTGCCTCATCACATGCCATCTACACGTCTCTAGGAGTGGTAATATCTTGCAATTTGTCTGTGAAATATTTAATCTTGTTTTTTCAAACTTGTGAATTACAATTGTATGTGTGAACTCAACACTGCATCTGGTCAAGACAATGTTCTTGAGAAGACCTAGGGGTCTTTCCATATGCTTTTCTACTAGTTGTGGATGCACTCAAGCAGTACCCTTGGTAGCCACTTTGGTATAAGTGATTGGAAATGGGTGTTTACCCTCATCGCCTTCACTATAATCAAATATTATCAACAAATATATCATGGACTTGTGATTTTGTATCTTTAATATGTCCTTTGGGTCGGGGATCTCAATTCAAAGATCTGGCTTTCTTACATGAGAAAGCTAATTCATCATCTCTAATGTAGGAAGGTAGAGATTGGGAGTGTGTTTCCACATCGACCCATGACAATGGACTTAATGGCTTGTTAAGGTGCAAGCCACTCCTCAGTAATCCTCGCATATTTGGAACTTTGAGATAAGAGGTTTGTGTTGTACCTGGGCCTCCTTCCATTTATGTTTTAATACATGATCCTCCAATTTCAGCTTGCCATGAATCCTTTGTCTCCATAACTACCATGTCCTCTTGAGAGAGGGGAAAATCAGCTAGAACGAGGTTTGTCAATTCTAGGGCTAGAGCCATCTTGGATTTAGGAACTCGTTCTTTTGGTCTCTGTTGTGCTTTTATCATCTTTTGATATTCTTTCATAATTTTTTAGAATTCCACTTCCTTTTTGAAAAGTTACTCTTGCCTTTTCTAGAATTTTTGTTCCTTCCCTTGGGTCTTTTCTTCCTTTCCACGGACTTTGATTACTTTTTGGAAGTGATCTTCTAGCATGTTTGGGAAGCACAGTGTTAGAAACGTTTTCTAGCATTTGCTGAGCAAGTTCTATCATCTATTGATGAATGGCTAGATGGTAATCTCTTACCACTAAGCAACTACATATAGGAATTGAGTTCTTGTTAAGAAACTCCACAAGTCCTTCCTTTCCCATTTGCCATACTTTTATAAAGAGTGACCCATAATGATACTGTCAATAACAACCTAAGTGAGAAAATTTCTTTCCTCGTTCTCTTTTTATGTACAAATTGCCACCCTACATACTCTAGAGGAAATGTGCATACAAAGCTCAAACCAATTGGCGGCTCAACCTAGATGAGTTAACATCAATAGTCAGGGTTCATCAAGATAATTAACTTCAATAAATGAGCTCTTCATGAAAAAAGCATTCATCTCTGCAAGCGTACTACATAATGCACAGTATCACAGTTCCAGGTAATGTTGATATGTATGCAGATTCTAATATTTCTGAAACTTAATTGAAAGGACTCGATTTTGCTTGTGCTGAGTTCTTCATCCCGCGTTAGGATGTGCTACGATTTATTCAATATTCAACAAACTAACAAAACTCTAATGCTCTAATTTTTCCCTTGGTGTGATTCATTAAATTTTCTCTCTGCCGCAACTATTTTCAGAAATAAGAAATTTTGGGGAAAACCTCTTTCAACAAAGTCTCCAACTGCAGAACCAAAATTTTGCTGATGTTTATGCTAACTCCATAATAAAGCTTTTTTATTTTCTTTCTTGGAGCGTTTCTTTAAATTAGGAGAATAAGATCATTAAAAAGGTCCTTTTAGATTTCCATTATCAAGCATTACTCTCTGTCTGTGTGTGTGTGTGTGTGTGTGTGTGTGTGTGTGTGTGTGTGTGTGTGTGTGTGTGTGTGTGTGCGTGCGCGCACACGCACGCGCGCACACGCACATATGCATGCATGTGCACACATGCACGTGTAAGTGCTTACACATGTAACCCAACTGCTAATTCTCAGGAGCTCAATGCAGTCAAAACATAAAATTTGGTGATTCCAAGGCATGAAATGAATCAATAGCTATAAAACAGTGATCCATTGACATTGCAGACCACTTTCTTCAGAGAAAATAAACCTGGAGTGCGTCAGCTTATGGTAATTGAATGAAAATTTGTGACAACGTAAAAGTTAGTTTCTTGATATTCACTACATAAGGCTTAGAACAATCATTTGAAACACTTCTGTTAGATATTTGACCGCTCAATTAAACATGTATTGTAATCATTTTCCAAATCATACTAGGTAGGGTTTAATGCACTTAAGCATTGTCTTCAATATGGCCAACAATGTCTTCAATATGGCCAACGAGTAGAAGGCCCAGCAGCCCGATGGTGACGAACAGGTCCCACACCTAGATCCAATTCTCTCTGTGCTTGTTGCAGGGCTCGAGTCCGAGCAGGAGAAGCCAGCCCAGCCATTTGAATATCCACTTTGATTCTCCTGCCTAAAATGAACATCCCAGAAACGGCAGCAGCAGCTGCTTCTGCAGCTTTAGCACTCTCCATTGTAACAATCCCTGAAGCAATGCATGCACAAGCAGTTCATGTACCTGTATTTAACCAGATAGCAGAGGCCCTAGAAGCTATGAAAAGATTAAGAACATAGAAGAATACAGTAGTATCATATATATACTGTTACATGAAATGAACACAAACAGCATCTCATTATAATTTCAATATTTGACCATGGAACTTCAGTCAGCACACAACATGATTCGTATGAATAGAGACGAGTTCAATTTTCAGTCATTAGAGACACTGATGCCAAAAACATAAATAAACAGAAACAACAATGTAAAGAACAAATTCGAGGAAGTCGGAAGAGGATCAGATCATAAACAAAACGTTTCAGTTCTGGTGTAGCAAAAAACACCATTATATCCCTGTCCCAGTCAATAACTGAAAAAGAATTGTCACTCAAGCTAATATGAACATATTCTTCCTTTTCTGGATCACACGTTTTGTGATGTCATGTGAAAAGCGTGAAGTTCCTTATAGTTGAAAGGATTACCATTCTCCTAAAAATATGCATGTGTTATGGCTACAGCAAGGAGCAGGGTTGATGAGTCTTCTAATTTTCAAAACCTCAATCTGTTATTTCAGCTGTAGAAAATGATCTTTTGTGGATTCAATACCCAACATGCCTACGATCATCATCACAGATCTTCACTTTTCAGGTCCTTTCATTAATGGAATTTATCCGATAAGATACAGTTTTCCTTTTGAGCTAAGAGGTTTCATATAATGGGCATTGGAATCCATTCTTAATGTTGCAGTTTCTCTCTACTTCCCTGGATTACCATTGCCCCAGAAGGATCTAGTAAGTGTATTGTGCTCACAATGTGAAGAATGCAAACTTTCTGTCTATTATGCCATTACATAGATTATTTTCAATGGGAAGTTCTCCAACCACATAGTCCTCAATGGGGGAATGCATGAGTATGCTACAGTAGGAAGCGAGCAAATCAACCATTGCAGTAAGAAATTAAGAGAAAAGTAGACCTTTAATGGAAACATATCCAATCCAGTGTGAGATAAGGACAGGATTCACAGTACTAATCCTTTTTAGGTGTTCTCACAGTGACGTCTGGGATAATGAGCAATTCTATTGATGCAAATGGATAGAGAAATCCAACAAATTAACATACCAAAATGAATGATGGACAATTAAAAGCAAACAATTCATCCACTCAAGTGAGAACCTAAGTAGCTCCAGCATGCCTGACCAGAATAAAATTCACAGACGTTGATTGACTGAGCAATCAATGTACCCATGATCCACAGTTTCTAACCCAATGAGTGAAAACTCTCAACTGAAAATATTTGTTTCAGACTAGTTTTTAGTTCTCTTTTCAGGATATGATTTTCTTCATCGCTGTTGATCTTGCTCTTCCCATCTTGAAGGACCCTCTGAGTACCCTTTTCTAGTTAGCAACCTTGACCATTTAAATTAAAGACACCAAAATGTATAGATTATTTAAGATATAACCAGACAGTATCAACATTTTTGTAATTATCATTATTGCCTCACTCTCTGCATATTTCAATAATTGCATGCATAAAGTTAGAAATATGTACCACTCAAAGCAGCCTTGAAAAAAATTCATGAATTTAAGACAGCTGAAATAGCAAAGTATTCATAAAGCATGAATTGCATTCATATCAGAGTTCGAATGTCAATTGCGAAAGTATCAACATTTTTGTAATTATCATTATTGCCTCACTCTCTGCATATTTCAATAATTGCATGCATAAAGTTAGAAATATGTACCACTCAAAGCAGCCTTGAAAAAAATTCATGAATTTAAGACAGCTGAAATAGCAAAGTATCCATAAAGCATGAATTACATTCATATCAGAGTTGGAATGTCAATCGCGCAATAAATTAAAGCACATCAGGTCAAGAAACTATTACCGCGAATCTGAGGTGTTTCAGATTTGGCATCCACAATAACTTTTGAATAAATAATTGTACCATATGGATGGAAAAGGCTCGCCAAATCACGATCAGAAATTCCTTCAGAGAGTCCAGAAACTAAAAGATCTACCCCTGAAATGAAAATCTCTCTCTCTCTCTCTCTCTCTCTCTCTCTCTCTCTCTCTCTCTCTCTCTCTCTCTCTCTCTCTCTCTCTCTCTCTCTCTCTCTCTCTCTCTCTCTCTCTCTCTCTCTCTCTCTCTCTCTCTCTCTCTCTCTCTCTCTCTCTCTCTCTCTCTCTCTCTCTCTCTCTCTCTCTCTCTCTCTCTCTCTCTCTCTCTCTCTCTCTCTCTCTCTCTCTCTCTCTCTCTCTCTCTCTCTCTCTCTCTCTCTCTCTCTCTCTCTCTCTCTCTCTCTCTCTCTCTCTCTCTCTCTCTCTCTCTCTCTCTCTCTCTCTCTCTCTCTCTCTCTCTCTCTCTCTCTCTCTCTCTCTCTCTCTCTCTCTTCTCTCTCTCTCTCTCTCTCTCTCTCTCTCTCTCTCTCTCTCTCTCCCCCCCTCCCCCCCTCCCCCCCTCCCCCCCTCCCCCCCTCCCTCCCCCTCTCCCTCCCCCTCTCCCTCCCCCTCTCTCTCCCCCTCCCTCCCTCCCTCCCTCCCTCCCTCCCTCCCTCCCTCCCTCCCTCCCTCCCTCCCTCCCTCCCTCCCTCCCTCCCTCCCTCCCTCCCTCCCTCCCTCCCTCCCTCCCTCCCTCCCTCTCTCTCTCTCTCTCTCTCTCTCTCTCTCTCTCTCTCTCTCTCTCTCTCTCTCTCTCTCTCTCTCTCTCTCTCTCTCTCTCTCTCTCTCTCTCTCTCTCTCTCTCTAAGCTACCAAAGAAGGGTGGATCGACATAGTGAGGAAGAACATCAAAAAGAAGCCAAAGAGGAAGCACAAAAGGAAGAAGCCCTCATCATGCACACAACCATTGAGGAAGAAAAGATGAGACAGGCCCGCCGTCTCAATGTACGCATCACGGGCCTTGTAGAAAAAGAAGGCTCTACCCCCGAGTCAGATGGGAAGACATTATGCAAGATACTCTGCTACAAAGAGGAGTCCCCCCCATTCATCAAGTCTTGGAGAACGGGACGAGACCCCACGAAGAAGAGAGCT
Organism: Ceratopteris richardii; assembly: GCA_020310875.1. Classification (NCBI taxonomy): domain Eukaryota; kingdom Viridiplantae; phylum Streptophyta; class Polypodiopsida; order Polypodiales; family Pteridaceae; genus Ceratopteris; species Ceratopteris richardii. The sequence goes on along the minus strand of CM035411.1, from coordinate 25,838,916 downwards.
CTCATCCTACACTTCCCTTCCGAAGATGTAAGATATGCTTTCCTACGCAAGAGGGTGATTTTGAGAGCACTTGATGGCCCCCCCATCTACCTTCATGATGATCTCACACCCATGCGGGTAGCACACCGTCGTGCATGCATGCCGAGAGTACATCAAGCTCGCAAAGAAGGAAAGAAGGCTTCATACAAAGATGGTCGTGTCATCATTGATGGCAAGGCCATCCCATAGGGATTCGCGGCCTGTGAGACACTCGAGGAGATACACCTTGAAGTTTGAAACTACACTGGAGATCTATGGACACACCCAGAGAGGTTGGAAGAGGTGCGCAAAGGCAAAGACATCATTATGCTCACAGAGACACATGAGAGCCCGGACCGGGGCCTACTTCGAGTCCACGGTTTTTAGTGGGAGTCCACATATAGAGAGTGTACACGTCAGCACACCACCCGAGGATCGGGAGGAGTAGCCATACTCTTCAAAGATGGACTTCGGGGCAGGATACAGATAGTCGCACGTGATTCACAGGCCGGATATCTTTGGATTCGACTCAAGCTATCACAGGAGCAGATCATCTTCATAGCATTATGCTACTTTGCTCCTAGCTCGCGTTTCCCTATCATAGATCGAGAGGAGGACTCACCATACACTTGCTTGTCCGAAGAGATTACAGAGAACTCTGCATTCGGGGAAGTCTTCCTTATGGGAGACTTAAATGCAAGGACAGGCAATGATCAGTGTGAGATATTTGACCTATAAGACCCAGAGATACTACATACCATAGAGGATGAGTCTATAGCTCGAGCTTCAGCTGACTCTACACACACTCATTATGGCACTCACTTACTCAGATTAGGCTCTCGACATAATCTCGTTATCTATAACGGGATGGCTCAGTGGCCTACCTCAGGAGGATTGACATGCATACCACACTCAGTCACAGATGGCAGGGGAAGTGTAGTAGATTACGTCATGGGATCTAGAGAGGCTATTCACCTACTTACCTCATTCACGATCCCACCCATACCCATTGGGGCCGATCACACATACCTCGCACTCTCCCTCAAGGGAGACACCCCTACACGCACACCCGCAGCACGCATCCCACACACCACCATCCACTTCACACACGAGCTAGCTCACATATATGCAACACAAGTCGAGAAGGGTCTTCTCTTGCTTCACCGTGACACTCCACTATCCCTGCTCACCTCACAGATAGCATCAGTTCTTCAGACATCAGCCATCACCTCCTTCCCACACACCATCCATTCTGATCACCCACCTCCTCCAGGGACTATGCCACAACATCGTTGGTATAATGAGGAATGCAGAGATATTTACCGCCGACTACGAGCTCAGCGAGCATTGGGAGAGATCACAGAGAGACTGGCCAAGGGACGGATGAAGACTCTCACACGTCGAAAGAGGCGAGCCTTTGAGGAGGCACAGGTGCTTGAGCTATACCATCTCTTTATGAGTATGGACAGTGCTGCAGCATGGCGTACCCTACGAGAGCCACGCCGGACCATACCTATCGGGGACCTACACACATGGCATGATTATGCTGAGAGATTATATGAGGTGCCTGGGAAGCCTCGCATTCCCCATCCACTTGAGCCTCTCCCTACTAGTTCTTCTCTCTTCACAGCAAAGATGGTTGAGAGGGCCATAGGACGAATGCGACATGGACGTTCGACGGACCATACGGGATTGCAGAGCGAGCATCTCATATATGCAGCCTCCACTATAGCCCCGTTGATTGCACATGTCTTCAACCCGGCTATAGGGGAGGGCTTCCCAGAGGAGTGGACTAGACACACCATTGTGCCTATCCACAAATCTGGCGACACCCTGGACCCAGGGAATTACAGGACCATCATGATTGGCCACACCATGGCCAAACTATACGGTGCCATACTTGAGGCAGAGCTCAGCTCATATGTAGAGACTGAGGGGCTACGAGCACGAGGCCAGGCAAGTTTTCGGCGAGCTTTCTCTACTATTGATCACATCTTCATTTTGCGCTGCCTCATTAACGCGGCAAGGGTGTGGAAGAAGAGACTATATTGCTGCTTTGTGGACTTTCGCAAAGCTTTTGATACAGTGCCACGAGAGAGGCTCTTCCAACGCCTTCAGAGCTTGGCAGTACCATCAGGGATGATTTGGGCCATCTACGCACTCTATGAGCAGGTGACTGGGAGAGTACAGTGTCCAGGAGGTATGTCCGAGGCCATTGCTAGCACCATCGGTGTTAAGCAAGGCTGCCCGCTCTCTCCCACTCTATTTGGTCTCTACATCGATGAGATTGAGGACTATATTCTCCGAGCTGGAGGAGAGGGTGCAGACCTCACAGGTACACATATCCACATTTTATTATATGCCGATGACATTGTCTTGATTTCAGAGTCACCCAAGGGATTGCAGCGCCACTTGGATGCCCTAGATGAGTTTTGTACACAGAGGGGCTTGACAGTAAACCTTGGCAAGACCAAGGTCATGATATTCCACACCTCCCCCATGGTGAGGAATGGAGCAGGATTCACAGCCGACGGTGGGCAGATTGAGGTGGTCACTTCCTATGTCTACTTCGAAGTCACATTCACGAGCTTACCTGGCCCCTTCAGCATGAGACAGGCAGCCACCGATAGACGCACACGAGGATATGCAGCTTTAGCCATGTTAGAGTGGAGATGTCACCAGGCACACTTCCAGGAGCCCCGCATGAAGGGATGGCTATTTGACACACTAGTCAGACCAGCTATGATGTATGCTTCGACAATTTGGGCCCCAGGCCTCACAGTCACCCAGTGGAGTGCGATCGAGAGGCCCCAGGTACGTATGATCCCGCGACTATTTCGTGGGAAACCGTCGGTACCACATGATATCATCAGGGCAGAGCTGCACCACCCATGGTAGTAGATGCACTATTCCAGACTATCCGCTTTATTCAGAGGATGAGGGAGCTCCCTACAGACAGACTCACACACAGAGTTTTTGAGGCCTCTATACAGATATCAGAGTCAGGATATGAGAGAGCTTGGTACACTCAGGTTAGAGTCTGGTTTGATAGTCATGGGCTTGATATGGACAGATTGCCGCCTTTTCAGTATGACCCAGACTCACCTCACATCCACCTCTCTCGTCATGAGAGGAATGTTGTGCTCAGACAGGAACTTTGGCAGCTCTACATTAGTCAGACATGGCACACACCACACATGGGATCGAGACTATCGCACTATCGAGACCAGTTCTTAGACATACTGGCAGACGGTTTCATCCGGCGGCCACGTTACATGGATATTTACAAGCCTCATAGCTTGAGGGTAGCGATTGGCCAGTTGAGAGTCTCATCACATAGACTAGAGATTGAGACGGGCAAAGCCGCAGACATTCCCAGAGAGGAGCGGATATGCAGGGTTTACAGAGTAGAGATGGAGGATGAGGAGCACTTTGTATGGAGATGTAGCGCATATGATGGCATCAGAGGCAGATACGAGAGTCTATTTACAGGGCAGCCCACCCTCCGAGAGATCATGGACTCTAGAGATCAGCGACGGCTCGGGCGATTCCTACTAGAGATACAGAGCCACAGAGATTCCCTACTCAAGCTTACTGTAGCAGCCCATATAGGAGGGAGACAGAGTCAGCTCACTGAGTTCTTTATTCCACGACGTGTTGCAGCCCTCCCCCCCTCATCCCACACACCGAGAGGGGTGACTCTTCAGCAGGCTCAGACTTCTCTAGCTAGGAGACGACCCCGTGCTAGAGGATATCGGGCCCCGAGACTTCACCGACATCAAATTGCGGAGATCCAGGCTTGTCACCATCGCGCCATGGAGGAGAGACGATTCCAGATGATGGCTGATCCCGCTGCAGCCATCAAGATGGCCCTGACTCCACCTCCACCTATGCATCACATCTTACACCCGCCCACTAGCACAGGATGGAGCTAGTTAGTCGTTTTCAGATGCATCCTCATGCTTGTTGTACTACCATTTTGCATATAGACTATCGTTGATATCGCACTCCATACCCCCCCCCCCCCCCCCCCCACTTTCATGGGTATCCCCACATGCATACCACGGAGATATGTTTCAGCTTTACAAGTTTCTTTTTCAGCACTTTTATCTTCTTTGATAGATAGAAGATACACCCATGTACATCGTTTTGTCTCATAGGCCAGTTTCGGCCTCCTAATAGACGTAAAAACACTCTCTCTCTCTCTCTCTCTCTCTCTCTCTCTCTCTCTCTCTCTCTCTCTCTCTCTCTCTCTCTCTCTCTCTCTCTCTCTCTCTCTCTCTCTCTCTCTCTCTCTCTCTCTCTCTCTCTCTCTCTCTCTCTCTCTCTCTCTCTCTCTCTCTCTCTCTCTCTCTCTCTCTCTCTCTCTCTCTCTCTCTCTCTCTCTCTCTCTCTCTCTCTCTCTCTCTCTCTCTCTCTCTCTCTCTCTCTCTCTCTCTCTCTCTCTCTCTCTCTCTCTCTCTCTCTCTCTCTCTCTCTCTCTCTCTCTCTCTCTCTCTCTCTCTCTCTCTCTCTCTCTCTCGGAAGTTCTGCTCGCACCCTCGGCACCCTATTCCAGCTCGCGAACCCTAACCCTAATTGAGTATTAGCTCTCCACAGGGTGTAGGATCAGCTGCCGAATGTGCAATGCGGCCCTTACCTGTCATGCACTATTGAAAACCCTAACTCTAATCCCCCACCCAAACCCTAAGCTCATGCCTTGAAACCCTAACCCTAACCCTATCCCAAGACACCCTACGTCGCCAAAGCCCCCCAAAGTAACCTTAAGCTCAAGCCAAAACCTTAAATCCCCACCTTAACCCTAACCCTAACCCTAACCCTAACCCTAACCCTAACCCGAGCCCTAATCCTAAACCTTGAAATGGCTCCCATGGACCGGAAGGAAGTGGACGACCTTATTGCTAAAGCTCTCAAAGAGGCCAAAAAGGAAGCAGACCGCAACCTCAATATGGAGATACGAAAGATGATGGAAAAGTTCAAAGGGCTCGAAGAACAAGTCATGAATAAAGTCAAAGGACTGGAAGAACAAGTGAAGACTCTCACAGAAGAAAGAGACCATTGGAGGACAGCTTACGAGCACATGAAAGAAGAGGGGGAGATCTCCAACGTGGAGATACTCAAGGAAGAAATAAAGAAGGAAATCAAAACGGAGGTAGAATCTACTCGAGAGTCATGGGTGGAAGTAGTACACAAAAGGGTTAAGAAGGAAGTTAGGGAAGACGTGCAGAAAGAAGAGCTCACACGAGTCCACGATACACTTGAGGAGGAGAGGCTTCGACACACTCGAAAACTTCACATTCGGATTACGGGCCTACCCGAAGGGGTATCACCCGAGGCAGACGCCACTGACATTTGCCGTCGACTTGGATACGAGAGCATGCCCTACACAGACGCATGGAGGGTTGGGAGGGATACATCGCGTTTGCGGGCACTCATCCTCAAGATGAGTTCTGAGGAGGCACGGACCGCCTTTTTTAGACGTCGATCAGTACTACGTGGACTACCCGGTGGCACCCTCTACATGGACGAGGACCTCACGCGTATGCAAGTGGCACACCGACGCGCTTGCATGCCACAGATACTCCAGGCACGTCGAGAGGGGAGGAAGGCCTTTTACCGTGATGGTAAGGTCTTCATAGATGGACGCCCTATCAAATAGGGCCATGCGGCCTATGAGACATCACTACACCAGGAGACACCACTCAAAGGAGCAGTGTGGAACTGCAACGGGGCACTCTGGACGCGACCAGACAGAGTCGAGGAGATCCTGGCATCACATGACTTTGTGTGCATCACAGAGACACACGAGAGCCCAGAGAGAGGTCTACCACGCATTGCAGGTTTTCATTGGGAATCTGCATTCAGGACCACGACGAGACAGAGTACAGCGCGAGGATCGGGAGGAGTGGCCATCGTATTTCGACAGGAGATACAAAGCCGGATCCATATTATATGTAGAGATGAGGAGGCACGATACATGTGGGTTCGCATGGAGATAGCACAGGGGAGCTCGATTTACATTGCTATATGCTACTTCCCACCAGGCGGATCTCGATACGCAGGACAGGATCTTGGGGGACCGATCCGAGATAGAGACTCACCATACACAGCGCTTTCAGATGAGATACTACATTACAGCACACTAGGTGAAGTCTTCCTTATGGGGGACTTCAATGGCCGCACTCAGTCGCATCAGTGCGAGGCATACGACATGGATCACCCACATCTCATGAGGGCCAGAGACCCGGTTGAGATTAGCACCAGCAGAGTATCAGCAGATACGGGTCAGGACACCACCGGCTATGGCAGACATCTACTCGAGCTAGGCAGCCGCCATCATCTCGTTATATACAACGGGATGAATCGTTGGCCAGGTTCAGGCGGATTTACTTGCTTCCCTCACGGGGGAGGTGAGAGCACAGTCGACTACATTTTGGGTACTACCTCTGGAGCTTCACTCATCCCTTCACTTAGTATTGGACGACGCCCACTCGGTGCAGACCACACATTTATCACATTCACACTCTCATCTCCGATTCCCTTAGACCCTCCCTCACCCACTGAGATACATACCACGATACACTTCACACACGAGCTCTCACACGTTTATGCACACCATTTACACACCCGCTTACTCTCCCTCGATCCATGCTCACCTTTGGACACACTCACATCACATATCACCACCATCCTACAGGATTCAGCTCTCCGCAGCTTCCCACACCACACACATATGCACCCTCCACGCACAGGATCCATGCCCCAGAACCGTTGGTATGATGCAGATTGTCGCGAGCTGCGGAAGCACCTACGGATTTTAGAGCATAGAGGAGATATTACACACACACAGGCACAGCGTCGCATGCAGAGCCTTACTCGCCGCAAACGGCGGGATTGGGAGGAGAGACAGTATTGGGATATTTACCATTTGCTCATGAGTCGAGACAGTGTAGTGGCATGGCGACATTTGAGAGAGAGGAGACAGCAGACACCTATCCGAGACCCGAGCACTTGGCATAGCTATGCACGGAGCCTATACGAGATCCCAGACCAGCCTCCCATTCCCAGACCGCAGAGCTCACGTCCCACTACCTCTAACTTCTTCATACCCACTATGGTGGGACGCGCTATTGCCCGGCTGCAGCATGGCAGGGCCCATGATCATTTCGGTTTACAAGCAGAGCACCTCATTTATGGAGGCACAACTCTCACACCGCTCATTGCCCATCTCTTCAACCGTGCATTGGTTGAAGGGTTCCCAGACTCATGGACTGAGCACATCATAGTGCCCATTCATAAGTCAGGTGACACTATGGATCCAGCTACATACCGGACGATCATGATTGGCCCTATATTGGCCAAGTTATATGGGGCCGTACTAGAGACAGAGTTGAGTACTCTCGCTGAGAGGAAGGGCATCAGGGCTCTAGGACAGGCAGGGTTCAGACGAGATTTCTCTACCATTGACCACATCTTCACTCTGAGATGCCTGATCGACCAGGCCAGGGTGAGGAAGAGGAGATTATATTGTTGCTTTGTGGACTTTCGCAAAGCATTTGACACTGTTCCTAGAGATCGACTCTTCAGACGACTACTTGACATCGGAGCTCCGGAGGAGATGATATGGGGGATCTACGCCTTATACGAGAGAGTATCTGGTAGAGTCAGATGTCCAGGGGGCTTATCTGATCCACTTGCTAGCACTATCGGGGTGAGGCAAGGATGCCCTCTCTCGCCCACCCTCTTTGGTCTCTACATTGATGAGATAGTGGACTTCATACAGCAGCAGGGGGGAGATGGCATTGAGGTACACGGGTCCACTGTCCATATTCTTTTATACGCTGATGATATTGTATTGGTTTCAGAGTCTGCAAAAGGTCTACAGCATCATCTACACGGCCTAGATGACTTTTGCAGACACAGAGGGTTATCTGTGAACCTTGGTAAAACCAAGGTCTTGATCTTTCATACATCAGCACAGGTACGCAGACATAGTTTGTTCACAGCTGCAGGTGGACCGATCGAGGTGGTCGGATCATATGTTTACTTGGGGGTGACATTTACAGCAGCATCAGGAGTCTTCTCTATGGCTCAGGCAGCCGACCGCATCACACGTGGGTACGCAGCACTAGCTTTGATGGAGAGACAGTGCCACCAGGCATCTTTTCAAGAGCCCCGCACAAAGGGGTGGCTCTTTGACACTTTGGTTACGCCAGCGCTCATGTATGGGGCAGCCATATGGGGACCAGGATTAGCTACATCAGTATGGACAGCATTAGAGAGGCCACAGATCCTCATGATTGCCAGACTGATCCGCAGTAAGCCTTCAGTACCACATGACATCATTAGAGCAGAGCTCGCTGCACCACCGATGCTAGTTGAGGCACTATTCCAGACAGTATGCCTATTACACAGACTTCGGAGCATGGATACAGAGCGTATTGCTTATCGTGCTTTCGAGGCATCACGTGATATGGCATTAGCAGGCGACACCTCCTCATGGTATGCACAGACACGAGACTGGCTTGCCCACCATGGCTTTGACATAGACAGGCTACCACCACTACAGTACGACTCTCATGCACCCACCTACTCGCTCTCTCATCAAGAGAGGAATAGGATCATTCGTCAGGAGATATGGCATACATACATACAGAGGACATGGGTGAGCCCTAGGGGTACATTGCAACCGAAAATGCTCTACTACCGCGAGCATTTTCTACATATATCAGACACGGGCTTCATCGAGATTCCGAGATACATGCAGACCTACCTTCCCCACCACCTACGAGTCGTCATTGGGCAGCTCCGGGTTTCATCACATCAGCTCGAGATTGAGAGGGGTCGGTCAAGGGGAGTCCCCCGTGAGGAGAGGTGGTGCCCACTATGCCAGACAGAGGTAGAGAGTGAGGAGCATTTTGTTATCAGTTGTCGAGCATACTTAGACCTACGAGCACAGTTCCAGATCGAGGAGTCATTCCAGCTGTGCATGACTATGGGAGACCAGAGACGCTTGGGATGCTTTCTCACAGCAGCATACGAGAGGCGAGAGCGGTCACTACAGCACATACATCAGCCACGGGTGAGTACCCAGCAGACCATTACCCAGTTCTTTCAGCGAGTTGAGCTACATCAGAGAGGTCCATCTATAGGGCTCACGCTCCACCAGGCCGCAGCACAGAGAGCACGGCGCCGACCACGCATGGGCGGATATCGTCGACCACGACTATATCATGAGGATGTCTCACGCATCAGGATTGCCTACGACCACATGATGGAGCATAGGCGTACCACCACCCCCTGGGTTGTCTTCCTTCAGGAGGCACTCAGACCACCACCGATGTACCACATACTACACCCACCTCCACCCATCACTTGTCGCTAGGGCGTTTTACTCACATTTTGGATCCCCCCATGTATTAGGTGGCCACTATCTGCAGAGTCAGAGCCACGTCTCCCCAGCCTTTTCCAGCCCTATAGCTTTGTGTAGCGATATACCTTTTATTTCATTTTATCTTCTACACAGGGTTACTACACTTGTACATGGTTTTTGTCTCATAGGCCAAGTTTGGCCTCCAGAAGACGTTAATATGACTTTCTTTCTTTCTCTCTCTCTCTCTCTCTCTCTCTCTCTCTCTCTCTCTCTCTCTCTCTCTCTCTCTCTCTCTCTCTCTCTCTCTCTCTCTCTCTCTCTCTCTCTCTCTCTCTCTCTCTCTCTCTCTCTCTCTCTCTCTCTCTCTCTCTCTCTCTCTCTCTCTCTCTCTCTCTCTCTCTCTCTCTCTCTCTCTCTCTCTCTCTCTCTCTCTCTCTCTCTCTCTCTCTCTCTCTCAGGAGTTTGTACCGAGGAGTTCTTTGAAAGTTCTGTTCTGCTGGTGAAACGTGACTTAGAGTTGTTAGGTTTTGCTGTCACAAATCAAATTGATGGCACCATATTAACAAAAAACCCTACAGTGGACACCACTTTCATTTGTTAAAAATATAAGCAGACAACAACATGGCACGGTTGGAAAAAAAAGAAGTGGAGGACATGATAACTAAGGCAATAGAGAGGCAAAGAAAGAGGCAGACAGAGTACTCAATCAAGAAATGAGGAAGGCCATAGATAGAATAAGAGCCCTAGAAGAGCATGTCAAAATTCTTAAAGAAGACCGAGATGGATGGAAAGCTGAGACCCATACGCTTCGAGAAGAAATCATTCAGCTGAAGGTTTCCCAAGAAGAAGGAGAGATCACAAAGCTAGATGACTTAAAAGAGGAAATCAAGAATGATTGGAAAATGGATATGCAAGAACACATCAAATCAAAGATGGAAGCGACACAAAATACTTGGGTGGAAGTAGTAACTAAACATATTAAGGAGGAGCTCAAAGAAGAAGTGAAGAAGGAAGTCAAGGAGGACGTGAAGAAAGAAGAGCGCACACGGGTTCAGGATACACTCGAGGAGGAGAGACTTCGACACATTCGAAGACTCCACATTCGGATTACGGGCCTACCAGAGGGAGCATCACCGGAGGCGGACGCCACCGACATTTGCCATCGACTTGGGTACGAGAACATGCCCTTCATAGGTGCATGGCGGGTTCGGAGGGATACATCTCGTTCGCGAGCACTCATCCTTCAGATGAGCTCCGAGGAGACACGGACCCCCTTTTCTAGACGCCGATCAGTATTACGTGGACTACCCGGCCGCACCCTTTACATGGATGAGGACCTCACGAGGATGCAGGTAGCACATCGACGTTCTTGCATGCCACAGGTACTCCAGGCGCGCCGAGAGGGAAGGAAGGCCTTTTACCGCGATGGTAAGGTCTTCATAGACGGACTCCCTATCAAATAGGGCCACGCGGCCTGTGAGACATCACTACATCAGGAGGCACCACTTAGAGGAGCGGTGTGGAACTGCAACGGGGCACTCTGGACACGGCCAGACAGACTCGAGGAGATCTTGGAGTCACATGACTTTGCTTGCATCACTGAGACCCATGAGAGCCCAGAGAGAGGTCTACCACGCATTGCAAGTTTTCATTGGGAATCTGCATTCAGGACCACGACGAGACAGAGTACAGCGCGAGGATCGAGAGGAGTGGCCATCATATTTCGTCAGGAGATGCAGAGCCGGATCCATATTATAGGTAGAGATGAAGAGGCACGATACATGTGGGTTCGCATGGAGATAGCACAGGGGCATTGGATTTACATTGCTATATGCTACTTCCCAACAAGAGGGTCTCGATACGCAGGACAGGATCTTGGGCGACCGACCAGAGACAGAGACTCACCATACACAGTGCTTTCAGAGGAGATACTACATTACAGCACACTAGGTCAAGTCTTCCTTATGGGGGACTTCAATGGCCGCACTCAGTCACATCAGTGCGAGGCATATGACATGGATCACCCACATCTCATAAGGGCCAGAGACCCGGATGAGATGAGCACCAGCAAAGTATCGGCAGATATGGGTCAGGACACCACCGGCTATGGCAGACATCTACTCGAGCTAGGCAGCCGACACCATCTCGTTATATATAACGGGATGAATCGTTGGCCAGGTTCGGGCGGATTTACTTGCTTCCCTCACGGGGGAGGTGAGAGCACAGTCGACTACATTTTGGGTACCACCTCTGGAGCTTCACTCATCCCCTCACTTAGTATAGGACAACATCCACTTGGTGCTGACCATACATTTATCACACTCACACTCTCATCTCCGATTCCATTAGACCCTCCCTCACCCACTGAGACACATACCACGATACACTTCACACACAAGCTCTCACACGTTTATGCACACCATTTACACACGCGCCTACTCTCCCTCGATCCACTCTCACCTTTGGACACACTTACATCACAGATCATCACCATCCTACAGGACTCTGCTCTCCACAGCTTCCCACACCGCACACATAGGCACCCTCCATGCACAAGATCCATGCCCCAGCACCGTTGGTATGATGCAGATTGCCGTGAGCTACGGAAGCACCTCCAGATTTTCGAGCATAGGGGAGATATAACACACACAGGCACAGCGTCGCATACAGAGCCTTACTCGCCACAAACGGCGAGATTGGGAGGAGAGACAGTATTGGGATATTTACCATTTGCTCACGAGTGGAGACAGTGGAGTGGCATGGCGACATTTGAGAGAGAGGAGACAGCAGACACCTATCCGAGAACCGAGCACTTGGCATTGCGATGCACAGAGTCTATACGAGATCCCAAACCAGCCCCCCATCCCCACACCGCAGAGCTCACGTCCTACTACCTCTGACTTCTTCACACCCACTATGGTGGGACGCGCTATTGCCTGGCTACAGCATGGTAGGGCCCATGACCATTTCGGTTTACAAGCAGAGCACCTCATCTATGGAGGCACTACTCTCGCACCGCTCATTGCCCACCTCTTCAACCGTGCATTGGTTGAAGGGTTCCCGGACTCATGGACTGAGCACACCATAGTGCCCATTCATAAGTAAGGTGATACTATGGATCCAGCTACATACCGGACGATCATGATTGGCCCTATATTGGCCAAGTTATATGGGGCAGTACTAGAGACAGACTTGAGTACTCTCGCTGAGAGGAAGGGTATCAGGGCTCCAGGACAGGCAGGTTTCAGACGAGATTACTCTACTATTGACCACCTCTTCACTCTACGATGCCTGATCGACCAGGCAAGGGTGAGAAAGAGGAGATTATACTGTTGCTTTGTGGACTTCCGCAAAGGAGTTGACACTGTTCCCAGGGACCGACTCTTCAGACGACTACTTGATATTGGAGCTCCGGAGGAGATGATATGGGGGATCTACGCCTTATACGAGAGAGTATCTAGTAGAGTCAGATGCCCAGGGGGGCTTATCTGATCCACTTGCTAGCACTATCGAGGTGAAGCAAGGATGCCCTCTTTCACCCACCCTCTTTGGTCTCTACATTGATGAGATAGTGGACTTCATACAGCAGAGGGGGGAGATGGCATTGAGGTACGGGGAGCCACTGTCCATATTCTTTTATACGCTGATGATATTGTATTGGTTTCAGTCTTCAGAAGGTCTACAGCATCATCTACATGGCCTAGATGACTTTTGCAGACACGAGGGTTATCTCTGAACCTTGGTAAAACCAAGGTCATGATCTATCATACATCTGCACAGGTACGCAGACATAGTTTGTTCACAGCAGCCGGCGGACCGATCCAGGTGGTCGGCTCATATGTTTACTTCGGAGTGACATTTACAGAAGCATCAGGTGTCTTCTCTATGTCTCAGGGAGCTCGTGACCGCATCACACGTGGGTACGCAGCACTAGCTTTGATGGAGAGGCAGTGCCACCAGGCATATTTTCAGGAGCCTCGCAGAAAGGGGTGGCTCTTTGACACTTTGGTTACGCCAGCGCTCATGTATGGGGCAACCATATGGGGGCCAGGATTAGCTACATCAGTATGGACAGCATTAGAGAGACCACAGATCCTCATGATTGCCAGATTATCCGCAGCAAGCCTTCAGTACCACATGATATCATTAGAGCAGAGCTCGCTGCACCACCGATGCTAGTTGAGGCACTGTTCCAGACACTATGCCTAGTACACAGACTTCGGAGCATGGATACAGAGCGCATTGCTTATCGTGCTTTCCGGGCATCACGTGATATGGCATTAGCATGAGACACCTCTTCATGGTATGCACAGACACGAGACTGGCTTGCCCACCATGGCTTTGACATAGACAGGCTACCACCACTACAGTACGACTCACATGCACCCACCTACTCGCTCTCTCATCAAGAGAGGAATAGGGTCATTCGTCAGGAGATATGGCATACATACATACAGAGGACATGGGTGAGACCTAGGGATACATTGCCACCAAAAATGCTCTATTACCGCCAGCATTTTCTACATGTATCGGACGCGGGCTTCATCGAGATCCCGAGATACATGCAGACATACCTTCCCCACCACCTACGAGTCGTCATTGGGCAGCTCCGGGTCTCATCACATCAGCTCGAGATTGAGAGGGGTCGGTCCAAGGGAGTCCCCCGTGAGGAGAGGTGGTGCCCAGTATGCCAGACAGAGGTAGAGAGTGAGGAGCATTTTGTTATCAGATGCCGAGCATACTTAGACCTACGAGCACAGTTCCAGCTAGAGGAGTCACTCCAGTTGTGCATGACCATGGGAGACCAAAGACGCTTGGGGCGCTTCCTCACAGCAGCATACGAGAGGCGAGAGAAGTCACTACAGCCCACACATCAGCCACGGGTGAGTACCCAGCAGACCATTACCCAGTTCTTTCACCGAGCGGAGTTAGATCAGAGAGGTTCTTCTAGAGGGCTCACACTCCACCAGGCAGCAGCACAGAGAGCACGACGCCGACCACGCATGGCAGGATATCGTCGACCGCGACTATATCAGGAGGATATCTCACGCATCGGGACAGCCTACGACCACATGATGGAGCATAGGCGTTCCACCACCCCCTGGTTTGTCTTCCTTCAGGAGGCACTCAGACCACCACCGATGTATCACATACTACACCCACCTCCCGCCATCACCAGTAGCTAGGGTGTTTTGCTCACTCATATTATGGATCCCCTTGTATTAGGTGGCCACTATCTGCTGAGTCAGAGCCACTTCTCCCTTGCCTTTTACCAGCCCTTGATAGCTTTGTGTTTATTTCATTTCATTTTCTACACATGGTTACTACACTTGTACATGGCTTTTGTCTCATAGGCCAAGTTTGGCCTCCAGAAGACGTTAATATGACTTTCTTTCTTTCTTTCTTTCTTTCTTTCTTTCTCTCTCTCTCTCTAGCCAAAACCCTAAACCTAATCTCTGAAATGGCTCCCATGGACCGAAGGGAAGTGGATGAACTTATCGCTAAAGCCCTCAAAGAGGCCAAAAAGGAAGCAGACCGCAACCTCAATATGGAGATACGAAAAATGATGGAAAAGTTCAAAGGATTTGAAGAACAAGTAATGGATAAAGTCAAAGGACTCGAAAAACAAGTAAAAACTCTCACAGAAGAACGAGACAATTGGAGGACAGCCTATGCGCACCTGAAAGAAGAGGGGGAGATTTCTAATATGGAGACACTCAAAGAAGAAATAAAGAAGGAAATCAAAACCGAGGTAGAATCCACTCGAGAGTCGTGGGTGGAAGTAGTACATAAAAGGGTTAAGAAGGAAGTTAGGGAAGATGTGCAGAAAGAAGAGCTCACACGAGTCCAAGAGACACTTGAGGAGGAGAGGCTTCAACACACTCGAAGACTGCACATTCGGATTACGGGCCTACCCAAAGGAACATCACCGGAGGCAGACTCCACTGACATTTGCCGTCGACTTGGATATGAGAGCATGCCCTTCACACGCGCTTGGAGGGTTGGGCGGGATACATCGCGTTCGCGAGCACTCATCCTTAAGATGAGCTCCGACGAGGCACGGACCGCCTTTTTTAGACATCGATCAATACTGCGTGGACTACCCGACGGTGCCCTCTACATGGACGAGGACCTCACGCGGATGCAGGTGGCACACCGACGCACTTGCATGCCATAGATACTCCAGGCACGACAAGAGGGGAGGAAGGACTTTTACCGTGATGGTAAGGTCTTCATAGATGGATGCCCTATCAAATAGTGCCACGCGGCCTATGAGACATCACCACACCAAGAGACACCACTCAGAGGAGCAGTGTGGAACTGCAACAGGGCACTCTGGACACGACCAGACAAACTCGAGGAGATCTTGGCATCACATGACTTTGCATGCATCACAGAGACACACGAAAGCCCAGAGAGAGGTCTACCACGCATTGCAGGTTTTCATTGGGAATCTGCATTCCAGACCATGACGAGACACAGTACAGCGCGAGGGTCGGGAGGGGTGGCCATCGTATTTAGACAAGAGATACAGAGCCGGATCCACATTATAGGAAGAGATGAGGAGGCACGATATATGTGGGTTCGCATGGAGATGGCACAAGGGAGCTGGATTTACATTGCTATATGCTACTTCCCTCCAAGCGGATCTCGATACGCAGGACAGGATCATGGGGGACCGATCCGAGACAGAGACTCACCATACACAACACTTTCAGATGAGATACTACATTACAACACACAAGGTGAAGTCCTCCTTATGGGGGACTTCAATGGACGCACTCAGTCACATCAGTGTGATGCATACGACATGGATCACCCACATCTCACGAGGGCCAGAGACCCAAAGGAGATGAGTACCAGTAGAGTATCGGCAGATATGGGTCAGGACACCACAGGCTATGGCAGACATCTGCTTGAGCTAGGCAGCCAACATCAGCTCGTTATATATAACGGGATGCATCGTTGGCCAGGTTCGGGCGGACTTACCTGCTTCCCTCACGGGGGAGGTGAGAGCACAGTCGACTACATTTTGGGTACCACCTCTGGAGCTTCATTCATCACCTCACTTACTATTGGATGACGCCCACTTGGAGCTGACCATACATTTATCACATTCACACTCTCATCTCCTATTTCATTAGACCCTCCCTCACCCACTAAGACACACATCACGATACACTTCACATACGAGCTCTCACACGTTTATGCACACCATTTACACACCTGCCTACTGTCCCTCGATCCACTCTCACCCTTGGATACACTTACATCACAGTTCACCACCATCCTACACGACTCGGCTCTCTGCAGTTTCCCACACCGCACACATATACACCCTCCACGCACAGGTTCCATGCCCCAAAACCGCTGGTATGATGCATAATTGCCACGAGCTACGAAAGCACTTATGCATTTTAGAGCATAAAGGGGATATTACACACACAGGCACAATGTCGCATGCAGAGCCTTACTCGCCGCAAACGGCGAGATTGGGAGGAGAGACAGTACTGGGATATTTATCATTTTCTCATGAGTCGTGACAGTGCAGTGGCATGGCGACATTTGAGAGAGAGGAGACAGCATACACCCATCCGAGACCCGAGCACTTGGCATAGCTATGCACGAAGCCTATACGAGATCCCAGACCAGCCCCCCATTCCCAGAGCACACAGCTCACGTCCTACTACATCTGACTTCTTCACACCCACCATGATGGGACGCGCTATTGCCCCGTCCACAGCATGGAAGGGCCCATGACCATTTCGGTTTACAGGCTCATCACCTCATTTACGGAGGCACGACCCTTGCACCGCTCATTGCCCACCTCTTCAACCGTGCACTGGTTGAAGGGTTCCCTGACTCATGGACTGAGCACACCATAGTGCCCATTCATATGTCAGGAGATACTAGGGATCCAGCTACATACCGAACGATCATGATAGGCCCTATATTGGGCAAGTTATACGGGGCAGTACTAGAGACAGAGTTGAGTACTCTCGCTGAGAGAAAGGGTATCAGGGCTCTAGGACAGGCAAGTTTCATACGAGATTACTCTACCATTGACCACATCTTCACTCTGAGATGCCTGATCGACCAGGCAAGGGTGAGAAAGAGGAGATTATGCCGTTGCTTTGTGGACTTCCGCAAAGCATTTGACACCGTTCCCAGGGGACGACTCTTCAGACCACTACTTGATATCGGAGCTCCAGAGGAGATGATATGGGGGATCTACGCCTTATACGAGAGAGTATCTTGCAGAGTCAGATGTCCGGGGGGCTTATATCATCCACTTGCTAGCACTATCGGGGTGAAGCAAGGATGCCCTCTTTCACCCACCCTCTTTGGTCTCTACATTGATGAGATAGTAGACTACATACAACAACAGGGGGGTTATGGCATTGAGGTACGCGGGTCCACTATCCATATTCTTTTATACGCTGATGATATTGTACTAGTTTCAGAGTTTGCAGAAGGTCTACAGCATCATCTACATGGCCTAGATGACTTTTGCAGACACAGAGGGTTATCTTTGAACCTTGGTAAAACCAAGGTCATGATCTTTCATAGATCAGCACAGGTACGCAGACATAGTTTGTTCACAGCAGCACGTGGACCGATTTACGTGGTCGGATCATATGTTTACTAGGGAGTGACATTTACAGCAGCATCAGGGGTCTTCTCTATGTCTCAGGCAGCACATGACCGCATCACGCGTGGGTACGCAGCACTTGCCTTGATGGAGAGAAACTGCCACGAGGCATATTTTCAGGAGCCCCGCACAAAGGGGTGGCTCTTTGACACTTGGGTTACACCAGCGCTCATGTATGGGGCAGCCATATGGGGACCACGATTAGCCACATCAGTATGGACAGCATTACAGAGGCCACAGATCCTCATGATTTCCAGACTTATCCACAGCAAGCCTTCAGTCCCACATGATATCATTAGAGCAGAGCTCACTGCACCACCGATGCTAGTTGAGGCACTATTCTAAACAGTATGCCTATTACATTGACTCCGGAGAATGGATACAGAGCGCATTGCTTATCGGGCTTTCCAAGCATCATAGGACATGGCATGAGCAGGCACACACCACACATGGGATCGAGACTATCGCACTATCGAGACCAGTTCCTAGACATACTAGCTGACGGTTTCATCCAGCGACCACGCTACATGGATACTCACATGCCTCATAGCTTGAGGGTAGCGATTGGCCAGCTGAGAGTCTCATCACACCGACTCGAGATTGAGACGGGTAGAGCCGCAGACATTCCCAGAGAGGAGCGGATATGCAGAGTATGCAGAGTAGAGATGGAGGATGAGGAGCACTTTGTATGCAGATGTAGCGCATATGATGGCATCAGAGGCAGATACGAGACCCTGTTTGCAGGGCAGCCCACCCTCCGAGAGATCATGGACTCTAGAGACCAGCGACAGCTCGGGCGATTCTTACTAGAGATACAGAGTCACAGAGATTCCCTACTCCAGCCTACTGTAGCACTCCATACAGGAGGGAGACAGAGTCAGCTCACTGACTTCTTTATTCCACGACGTGCTGCAGCCCTCCCCCCCTCAGCCCACATACCGAGCGGGGTGACTCTTCAGCAGGCTCAGATATCTCGAGCTAGGAGACGACCCCGTGATATAGGACATCGGGCCCCGAGACTTCACCGACACCAGATTGCGGAGATCCAGGCTTGTGACCATCGCGCCATGGAGGAGAGACGATCCCAGATGATGGCCGATCCCGTGGCAGCCATCAGGATGGCCCTGACTCCACCTCCACCTATGTATCACATATTACATCCCACCCCCTAGCACAGGATGGAGCTAGTTAGTCGTCTTAGATGCATTCTCATGGTTGTTGTACTACCCTTTTGCATATAGACTATCATAGATATCGCACTCCATACACCCCCCACCACTTTCATGGGTATCCCCACATGCACACTACGGAGATCTATATCAGCTTAACCAATTTCTTTTCAGCACTTTTATCTGTTCTGATTGACAGAAGATACACCCATGTACATCGATTTGTCTCATAGGCCGAGTTCGGCCTCCTAATAGACGTAAAAACACTTTTCTTTTTTTTTCTTTTCTCTCTCTCTCTCTCTCTCTCTCTCTCTCTCTCTCTCTCTCTCTCTCTCTCTCTCTCTCTCTCTCTCTCTCTCTCTCTCTCTCTCTCTCTCTCTCTCTCTCTCTCTCTCTCTCTCTCTCTCTCTCTCTCTCTCTCTCTCTCTCTCTCTCTCTCTCTCTCTCTCTCTCTCTCTCTCTCTCTCTCTCTCTCTCTCTCTCTCTCTCTCTCTCTCTCAGTAGAGCTAGCTGCACCACCCATGGTAGTAGATGCACTATTCCATACTATCTGCTTTATTCAGAGGATGAGGGAGCTCCCTACAGACAGACTCACACGTAGAGCTTTTGAGGCATCTATACAGATATCAGAGTCACGATATGAGAGAGCTTGGTGCACTCAGGTTAGAGTATGGTTTGATAGTCAAGGGCTTGATATGGACAGATTACCGCCTTTTCAGTACGACCAAGACTCACCCTACATCCACCTCTCTCGTCATGAGAGGAACGTTGTGCTGAGAGAGGATCTTTGGAAGCTCTACATTAGTCAGACATGGCACACACTAGTGACCACACATGGGATCGAGACTATTGCACTATCGAGACCAGTTCTTAGACATCCTAGCGGACGATTTCATCCGGCGGCCATGTTACATGGATACTTACATGCCTCATAGCTCAAGGGTAGTGATTGGCCAGTTGAGAGTCTCATCACATAGACTAGAGATTGAGACGAGCAGAGCCGCAGACATTCCCAGAGAGGAGCGGATATGCAGGGTTTGCAGAGTAGAGATGGAGGATGAGGAGCACTTTGTATGCAGATGTAGCGCATAGGATGGCATCAGAGGTAGATACGGGACTCTATTTACAGGGCAGCCCACCCTTCGAGAGATCATGGACTCTAGAGACCAGCGACAGCTCGGGCGATTCCTACTAGAGATACAGAGTTAGAGATTCCCTACTCCAGCCTACTATAGCAGCCCATACAGGTGGGAGACAGAGTAAGCTCACTGAGTTCTTTATTCCACGACGTGCTGCAGCCCTCCTCCCCTCAGCCCACACACCGAGAGGGGTGACTCTTCAGCAGGCTCAGACTGCTCGAGCTAGGAGACGACCCCGTGCTAGAGGATATCGGGCCCCGAGACATCACCGACATCAGATTGGAGAGATCCAAGCTCGTCACCATCATGCCATGGAGGAGAGACGATTCCAGATGATGGCTGATCCCGCTGCAGCTATCACGATGGTCCTGACTCCACCTCCACCTATGTATCACATCTTACACCCACTAGCACATGATGGAGCTAGTTAGTCGTTTCACATGGATTCCCATGCTTGTTGTACTACCCCTTTGCATATAGACTATCATAGATTTCGCACTCCATACACCCCCCCACTTTCATGGGTATCTCCACACGCATGTCACGGAGATATGTATCAGCTTTACCAGTTTCTTTTTTCAGCACTTTTATCTTCCTGATAGAAAGAAGATACACCCATGTACATCGATTTGTCTCATAGGCTGAGTTCGGCCTCCTAATAGACGTTAAAACACTTTCTTTCTTTCTTTCTTTCTTTCTTTCTCTCTCTCTCTCTCTCTCTCTCTCTCTCTCTCTCTCTCTCTCTCTCTCATCTCTCTCTCTCTCTCTCTCTCTCTCTCTCTCTCTCTCTCTCTCTCGTCTCTCTCTCTCTCTCTCTCTCTCTCTCTCTCTCTCTCTCTCTCTCTCTCTCTCTCTCTCTCTCTCTCTCTCTCTCTCTCTCTCTCTCTCTCTCTCTCTCTCTCTCTCTCTCTCTCTCTCTCTCTCTCTCTCTCTCTCTCTCTCTCTCTCTCTCTCTCTCTCTCTCTCTCTCTCTCTTTGCAGCCCACACACTGAGAGGGGTGACTCTTCCGCAGGCTCAAACTTCTCGAGCTAGGAGACAACCTCGTGCTATAGGATACTGGGCCCCGAGACTTCACCGACACCAGATTGCAGAGATCCAGGCTCGTGACCATGGTGCCATGGAGGAGAGACGATCCAAGATGATGGATGATCCCGTTGCAGCCATCAGGGTGGCCCTGACTCCACCTCCACCTATGTATCACATCTTACACCCGCCCACTACCACAGGATGGAGCTAGTTAGTCGTTTCAGATGCATTCTCATGCTTGTTGTACTACCCTTTTGCATATAGACTACCATAGATATCGCACTCCATACACCCCCCCATTTTCATGGGTATCTCCACATGCATACTACGGAGATCTATACCAGCTTTACCAATTTTTTTCAGCACTTTTATCCTTCCTGATTGACAGAAGAGACACCCATGTACATCGATTTGTCTCATAGGCCGAGTTCGGCCTTCTAATAGACGTAAAAACACTTTCTTTCTTTCTTTCTTTCTCTCTCTCTCATAGCATTTGGCATAGCTATGCACAGACCAGCCCCCCATTACCAGGCCGCAGAGCTCACGCCCCACTAGCTCTCACTTCTTCACTCCCACTATGGTGAGCCCTGCTATTTCCCATTTGAAGCATGGCAGAGCCCATGACCAGTTCAGTTTACAAGCAGAGCATCTCATCTACGAATGCACAACTCTTGCACCGCTCATTGCCCGCCTCTTCAACCGTGCACTGGTTGAAGGGTTCCGTGACTCATGGACTAAGCACACGATAGTGCCCGTTCATAAGTCAAGTGATGTTATGGATCCAGGTACATATCGGATGATAATGATTGGCCCCATATTGGCCAAATTATATGGGGCAGTGCTAGAGACAGAGTTGAGCACCCTCGGCGAGAGGAAGGGCATCAGGGCTCCAGGGCAGGAAGGTTTCAGACGAGATTACTCTGAGATGCCTGATCGACCAGGCAAGAGTGAGGAAGAGGAGATTATACTGCTGCTTTGTGGACTTCCGCAAAGCCTTCAACACAGTTCCAAGGGAGAGACGGGATCTATGCCTTATATGAGAGAGTATCTGGTAGAGTCATATGTCCAGGAGGCTTATCTCACTCACTTGCTAGCACCATCGGAGTGAAGCAAGGATGCCTCCCTCCCTCCCTCCCTCCCTCCCTCCCTCCCTCCCTCCCTCCCTCCCTCCCTCCCTCCCTCCCTCCCTCCCTCCCTCCCTCCCTCCCTCCCTCCCTCCCTCCCTCCCTCCCTCCCTCCCTCCCTCCCTCCCTCCCTCCCTCCCTCCCTCTCTCTCTCTCTCTCTCTCTCTCTCTCTCTCTCTCTCTCTCTCTCTCTCTCTCTCTCTCTCTCTCTCTCTCTCTCTCTCTCTCTCTCTCTCTCTCTCTCTCACACGTGTCATCTTTTTTAGTATTAAGGTATGTATGCTAAGGTTCATGCGTTGGAAGATCCTCTAAACCTGTGATTAATTGTTATTGAGGCCCAACCCACTTCCAGGAAACACTAAGGTAGGTCTTGGACATGGTCAATGATCTACCTTAACAAGATCCAACAAATGATCCACGATATTCTTAGTTGTCCAGATAAGTCATGTTGGAGCACAATGGTAACAAAAGTGACCATATGTGGATTAAACCTTTGGGTTAGATAAGACATGGACCATGGTTGTATCCTTACTTGAATGTCAGATAAGGTCTATGGGAAACATACACCATCAGAGAAGGATAATCATGAGCCATTGGATTTGAAATTGGCCATATTCGAGTATCGATTCAAAGCAAGGGTTAGAAACAAAACAAGGTGGTAAGGTGTGTATAGTTCCATTTGAACATGATTCGAGTAAAGAACCTTACCTCAAAGGTAAGGCTCGTTCCACAAAAAATATATATGAACTAATAAATAAAAAAAATACTCTCTCTCTCTCTCTCTCTCTCTCTCTCTCTCTCTCTCTCTCTCTCTCTCTCTCTCTCTCTCTCTCTCTCTCTCTCTCTCTCTCTCTCTCTCTCTCTCTCTCTCTCTCTCTCTCTCTCTCTCTCTCTCTCTCTCTCTCTCTCTCTCTCTCTCTCTCTCTCTCTCTCTCTCTCTCTCTCTCTCTCTCTCTCTCTCTCTCTCTCTCTCTCTCTCTCTCTCTCTCTCTCTCCCCCCCCCTCCCCCTCCCCCTCCCCCTCCCCCTCTCTCTCTCTCTCTCGCTCTCTCGGGAAGACACTATGCAAGATGCTCGGCTACAAAGAAGAGTCCCCCCCGTTCATCAAGTCTTGGAGAACAGGGCGCGACCCCACGAAAAAGAGAGCTCTCATTCTACACTTCCCCTCCGAAAATGTAAGATCTACTTTCCTTCGCAAGAGGGTGATTTTGAGAGCACTTGATGGCACCCCCATCTACCTTGATGATGATCTTACACCCATGCAAGTAGCACATCGCCGTGCATGCATGCCGAGGGTACAGCAAGCTCGCAAAGAAGGAAAAAGAGGCTTCATACACAGATGGTCGTGTCATCATTGATGGCAAGGTCATCCCATAGGGATTCGCGGCCTATGAGACACTTGAGGAGATACACTTTGCAGTTTGGAACTGCAATGGAGATCTATGGACAAACCCAGAGAGGTTAGAAGAGGTGCACAGAGGTAGAGACATCATTATGCTGACAGAGACACATGAGAGCCCCGACCAGAGCCTACCTCGAGTCCACGGTTTCCAGTGGGAGTCCACATACAGAGAGTGTACACGTAAGCAGACCACCTGAGGATCAGGAGGAGTGGCCATACTCTTTAGAGATGGACTTCAGAGGAGGATACAGATAGTCGCACGTGACTCACAGGCCAGATATCTTTGGATTCAACTCAAGCTCTCACAGGAGCACATTATCTTCATAGCCCTATGCTACTTTGCTCCTTCTAGCTCGCGGTTCGCTATCATAGATCGAGAGGAGGACTCACCATACACTTGTTTGTCAGAAGAGATTATAGAGTACTCTGCATTAGGGGAAGTCCTCTCGATGGGAGACTTCAATGCCAGGACAGGCAGTGATCAGTGTGAGATATTTGACCCAGAACACCCACAGATACTGCATCCCATAGAGGATGAGTCTACAGCTCGATCTTCAGCTGACTCTACACACACTCACTATGGCACTCCCCTACTCACACTAGGCTCTCGACATAACCTCTTTATCTATAACGGGATGGCTCAGTGGCCTACCTCAGGAGGATTGACATGCATACCACACTCAGTCACAGATGGCCGGGGAAGTACAGTAGATTACGTCATGGGATCCAGAGAGGCCATCCACCTACTTACCTCATTCACCATCCCACCCATACCCATTGAGGCCGATCACACGTACCTCGCGCTCTCCCTCAAGGGAGACACCCCTACACCCATACCTGCAACACGCATCCCACACACCACCATCCATTTCACACACGAGCTAGCTCACATATATGCAGCTCAAGTCGAGAAGGATCTTCTCTAGCTTCATCCTAACACTCCACTATCCCTACTCACCTCACAAATAGCATCAGTCCTTCATACATCAGCCATCAGCTCCTTCCCACACACCATCCATTCTGGTCACACACCTCCTCCTGGGACTATGCCACAACATCGTTGGTATGATGAGGAATGCAGAGACCTTTACCGCCAACTACGAGCCCACTCCACTATCCCTACTCACCTCACAGATAGCATCAGTCCTTCATACATCAGCCATCAGCTCCTTCCCACACACCATCCATTCAAGTCACACGCTTCCTCCTCGGACTATGCCACAACATCGCTGGTATGATGAGGAATGCAGAGACCTTTACCGCCAACTACAAGCCCAGCGAGCATTGGGAGAGATCACAGAGAGAGAGGCCAAGAGACGGATGAAGACCCTCACACGTCAGAAGAGGCGAACCTTTGAGGAGGCACAGGAGCTTGAGCTATACCATCTTTTTATGAGTATGGATTAGGTCTTCTCTCTTCACAACAAAGATGGTTGAGAGGGCCATAGGACGACTACGACATGGACGTTCGACAGACCACATGGGATTGCACGGCGAGCATCTCATATACGCACCCTCCACTATAGCCCCGTTGATTGCACGTCTTCAACCGGGCTATAGGAGAGGGCTTCCCAGAGGAGTGGACTATGCACACCATTGTGCCTATCCACAAATCTGGTGACACCCTGGACCCAAGGAACTACAGGACCATCATGATTGGCCACACCATGGCCAACCTATACGGTGCCATACTTGAGGCAGAGCCCAGCTCATATGCAGAGACTGAGGGGCTATGAGGACGAGGACGACGCCAGGCAGGTTTTCACCGACCTTTCTCTACTATTGATCACATCGTCGTTTTGTGCTCCCTCATTGATGGGGCAAGGGTGCGGAAGAAGAGATTATATTGCTGCTTTGTGGACTTCCGCAAAGCTTTTGATATTGTGCCACGAGAGAGACTCTTCCGACGCCTCCAGAGCTTGCGAGTACCATCAGGGATGATTTGGGCCATCTATGCACTCTATGAGCGGGTGACTGCGAGGGTACAATGTCCAGGAGGTATGTCTGAGGCCATTGCTAGCACGATCGGTGTTAAGCAAGGCTTCCCACTCTCCCCCACTCTATTTGGTCTCTACATCGACGAGATTGAGGACTACATTCTCCGAGCTGGAGGAGAGGGTGTAGACCTCGCAAGTACACATGTCCATATTTTATTATATGCCGATGACATTGTATTGATTTCAAAGTCACCCGAGGGATTACAGCGCCACCTAGATGGCATGGACGAGTTTCGTACACAGAGGGGCTTGACACTAAACCTTGGCAAGACTAAGGTCATGATCTTCCACACCTCCCCCATGGTGAGGAATGGAGAAGGATTCAGAGCCAACGGTGGACAGATTGAGGTGGTCACTTCCTATGTCTATCTCGGAGTCACATTCACGAGCTTGCCTGGCCCCTTCAGCATGCGACAGGCAGCCACCGATAGACTCACACGAGGATATGCAACTTTAGCCATGTTAGAGCGGAGATGTCACCAGGCACACTTCCAAGAGCCCCGCACGAAAGGGTGGCTATTTGACACACCAATCAGACCAGCTATGATGTATGCTACGACGGTTTGGGCCCCAGGCCTCACAATCACCCAGTGGAGTGCGATCAAGAGGCCACAGGTACGTATGATCTCGCGACTATTTCACGGGAAACAGTTAGTGCCACATGACATCTTCAGGGCAGAGCTAGCTGCACCACCCATGGTAGTAGATGCACTATTCCAGACTATCTGCTTTATTCAGAGGATGAGGGAGCTCCCAACAGACAGACTCATACACAGAGCTTTTGAGGCATCTATACAGATATCAGAGTCAGGATATGAGAGAGCTTGGTACACTCAGGTTAGAGTCTGGTTTGATAGCCATGGACTTGATATGGACAGATGCTGCCTTTTCAGTATGACCCACACTCACCTCACATCCACCTCTCCCGTCGTGAGAGGAATGTTGTGCTCAGACAGGATCTCTTGCAGCTCTATATTAGTCAGACATGGCATACACCACACATGGGATCTAGACTCACACTACCGAGATCAGTTCTTGGACATACTAGCGGACAGTTTTATCCAGCGACTGCGCTACATGGATACTTACATGCCCCATAGCTCGAGGGTAGCGATTGGCCAGTTGAGAGTCTCATCACACCGACTACAGATTGAGATGGGCAGAGCAGCAGACATTCCCAGAAAGCCGGATATGCAGGGTATGCAGAGTAGAGATGGAGGATGAGGAGATTTTTGTATGCAAATGTAGCGCATATGATGACATCAGAGGCAGATACAAGACTCTATTTACGGGGCACTCACCCTCCGAGAGATCATGGACTCTAGAGACCAGCGACAGCTCGGGCGATTCTTACTAGAGATACACAGTCACAGAGATTCCCTACTCCAGCTACATTAGATTCCCTACTCCAGCCTAATGTAGCAGCCCATACAGGAGGGAGACAAAGTCAGCTCACTGACTTCTTTATTGCACAACATGCAGCAGCCCTCACCCCTCAGCTCACACACCAAGAGGGGTGACTCTTCAGCGGGCTCAGACCTCTCAAGCTAGGAGACGACCCCGTGCTGTAGGATATTGGGCCCCGAGACTTCACCGACACCAGATTGCAGAGATCCAAGCCCGTGACCATCGCGCCATGGAGGTCTACATATATCGGGCACGGGCTTCATCGAGATTCCGAGATACATGCAGACCTACCTTCCCCACCACCTACGAGTCGTCATTGGGCAGCTCCGGGTTTCATCACATCAGCTCAAGATTCAGAGGGGTCGGTCCAGGGGAGTCCCCCGTGAGGAGAGGTGGTGCCCAGTATGCCAGACAGAGGTAGAGAGTGAGGAGCATTTTGTTATCAGATGTCGAGCATACTTAGACCTACCAGCACAGTTCCAGATCGAGGAGTCATTCCAGCTGTGCATGACTATGGGAGACCAGAGACGCTTGCGACGCTTTCTCACAGCAGCATACGAGAGGCGAGAGCAGTCACTACAGCCCATACATCAGCCACGGGTGAGTACCCAGCAGACCATTACCCAGTTCTTTCAGCGAGTTGAGCTACATCAGAGAGGTCCATCTATAGGGCTCACGCTCCACCAGGCAGCAGCACAGAGAGCACGGCGTCGACCACACATGGGCGGATATCGTCGACCACGACTATATCAGGAAGATATCTCACGCATCAGGATTGCCTACGACCACATGATGGAGCATAGGCGTACCACCGCCCCCTGGGTTGTCTTCCTTCAAGAGGCACTCAGACCACCACCGATGTACCACATACTACACCCACCTCCACCCATCACCTGTAGCTAGGGCGTTTTACTCACATTTTTACTCACAATTTGGATCCCCCCATGT
>CM035411.1:25798160-25805660 GCA_020310875.1 Ceratopteris richardii | reverse complement strand
CAGTATCACTAACAGATCGAGCTTGTTGCAAACGAGCAATTTCCTCTTCTGCTGCAGCAAGTTCCTGCCTTAATGCCACATGAGTTACTGCGAAGGTTTGATTCTCATGAAGCAACCTCTGTATTTCGGCATGTTGTGCTGCCAACTTCTGATCCAGGCTTGATTCTGAACCCGCAAGCTCATGATAACTTCTGAGATTCATTGCACCAAGATCCAACCTTCTTCCCGACATGGATGGTGAATCTGGTGATAATGTACGCCCAGCTCTCTCTTTCACAAAATAATTGTCTCTTGCATGTGGACTCTCTCTTAGGTAATCCCTTGAAACTCTAGTTGTTGGAAGCTGATGATGCCATGTTGTCAGTTGACAAGTAAGCTGGAAATGATTATAACTAATTAAAAAATACAAACCATCCTTGAAGGATATGCCGTTCCTGATATTGATTGTGGATCTGGCGATAGTGCACGCCTACGCCCCTCTTTCATATGATGATTATCTCTTGAATGTGGACTATCTCTGAGATAACGTCTTGAAGCCCCAGCCATTTAAGCTGTCAGTTTTAATGTGCACAATGTTATGATTATACTGGCATGAAAAGCAATGCTACTAGTCAAGAGGTAAACCAAAGGAACTCAGAGCCTCTATAATTTAAAGATGCATCCCACATTCGATTTAGAGGGCATAAAATCACTGCTCAACAATCATGCCCTTTTCCTAACAAGTGTCATTTCCCATTAAAAGAATGCATACACATTTACTAGTACAAAAGATCATAAAATATGAATCTTACATACCCAGGTTAGCATGTAAATATAAACCGTATCTAGACACCTTGTTCAAATTCATGTAGACTAACAGATTGATCTCCCTACGGGATCTTGAGAGACGTTCTAAATCTGAAACTCACAAATCACCTATCTAAAAATATGAAATTTTTGAGGAGGTTTAATTTGGTAACTGTACCTCATATGAGCATGTATGCATTATTTAATCACGATGCTTTTGTTAGTATACGGTATAACCAATGATTTAAGGAAGATTTATAAGACATCCATAAAGACCATCTTCACGTGTTGAGATGGAGATTAAATCAGCTATAGGATTTGGCTCCCTCAATTTATTTGAAAGTTGATCTCAGTTGAGATGTAAAGAATAAGTGTTTAAGGGTTTGATGTGAACGATGAGAGTCAATTCGCAAAGCCCCCAACATGGGTCTTAAGAATCATAACAAAGGGCTGAAAATCATGTCCACGCAATATATTTGCAATATATGATCTTGGTGAACCACTAAATGCTCCTGTAAGGAATGTGCATTCACTAGAACATTCTGAACTTAAAATTGGATATAGGCGTGCATTCATGGTCTCAAAACCTAGAGAAAATTCTAAGATAGACTTGCTCTAAGCTCTCCTACCACGAAGTTAAGCTCTCTCCTCTGAGGGTCAGCACAAGTTCTAGCTCTATCTTGAGCTTTTCTAATGCTATCTAGTGCAAGTCCAAGCATCTTAATCATCTCCTCTAAGACGTCCTTTGCAGCTAAAAAGTCCCTTATACAAGGGTCCTACAGCTCGTAACCCGTACATAATTGGACTATGTCTAGTGGGAGAGTACTAAGCACAATAAGATGCAAACTCCACTATAATTACGCTCCCTTTATGCTTGTTGTTCATTTATACGCACAAAGAAGATATGCAATCAACTCTTTCTACTTGCCTAGATGCCTCTAAATACTTGGTGATACAATGGTAAGTCTCGCTCCAACCTTTCAAAGACTCAAGTCCTCACTATATAACATCATAGATGTTAGAATGAACATGATCATCTTGTTAACCCTCCCCGCTATTACCAAAATTGCGTCGTGCCCTATCATTATTTTAGATACTCTCCATTCTATATTACGATGTACAAATAGATGGAAAGGATGTTCTACGTCAAGAAGTGATGGGCAAACTCAGCCATAATGAAACCTAGCACAAAATGCAAACAAAAGATAGGAAATATTATAGAAAATGCATAGTTGATACCGTATACACACCTATCAATTGGTCCCAACTCGGACGAAGAATCCACAAGTGAAAGCTGCATGTCCGCTAATATAACAATCATATATGCCGGAATGAGTCCAAGCCAACACCAAATTCACCCTCAAAATGGAAGTGGAACTATAAACTCATGGTAGTCAACCACAATACTATATGGCATCCAAGCTCCGATATGCATGGTATAGACTCAATACTATGACATGCCAACTACTGTCATCAGTGCCCAATGTCCAGCGAACACTAGATTATGCTCTCTGATTAGACTTGAACATGATTTACTGAATTTTCTTTTGATTACAAGATCACCTATGAAAGGGGAATTATACAAGAATATGGAATGGTTATAAGAAATCCCATAACCCCGAATTGCTATGTATGAATAACTAGACTACACAAGATACAAGAGATCCCACAACCCACACCGTAGGAATGAAACAAGATATCCCTATTACAAGAACTCCCTTGAAGGAGAATCACAAACGAGAAATAATTAGATAGAATCTTGTACTTCCAGATTACAAGAAGTCCAAAATACTAGAGTAGAGAAGGCTAGAACCAAGAGCAAGACAAGGACAAGAACAAGAACTCAGAAAGTACATACTTGGAGATCATGACTCCTTCAGCTCCCACACACACACACACACACATATATATATATATATATGTGTGTGTGTATCTCTCTCTCTCTCTCTCTCTCTCTCTCTCTCTCTCTCTCTCTCTCTCTCTCTCTCTCTCTCTCTCTCTCTCTCTCTCTCTCTCTCTCTCTCTCTCTCTCTCTCTCTCTCTCTCTCTCTCTCTCTCTCTCTCTCTCTCTCTCTCTCTCTCTCTCTCTCTCTCTCTCTCTCTCTCTCTCTCTCTCTCTCTCTCTCTCTCTCTCTCTCTCTCTCTCTCTCTCTCTCTCTCTCTCTCTCTCTCTCTCTCTCTCGTCCCCGTCCCGAAACCCTAGCGCTGCAGCCCTGCCCTCTGTCCCCGTCCCGAAACCCTAACGCGCGCAGCCCTTCTGCCCCGAAACTCTGTCGACTGCCCCGAAAACCTAACGCGTGCAGCACACCCTCTGTCCCCGTCCCGAAACCCTAACGGGCAGCCCTCGCAGCCCTTCCCCTCCTCCCGCCCCCCCCCCCCCCCCCCGCTCTCCTTCCACATTCTCCCACCCCACGACTCTGCCGCCCACCATGCCCCGAGCCGTCCCCAATCCACTCATCATCCTTCTCTCCTTCGTCAGCTGCATCCTGCCCATGCCTACAACTCTTACCCTAGGATACCCCAACCCTAACCCTAACTTACCTAAACCCTAACCCGAACGCGACCTAACCCTAATTCTAAATTAAACCCCAACTCTAAGCCCTAATCCTTACCTTAACTCTACAATAAACCCGAACCCAACAACCTAATCCCATCCTAACACTTAAAACCAAAACCAGAACCAAAACCTAAATCAATACATTCATGAAGCAAAAAATTTAACCCTCTCTCTCTCTCTCTCTCTCTCTCTCTCTCTCTCTCTCTCTCTCTCTCTCTCTCTCTCTCTCTCTCTCTCTCTCTCTCTCTCTCTCTCTCTCTCTCTCTCTCTCTCTCTCTCTCTCTCTCTCTCTCTCTCTCTCTCTCTCTCTCTCTCTCTCTCTCTCTCTCTCTCTCTCTCTCTCTCTCTCTCTCTCTCTCTCTCTCTCTCTCTCTCTACCGGAGCCCTAATCCTAAACCTTGAAATGGCTCCCATGGACCGGAAGGAAGTGGACGACCTTATCGCAAAAGCTCTCAAAGAGGCCAAAAAGGAAGCAGATCGCAACCTCAATATGGAGATACGAAAGATGATGGAAAAGTTCAAAGGACTCGAAGAACAAGTAATGAATAAAGTCAAAGGACTCGAAGAACAAGTGAAGACTCTCACAGAAGAAAGAGACCATTGGAGGACAGCTTATGAGCACATGAAAGAAGAGGGGGAGATCTCCAACGTGGAGATACTCAAGGAAGAAATAAAGAAGGAAATCAAAACGGAGGTAGAATCTACTCGAGAGTCATGGGTGGAAGTAGTACACAAAAGAGTTAAGAAGGAAGTTAGGGAAGACGTGCAGAAAGAAGAGCTCACATGAGTCCAGGATACACTTGAGGAGGAGAGGCTTCGACACACTCAAAGACTTCACATTCGGATTACAGGCCTACCCAAAGGGGTATCACCGGAGGCAGACACCACTGACATTTGCCATCGACTTGGATACGAGAGCATGCCTTACACAGACGCATGGAGGGTTGGGAGGGATACATCACGTTTGCGAGCACTCATCCTCAAGATGAGTTCCGAGGAGGCACGGACCGCCTTTTTTAGACGTCGATCGGTACTACGTGGACTACCTGGCGGCACCCTCTACATGGACGAGGACCTCAGCCACATGCAGATGGCACACCGACGCGCTTGCATGCCACAGATACTCCAGGCACGTCGAGAGGGGAGGAAGGCCTTTTACCGTGATGGTAAGGTCTTCATAGATGGACGCCCTATCAAATAGGGCCATGCGACCTATGAGACATCACTACACCAAGAGACACCACTCAGAGGAGCTGTGTGGAACTGCAACGGGGCACTCTGGACGCGACCAGACAGAGTCGAGGAGATCCTCGCATCACATGACTTTGTGTGCATCACAGAGACACACGAGAGCCCAGAGAGAGGTCTACCACGCATTGCAGGTTTTCATTGGGAATCTGCATTCAGGACTACGACGAGACAGAGTACAACGCGAGGATCGGGAGGAGTGGCCATCGTATTTCGACAAGAGACACAGAGCCGGATCCATATTATAGGTAGAGATGAGGAGGCACGATACATGTGGGTTCGCATAGAGATAGCACAGGGGAGCTCGATTTACATTGCTATATGCTACTTCCCACCAGGCGGATCTCGATACGCAGGACAGGATCTGGGGGGGGGGACCGATCCGAGATAGAGACTCACCATACACAGCGCTTTTAGATGAGATACTACATTACAGCACACTTGGTGAAGTCTTCCTTATGGGGGACTTCAATGGCTGCACTCAGTCGCATCAGTGCGAGGCATATGACATGGATCACCTAGTGCGAGGCATATGACATGGATCACCTGCATCTCATGAGGGCTAGAGACCCGGTTCAGATTAGCACCAACAGAGTATCGGCAGATACGGGTCAGGACACCACCGGCTATGGCAGACATCTACTCGAGCTAGGCAGTCGACATCATCTCGTTATATATAACGGGATGAACTGGTGGCCAGGTTCAGGCGGATTTACTTGCTTCCCTCACGGGGGAGGTGAGAGCACAGTCGACTACATTTAGGGTACTACCTCTGGAGCTTCACTCATCCCTTCACTTAGTATTGGATGACGCCCACTCGGTGCTGACCACACATTTATTACATTCACACTCTCATCTCCGATTCCATTAGACCCTCCCTCACCCACTGAGATACATACCACGATACGCTTCACACACGAGCTCTCACACGTTTATGCACACCATTTACACACCCGCCTACTCTACCTCGATCCATTCTCACCTTTGGACACACTTACATCACATATCACCTCCATCCTGCAGGACTCAGCTCTTCGCAGCTTCCCACACCGCAC
Organism: Ceratopteris richardii; assembly: GCA_020310875.1. Classification (NCBI taxonomy): domain Eukaryota; kingdom Viridiplantae; phylum Streptophyta; class Polypodiopsida; order Polypodiales; family Pteridaceae; genus Ceratopteris; species Ceratopteris richardii. The sequence goes on along the minus strand of CM035411.1, from coordinate 25,800,014 downwards.
ACATATGCACCCTCCACGCACAGGATCCATGCCCCAGAATCGTTGGTATGATGCAGACTGCCGTGAGCTACGGAAGCACCTACGGATTTTAGAGCATAGAGGAGATATTACACACACACAGGCACAGCGTCGCATGCAGAGCCTTACTCGCCGCAAACGGCGAGATTGGGAGGAGAGACAGTATTGGGATATTTACCATTTGCTCATGAGTCGAGACAGTGTAGTGGCATGGCGACATTTGAGAGAGAGGAGACAGCAGACACCTATCCGAGACCCGAGCACTTGGCATAGCTATGCACGGAGCCTATACGACATCCCAGACAAGCCTCCCATTCCCAGACCATAGAGCCCACATCCTACTACCTCTGACTTCTTCACACCCACTATGGTGGGACGCGCTATTGCCCGACTGCAGCATGGCAGGGCCCATGATCATTTCGGTTTACAGGAAGAGCACCTTATCTATGGAGGCACGACTCTCGCACCGCTCATTGCCCATCTCTTCAACCGTGCATTGGTTGAAGGGTTCCCAGACTCATGGATTGAGCACACCATAGTGCCCATTCATAAGTCAGGTGATACTATGGATCCAGCTACATACCGGACGATCATGATTGGCCCTATATTGGCCAAGTTATATGGGGCGGTACTAGAGACAGAGTTGAGTACTCTCGCTGAGAGGAAGGGCATCAGGGCTCCAGGACAAGCAGGTTTCAGACGAGATTACTCTACCATTGACCACATCTTCACTCTGAGATGCCTGATCGACCAGGCCAGGGTGAGGAAGAGGAGATTATATTGTTGCTTTGTGGCTTTCCGCAAAGCATTTGACACTGTTCCCAGGGATCGACTCTTCAGACGACAACTTGACATCGGAGCTCCGGAGGAGATGATATGGGGGATCTACGCCTTATACGAGAGAGTATCTGGTAGAGTCAGATGTCCAGGGGGCTTATCTGATCCACTTGCTAGCACTATCGGGGTGAAGCAAGGATGCCCTCTCTCAACCACCCTCTTTGGTCTTACCATTGATGAGATAGTGGACTTCATACAACAGCAGGGGGGAGATGGCATTGAGGTACACGGGTCCACTGTCCATATTCTTTTATACGCTGATGATATTGTATTGGTTTCAGAGTCTGCAAAAGGTCTACAGCATCATCTACACGGCCTAGATGACTTTTGCAGACACAGAGGATTATCTGTGAACCTTGGTAAAACCAAGGTCTTGATCTTTCATACATCAGCACAGGTACGCAGACATAGTTTGTTCACAGCAACAGGTGGACCAATCGAGGTGGTCGGATCATATGTTTACTTGGGGGTGACATTTACAGCAGCATCAGGGGTCTTCTCTATGGCTCAGGCAGCCCGTGACCGCATCACACGTGGCTACGCAGCACTAGCTTTGATGGAGAGACAGTGCCACCAGGCATCTTTTCAGGAGCCCCGCACAAAGGGGTGGATCTTTGGCACTTTGGTTACGCCACCGCTCATGTATGGGGCAGCCATATGGGGACCACGATTAGCTACATCAGTATGGACAGCATTAGAGAGGCCACAGATCCTCATGATTGCCAGACTTATCCGCAGCAAGCCTTCAGTACCACATGATATCATTAGAGCAGAGCTCGCAGCACCACCGATGCTAGTTGAGGCACTATTCCAGACAGTATGCCTATTACACAGACTTCGGAGCATGGATACAGAGCGCATTGCTTATCGTGCTTTCAAGGCATCACGTGATATGGCATTAGCAGGCGACACCTCCTCATGGTATGCACAGACACGAGACTGGCTTGCCCACCATGGCTTTGACATAGACAGGCTACCACCACTACAGTACGACTCTCA
>CM035411.1:25748160-25783160 GCA_020310875.1 Ceratopteris richardii | reverse complement strand
CTAACTTGCTATCATTTGAAACCTATAAAGGCTAAGAACTTGCCTCACTAAGTGCAGCATTTGGTTGTCCACATGTTAAAGAGGCAGCAAATTGTCATCCTTGGCACATGAAAGTTAGGAGGTACATGAAAGTAAGGATTGAATTGCATCTTGCACAAAAACATCACAACCAATCAGAATGTGTTTAGTCTATGGATGATATAGACGATAGCCGTTGCTTTCAGAACTATACCCAACAAGAATACATTTCATTGCCTTATTATCCAATTTTTTGCATTGTTGTTTAGGCACTAATGTGTATGCCAGACAACCAAAAACATGCAGATTAGCAACAGATGGCTTGCAACCATGCCAACCCTCATATGGGTGGAACACCTGTTAAGTACGTATGCTACACACGTATAGCCTCAAGGCTCAAGCTAGAAGTTATGTGGTAAAGCTTTACTTTTGATCATACACTTTGCATTTCCATGAGAGACATGTTCTTCCTCTCAGCAACTTCATTTTGTTGAGATGTATACGGCACCAAACAATGATGTTCTATCCCATGCTCAGCCAAAAATGCATTGAAATCAAAAGACATATCCTCCTCTCCTCAATCAGAACAAAAGGTGCTCATTTTATATGCTACCAAATGTTCAACCCTAACTAGTAACTGCTTAAAGCACATAAACAATTTGGCCTTTGCTTTCAATGGATAACCCCATGCATGTGTGGAAAATCATCAATTGACCAATGCATGCATGCCAAAGTTTTGCAAATGAAATAGCATGAGAATCATGAATTGCACATGCTGAATCATTCTTAGATTTTGCATAATTTATGAGCTTATACAACCCATGATATAAAATGCCAAAAGCAATGATAACATCACCATTCGAGAGATCATGAACTTGTACATATATCATCATTAAATTTAATGGCCAAGCCAATCTTGGCTAGTGTTGAAAACAGATAATAGATTTTTCTTGACCACTAACAGATATAAGGCATTTGACAATATGAAAGAACTACCATTAATACTAGTGAAAATGATCTTTCCAACTCCCATGACAAGATAAGAGGAGTTTTTAGCACATGTGACAATATTCCTTGTAGGAGAAGGCTCAAGAGAAATGAAGAAACTCTGTTGCGACGTAATATCTTTGGTTGCACCATTATCAAAGTACCAAACATCCGAGTTTACTACTGACATACACTACTCATGAGAAGATGGATTATAGCTGCAATGACTAGTAAACACCCATTCTTCATTCTAAACAAGGTTTGCAAACTTGGTTTTAGGTGTAAAGGCCTCTACAACAACCATTCAGTAGATGAGCTCCATTTATATTTGCCCTTCTGACAAAGAAAGTCACATTTGCAACACGTAAAGTTAACCTATACTACCTGGATTGGCCTTCCTACAACAAAATAGAGATTAACTCCTCAAAAGTTAAGGCATTTGGACTTCCTTTCATCATCAACCCAAGAGTAGAATCAAAACTTCGATAAGAATATGGAAGACCATTAAGAACATTCTAGGCAAGTTAACTATTTTGCAAGATTTCATGAGCAAAAATCTATTGTCGTTTGATCTTTGGCAAAAAAGTGTCCATTGAATCTCCTTCATTCATATGCTCACTCTCCAACTGTTTTCGGAGGTAAGCAACACGAGCTTCATTTATTGCCTGGTATAGTGTTGTAAGAGTCCCAAGCATCTTTATGTTGTTTTGCAAGAGAGAATGCAAAGGAAAATGACATGTTTGACAAACAAAGCTATCAATGCATATGACAATGCATATGAGGCATATCTTTTGAAGTATAGGCTTAGTAGAAACCTGTGAATGCATTTATACCATACTTTGGGAGCTTGTTTCAACTCGTTAATGCCTTTCTTAACTCACATAATTTGTTCTTTCAATGGGGACTCGAATTGCGATGGCATAGCCACATCTTCCTCATCCTTGAGGTCTCCATTCAAGAACGCTTATTTGGCATCCATTTGCTAAACTAGGAATCCCTTATGAGCTTCAAATACTGTTTCCACGTTTCCCTCAATCTTGAACCTCACTTTCCAGACCCACTTGGTGCTTTTAGTGGCTGATCTACAATCTCCCAAGTTCTATCCATCATTATATTGTCATACTTGGTTGGCCAATCTTCCTTCCATGTTGGATCTTCGAGTACTTCTACATTGTTGGCTTCTTTACTTCTCTCATAATCAGAACTATGCAAAAGCACAACCTTTCATTATTCCTCTATTCTTAGAGATCTTCTTGATCCATATGTGACGTGTCACCATTTCACATTTTATCCCTTGTCTTGTAACACTTCAAACTACTTTGAGCTGGGCTCACCACCACCATACATAATACATTCCAAACTTCTTCACACTTGTACCTTCTACAATCTCAACGAGTTTTAGCCATTCTTTAGAATCACCAAAGGCTTAAGGTCTATCACAAAGAAAGTACAACTAGATATTCCTCTTGTAGCCAATCTTCATGAAGTAGGAAGATCCTCCTAGGGCCTTATAGGCATCTCACCACACAAGTCAATATGTACCAACTATAGAGGAGCCTTTCTCTTGATATTGCTTTTTTGTGGGAATGCCCTTCTCTATTGTTCGTGCATTACACAAGTTTCCCAAGGTTCCTTCAATGCAATCACCATAGGTAGGTGTTCGACATTACCTTGCTTCTCCATTTCCTTCAATATTGAAGTCCAAAGTTTCCATACCTCTTATGCCAAAGCTCACATGCGCAAACTCCAACAGTAGCTACATAAGCATCTAGCTCATATAGATTGTTCCTTCAATCTTGAACATGCAACACATTTTCTAGCTTTTTGACTTTATAGTTTGCAATTAGAAAGGAATCGTTGTGATGGATTCTTGATTAGGTTACATAAAACTTAGAATTGCATAGAACCTTTCTATCGGTCATGTGATAGGATGCTCCGTTATCCACTACCCACAAACCTCAATGGACTCTTCTTGTGTTTAGGAATCCTTATCCTTAATGTCTTCAATGAGTAACTCTTTCTAGATGTGAATTATATCTAATGTTCTTCTCCTTTTACCTTTAAGAGCAGTACTCTTCTCATCTGACTTCTAGACACAATAATCTACAATTATGCATCCTAACATTTTGCAATAGAAGCGTTGTCGTTGAAAGTTTTATTTCCACTCTTTTTGTCCTTACCACCATCACCTTTGGCTGAGGAACCATCTCTCCCTTTCATTAATAGAGAGCATCAAATCTCCCTTGCTACTCCTCCTTGCAATCTCCTCAAACTTCCTGACAATTTAGATGGATTATGGATAGACGTTTGCATAAGGGTTACTAGAGTTGGACCCTCTAATGGTTCTAAACTCCACACAATATCATCTTGGATGGATATTACACCATTCTTGTATGCTCCCTCAACTTTAAGTCACCCATATACTCAATTTAGGTCAAGGAAACCCAAAATATATGCATGCATAAATATTGCATAACCTATAGATCGGCTATCCTCAAGATATAGGTCGCGGGGACCTTATTTTCACCCCTTTATATATGGTTTCTAAGTCATAGGTCGGCCCAACTAGCCTTGTACCCATGAGAGTCAGTCCAATACCAAAATAGGCCTTTTGTATGGCCTCTCTCATGATCGTGCTACGGAACATACCTTTTGACCCTTATCCTATTCAACCGAAAGGTCATCTTTGTTACCGTCTTGGTCACAAAGACCTTCCGTGATTTAATGTCCAATGCTTACAACATGGCTTCTCCTTATAATGGGGACCTTACAGCTTGGAGCATCATGGATCATTAGTGGGATCTCATGAGGATGGAGCGTTGACCATGTCTAACAACAATGAGGGCTATAATATTAGACCCCATCAATGACCCTGATACATTGCACGTAGATAAACACCGATTGTATTAGGTAACGCATCAGCAACCTATGCATACATCAACATTGATCACAATTATCATCTTTACATGAGGAGAATCCTATGGATCCTAACATATATGAAACCATGATGACTCGCCACACCTAGGCCAAGTTATATGAGACAATAATGGATGTCAGAAGAAACATAAATTGGAAAACTACTTCAATCAATATGGTTGTGAATAGTCGCTTACTCTTTCCATTATGGCCATAGATTAAACTTAGTTAAGTTGATTGCCCAAAAGACTAAGACATTGTTGGAAACAATGTCAAGAATAGTCCAAAATCTCCACAACAGCATCTATATTATGTGCATTCTATGGTAGAGTCTACAAGAAAATCGCGCGGATAAAGTTGGTCTATGAGAAACGTATCTAAAGTGATTGATCTGGGTTCAAATCCCAGTAGCAAGATTCCAAAAAACACTAAAAACTCTTTCACTATTTTTTGAAATTTTCCCTAAATTTAGGGAATGCTTTTTAATTAGCCAAGATTTTGGACCACGATCGCATTTGATTTATGCTTTTAGAAAAAACTATAGCAAAAACATCATGTATGCAGCCTTAAGCTATAAAATAATGGCATAGGCTCACTTCTAGGCATCATCACTCAAGGAGCTCAAAGCTCTAGCATTGGCGATCAAACCGAAGGTGCTCTACTTGGAGGAGGAGTTTTACACTCTTCGAGGAGGTGTGCTCTACATCTAAAGTTATTTGGAGGAGCTAGTGTCAGCCAACCATCTGCATCACTTGCTAATATACTGTGAGTAACAAGTCTACATCTATCCTCACTTGTTCATTCACTAGTTTCTGATTTAGGTTAATCAAAATTAGGGCTTGCTATAAAACAATTCTAAATTGTTCATATCCTCCATATTCTCACACACATACTCTTCATACCTCTTACGCACTATACACATAATTTCTTGTATCTAGTCCCTATTTCTGCTTAGATTCATATCTTGTTAGCTTGTATCATATTCCCACATTGTAATTTGACATTGGAATATAAGTTAGTGTAGGTGAGCACTCTAGCATACTGTACATTTTCAAAATTTATCTATTCTCTCTCTATCTCTCACTGATCTCTTTTTGAGTATTACGGTGTGTATGCTAAGGTTCATGTGTTGGAAGATCCTATAAACCTCTGAAATATTGTTATTGAAGGCCACCCAAATTCCAACATTTGGTATCACAGCATAGTTAACATACACCATTAATAAGATGAGTGACTATAGACTTGAGAATATAAACAAGCGTAAGGAAATGTCTCCGTATCCAATGTGGAGTTTTATGATGATGAATCTGTTAGTATCAAAGGACTTATGGAATATTGTCAATGGCACTTATCCAAGGCCAAGACAAGTCGAAAGATGTTGCTTCATCTTCTAGAAGACTTGCTATGTCTATTTCTGTTGAACAAGAAATTAGTGAAGAAGAAGGACTACTTCATCATCACGAGTCCATACTACTACCAGATTACTTCCTACAGAAGAGCAAACCAGATGGGATTCAAGGGATGCACAAGCACTTTCATATATTGCTATGGGAGTCAAGAGGCATATTATACCCCAACCTCTCATCAGGAATGGTTGGAGTTGGAGAATCTATATCAAAGTAAAAACCCTGCTAGCAAAGCTCATCTAAGGAGACAACTAGCCAACACAAAGATGAAAGTTGGTGAATCAGTTCAGTCACACATTTTGAAGCTCAAAGCCTTACAAGGTCGGTTAAGAGATGGTAAACACACTTCTAAACTCACTTCCATCTACATATCATGCTTTTGTTACTTGTTTATGAACTTTCATTTGAAGAGTTGTGTTCTTGTTACTTTAGATGAAAATCAACAAAAGAGTGTCAAAGAGAATGATAAAGCCATGTTATCATCATCAAAGGGTAAGAAAAAGAAGGAGAAGAAGAGTCAGCAAACTAAGTAGAAAAGTAAGTCATCTAATCCTAAGTCTTCTAGTCCTTCCCCTAATGCTTCCTCTACACCGAAAGAAAAGTCTTCGACTCCATCTGATTCAAAGAAAGGAGTATGCCATGATCGTAAGAAACAAGGTCATGCAAAACAAGGATTTTTAATAAGAAGAAGAAAGCATCAAGTTATAATGTTGAAGATGAATCTTCAGAGGTAGATTCATATGAATGTGTCACTATTGAAGAGGTAGCTTTTGATCAGGTAGCATTAAATGCAATCTCTGACAATCCTTGAAATTTTTATTCTAGAGTTACTAAACATATGACCGATTGCAAAAAGGTATTTTCTTACCTTTCTAACTCTTAAGGGAGAAGAGTGACCATTGGAGATGGTCATGATTTGGATGTTGTAGGTGTTGGAGAAGTGAACCTTAAATCAAGTAGAGTGGAAATTTCAAAATTTCCAATATTCTTTATATTACTTTATTGTCTGATGGTTATAAAGTTATTTTGAAGAAATTCATGTCAGATCCTTTCACTTCATGAGGAGCATTGTCTAATTCAAGGTGAAAACAAAAGTGGCATGTTTGTATTGTCAAAAATAACTCGTGCTTATATTGCTAGGTCTTCTACACCTAAGGAGAACATGAAGTTATGGCATGCTAGATTAGATCATATCAGTTACATAGCTCTCAAGCATATCAAAGATAAAGATATGGTGGAGACTTTGCCTACTTTTGCTTCACCAAATGATGCAGAATCATGTGAAGGATGTCTTCAAGAAAAGCTTTACCAGATAATATTGCTAGGTCTTCTACACCTGAGGAGAACATGAAGTTATGGCATGCTAGATTTGGTCATCTCAGTTACACAACTCTCAAGCATATCAAATATCAAGGTATGATGGAGACTTTGCCTACTTTTGCTTTACCAAATGATGTAGAATCATGCGAAAGATGTCTTGAAGGAAAGCTTCATAAACTTCCTTCCAAGTCCAAGAAGCATGCATACCTAACGCCCACAAGGAAGTTGTAGATCATACATTCAGATTTGAATGGTCCGGTGAGAACAGATTCTATTCAAGATTTTAGGTCCTTTGTTACTTTCATTGATGACTTCTCAAGATATTCGTGGATTTACGATCCTAAAGTGAAGCCAGAGGTTTTCTTTACTTTTAAAAAATTCTTACCTATGATTAAAATAAAAGTAAGCCAAAGATCCAGATTTTGAGAAGTGATAGAGGAGGAGAGTACATGTCTAAAGACTTTAAGTCTTTTCTTGAAGACAAAGGTATCTCTCGTCAACTCACTATTGCTTACATGCCGAAACAGAATGGTGTTGCAGAGAGAAAGAATAGGATACCTATTGAGATGATGCATAGTATGATGTCATCCAAAAAGTTTTCTCCAAACTTTTGGTTTGATGCTGTACATACAGCTAATCACATTTTGAATAGATCTTCCACAAAAGCTTTAAAGGTTATCACACCTTATGAAACTTATTATGAAAAAAAGCCCAATGTGAGTTAGTTCAAAGTTTTTGGTTCCCCAACTTATGTTCACATTCAAAAGAAGGATCGTGGTAAGCTTGATGTAAAAGCCATTACAACCATCTTTATTAGTTATGCTATTGAAAGCAAAGGATATAGATTCTATGTTCCAAATACAGGTGATATCTTACTCTCACGCAATGTATATATTTTCAAAAAGTCAAATTTATGATAAGAAGGAAGAGACTATAGATTTCATAGAAGCATATGACTATGCATTTTTTATAACGAATTTGCATTCTTATATTCAGCCATACAAGGGGGATGATGAACCTTCTCAAACCCTAAGAGATGCACTTGATAAAGGAAAAGAGAGAATTTCATTACCTGTATCAGTACCTAGTCCATCATCAGTACCTCTTCATGTTCCGATTATGAAGTTGGAGAAGGTTCTAGAGTTCCAGAAGAAAGAGATACTGAAGAACTAGAAAGGATTCCACTACTTTTCCAAGGATACACCAAAGTGGTTAAATAATGGAAGTCCAATGGTATAAAGGAATACACTGGATAAACCAGAAGTCAAACAAGACGACGACAAACAAACCGGATAAATTATGCAGAACATTTTGAGATCCATAACATCTTAGCTCTTACTTCAGTTGAGAATGAACCAGTTAGTGTTAAAGATGGAGAACATAGTCCTGTATAGAAGAAAGCTATGCAAGAAGAGATTGATGCTATTCATAAGAATCAAACATGGAAGCTTTGTGAGTTACCAAAAGATAAGAAAGCTATTGGTGTTAAGTGGATCTTCAAAATCAAAAGAAAAGTAGATGGTACCATAGACAGTACCATAGACAAGTATAAAGCAAGATTAGTTGTCAAAAAAAGGTATTGACTATGATGAGACATCTAGAATGATAGTAGTCAGGATAGTACTTTCTTTAGCTGCACTCTTTGATTAGAAAGTATGCCAATTAGATATCAAAACTCCATTTCTTAATGGTGATCTACATGAAGATGTTTATGTTCAACAACCAAAAGGTTTTGAAGAGACAAGTAAAGAGCATTTAGTATGCAAGCTTATTAAAGGGTTGTATGGACGAAAGTAGGCACCAAGAGCTTGGTATGAGAAGATACATATCTATCTCTTATCCATTTGTTTTGAAAATTCAAACGAAGCTCCTACTCTTTATGTTAAAGCTGAGAAAGATGTTTTAACTATTATTATCATATATGTTGATGATATGATCATGACAGGTCTCAAGGATAGAGATCTTCAATATTTTAAAGTGCAACCTAAGCATACATTTGATGTGAATGATTTAGGCATTTTGCATTATTATCTTGGCATTAAGTTCAAATTTAGGAATGAGTGTATCTATATAACACAACAAAAATACATTAAGAAATTATTGGAAAAGTTTGAGATGACAAATTCCAAGCCTATCCAGACACTTATGGATGTCAATGTGTAATTACAATTGGAAGCAGATTCAAAACCATTTGATGTTACATTCTATACTCATGCAATTGGTTGCTTGATTTATCTATGGTTGCTTGATATATCTATGTAATACACGACCTTACATTCAATTTGCAATCCAAGTTCATGCAGAGTCCGCTCAAGATTCATTGGAATGTAGTTAAGCGAATTTCCGGATATTTGAAGGAAATTTCCAATTATGGTATTTCTGAAGTCTTCACATTTATTGCTTAAAGGTTTTTCAAATTTTGAGGGCAGATGGTAACGATTCAAGAAGAAGCACAAGTGGTTATTGCTTCTATCTAGGAGATTGTTTTATCTCTTGGTTATCCAAGGAACAACCTACAATTGCTACATCTTCAAGTGAAGCAAAGTATAGGGCTTCCTTTACCACTACACTTGAAACAATTTGGTTACAGAAGATTCTCGATTACCTTGATGTTCAAGTTCATCTTCCGCTTCAAATATTTCAAAAAATTAGAGTGCTAATGTTATTGCAAAGAACCTTGTTCATCATGCTAGGACAAAGCATATAGAGGTACATTACCACTGTAATCGGGAACAAGTATCTAAGAAGTACATTGAGCTAGTCTACATACCTACAAGTGAAAATATTGCATATATTTTTAACAAAGCATTGTCTAGAGAGAGAGACAGAAAGTTTTGCAAGTTATTAAACCTTGTACCATTCTGACATTTAAGGAGGGATTGTTGGAAACAATGTTTAGAATAGTCCAAAATCTCCACAACAACATCTATATTATATGTATTCTATGGTAGAGTCTACAAGAAAATCGTGTGGGTAAAGTTGTTCTATGAGAAACGTATTTAAAGCGATCGACGTGGGTTCAAATCTCGATAGTTCGATTCTGTAAAACACTAAAACTCCTTCGTTATCTTTAGAAATTTTTGCTAAATTTAGCGAATGCTTTTTAATTTGCTCAAGCTTTTGGACCACGATCAAAGTCGATTTATGCTTTTAAAAAAAGCTATGGCAAAAACATCATATGGGAAGCCTTAAGCTATAAAATAATGATCTAAACTCACTTCTAGGCATCATCACTCAAGGAGTTCAAGGCTCTAGCATTGGGGATCAAGCAGGAGGTGCTCTACTTGGAGGAGGAGTTTTACACTCTTGGCGGAGGTGTGCTCTACATCTGGAGTTATTTGGAGGAGCTAGTTTCAGCCAACCATCAGCGTCACTTTCTCATATACTATGAGTAACAAGTCTACACCTTTCCTCACTTGTTCATTAGTTTCTTATTTAGGTTAATCAGAATTACAGTTTGTTGTAAAACAGTTCTAAACTGTTCATATTCTCCATATTCTCACACACACACTCTTCATACCTCTTAGGCACTATACACATAATTTCTTGTAGTTCCTGTTGGAGTTAGATGTTTGCGGAAGCACACCAACAGCACAAGGAAGAAGAAGAAGCTTAAAGCACAACACACAATACTGAATGTATTACCACTAGAATGTACAAAAATAAGTAACCCGTTAGGGCTATAGGCGTATATTCAAGCAAGGGGAGCAAAAACCTCCTAAGGAGGGAAAAAAGTGTCCCAGCGGTCCTAGTGTGTTCACACGCATCACTACCTAAATATATCAACAAATCACCCCTGGGAGTGATGCGGTGAACAAGGAGCTTGCACTCATGTATAAGGAAGTGCCAAGCTATGTGGAATCAATCCAAAAAAGGAAGTAAGCCCAAAACTTTGCAAAAAGCTTCAAACTTCTCCCTTGGCAGAGCCTTCGTGAAAAGGTCTGCAATGTTCTCCTGCATGGGCACATATGCTAAGTTGATCTCTCCAAGGGAGAACCTCTCCCTAACATAATGATAATGCACCTTAATGTGCTTAGAGCAAGCATGGAACACAGAGTTCCTCGCAACTGCCCATGCGCTCTAACTTTACTGAAAATGGTGGTGGAAGAAGACTGACCAACACCCGTAAGGCGTCTGAGCCACACACACTCAACAGTCGCTGTGAAAGCTTCCCTATACTAAGCCTCACAACTGGAAGTGGCTACAGTAGACTCCTTGCTCAGCCAAGATATGCACGAGTTACCAAGCATGAAGCAAAAGCCACTAGTGGACACACGAGTGTCTTAGCATCCAACCCGGTCAAAGTCAGAAAAAGCATGTAAATCTGGTGTAGTGATCCCCCCTTGGGATAAAACAATCCAAGTAGTCGGGTACCACTCAAGCAGCGAAAGACGCGCTTAACTGCTTGCCAATGCTTGACTCTTGGGCAATGCATAAACCTGCTCACCTGTGAGACAACAAACTAAATATCTAGCCGAGTAATGCATAAGTAAATCAAGCATCCAACAGCATGTTGATAAAGAACAACATCAAATGCATCTCAAGCATCATGAAGACTCAATCGTAAACCTATCTCCATAGGAGTGGCACTAGGTTTCAAGGCAAAAACGCTTCAATAATGTGTAAATATATTTCGTTTGACACGAAGCCATTCCACCATCAACGTGCATAACTGAATGCCCAAATAATGATGCAAATGCCCCAAATCAAACATCTCAAATGCGCATGCAAATCAGCCTTAAAATCAGCAATATGCTTCTCATGAGGACCAATGAACAACATGTCATCAACATACACAACAATGATCCGAAGTACATCATTAGCACGCTTAACATATAAGGTGCTTTCATTTGGACTGTTCTCAAAACCATGTGCAATCAGATAGGCATGTATTTTTTCATACCAAGCACGTGGTGCTTGCTTTAAACCATATAATGTCTTCTTTAACCTTCACACCTGGTTTTCATGCCCTTTCTGCACAAAGCCACGGGGCTGAAAAACATACACTTCTTCATGCAAGTCACCATTCAAAAATATTGTTTTAATGTCCAACTGATGTACATTCCAACCATGATGAGCTGCAAGTGCACAGATGCTACGAACAGTAGTCATTCGACAAGTAGAAGCAAAGGTCTCATCAAAATAAATGCCTCTTTCCTGAGCATAACCCTTTGCAACAAGCCTAGCCTTATACCTGTCAACTCTTCCATCAGGCTTACGCTTAAGCTTGTATACCCACTTAGTGCCAATGGCCTTCTTGCCAGGAGGCAAGTCACATAAAGACCAGGTACCATTTTTGATGATAGCATCATATTCAAATTGCATTGCAGTCAACCAATGTTCCGAACTTTGTGCTTCATCAAAGGAAACAGGCTCACTCTCATCACAGAACTAGAGGCAGCCATAGCATAGCAATCTGATGCAAAAGAGGCAGTATGAGAGCCTGAACGAGTAAGGTATGTCAAAGGTGCATCTAGTTTGTTGTCACGCAAAGTTTGCACAAGCCATTTTGGCATAGTTTTTGCCTCCTCAATATCAGCTCTCTCATCAACAAGTAATCATGTAAATCTGCATCAGAAATCGAATGATCTGCATCATCACATGAAACCTGTAAAGGCGGAGAAGTTGCCTCATTAGGACCAGCACTAGACTGTCTACCTGTAAAAAGAGGCAGCAAAGTATCATACATGTCTTTGGAGATAACACATGTCTCTTTCGTACATGAAAGTAAAGGTTGAATAGCATCTTCCATAAAAACAACACAGCTAATCAAAATGTGTTTAGTGTGTGGATGATAGAGACGATAGCCTTTGCTTTCAGATCGCTACCCAACAAAAATACATTTTACTGCTTTATCATCCAATTTCCTGTGATGTTGTTCAAGCACTAATGCATATGCCAGACAACCAAAAACACGCAGATGAGCAACAGATGGCTTGCAACCATGCCAAGCCTCATATGGAGTGATGGAGTGCAGTGCTTTAGTGGAACACCTGTTAAGTACATATATTGCACACATGACAGCCTCAAGCCAGAACACCTGTTAAGTACATATATTGCACACATGACACACTTGACCATACACCTCGCCATCTCCATGAGTGACCTGTTCATCCGTTCAGCAACTGCAGAAGTTGTCCGCAAAGAGCATAAGCTTGCTCAAGATGCTAAAGAAGCTCGTCATCGTGAATTCGTTGCAGCTTCTGAGGATATACTAGAAGAAGTTGAGCATACAGGACTTAGTGCTAGCACATTGAGGAGTCGGACCTCTTCTCAACGTGATGAGAATGAAGAGTCTATTCCATTGGAAGGACAATCATCTCAAAGATTCAAAGCATCGAAGTCCTCTTTTCAATCCTCTTACATATCTAGTGGCTTGCAGAAGCAACACCAAAGGGTAGCTAACATAGAGATAGAGCATTGCATACTTGAGTGCAACATTCCTTTTAATGTAGTTCGTACAGATGCATGGAAGAGAATGGTAAAAGCAATAGCTCAAGTAGGCCCTTGTGATGACTGGCATGGGGTTGATTACAAGCGATTGCATACCCCTATGCTCATAGAAGAGAGAGAGAGAGAGAATTGAGAAACTTCTAGAGCCCATTAGATTGGGATGGCAGACATATGATTGTTCCATTCTATCCAATGGATGGAGTGACATTCGACGTCATCATATCATGAACATAATGGTCTCTAGTTGTTTGGGCACTTTTTTTCTTAAGGCCATTGATTGTAGTCATGCGGACATACACATCACTGGAGAGTTTATATTTGAGTACATTAAAAGTGCCATTGAGAAAATCGGTGTGCAAAATGTAGTACAGGTTGTCACCAATAATGCTTCAAACTATGAGAGAATGGGAGAGTTGGTAGAGGCTAAGTTTCCTAGCATTGTGTGGAGTCCATGTGTTGCACATTGTTTAGATTTATTGATTGAGGATATAGGGAAGCTCCCTTGGCTATCTCCTGTGGTCAGTGATGCAAAAAAGGTGATTTCTTTCATGCGTAAGAATCACCAAGCATTAGCTATTTTTCGGTCTTATAGTAAAAAAGAATTGATTCGTGCGGCAGAGACCCGATTTGGCTATGTCTACCATGTCTTTTCTAGACTACATTTATGCATGGATGCATTACGCATGACAGTTATAGACCCTCGATGGTGGAACATGGCAAGAGGACGCACAGAGGTAGCAAATTATGTGCAATGGAAGATTTTCGATGTGGACTTTTGGGCAGAGATAGAGCGTATCGTACTTGTCTTGCGACCGATTCATATAGTGCTACGATTTGCTGAGATGGAGGGATCCACACTTGGCCTCTTATATCATATGTACACACAGATGCGGGAGGCTATTTAATCTGTGATCACTCTATCGATTTCTAGGTATATTTGAATTCTTAATTATTAAGTATTATTTTATTTGCGACTACATTGATGATTAATTATTTATTTGTGATTACATTGATGATTGTATGATGGTTTTGCTTTTATAATTTTTTAATGTAGACGTCGTGATGTGATAGAGTTAGTGGAGTCTCGATGGAAGTTTTTATCACGACCGATTCATAGTTTTGCAGCACTTTTACACCCTTACATTAAGGGTCCACGTTTATGGTCACAACCACACATGCGACATATGAAGGACTTATACATAGAGCGAATTATGAGTCCTGATCAGCAGGTGGCATTTGATAGTGATTTTTCAACGTATATGAGCAATGATGGTATTGCCTATGCTAGATCCACCTCATTGAGGCCAAATGTCACATCTCGACCTCTTGAGTGGTGGAATCATTACGGTTATGGTCACCTTATCATTGCACCATACGCACTGAGGGTCTTGTCACAGGTATACTATATACTGAAATTTGATTTATCATTTTTGAATCGTGATTTGCTACATAAATGATAATTATAATCCAATATTCATGAATAATAAATTTTAATGATCAATGGTAATTGTAGGATTGCTCTTCTAGCCCATGTGAGCGGAATTGGAGTGCATTCTCCTTAGTGCACACCAAGCTCCACAATTGTTTGAGTATGGAGTAATTGCATCGTGTGGTCTTTTGTAAGGCCAATTTACGACTTTTACGTTCATTACGATCTCTTAAAGGTCCGAGGCAAGGAATATTTTTTATAATTAAAATTTGTGTAAATATTTGCTAATTCATTCTTCTGTGATAAATTATAATATTCTTAAAATTTATTGTGTTTTTTTTTCAGACTTCACCTATTGATTTTGAGAGTGCTTTCGCATCAGAGGAAAGCATAGAAGCATCCATTGATGATGAGCAAGATCAGATTTACAGGATGCTTCATGCAGAGCTTGAGAGCACTCATAGGATGGTTACGAGAGCGCGATCCCGTGCTACTGCGAGGCATCAGAGTGATCCACCCGAGCAGCAGGGTCCATCTACGAGCGTGGCACCGGTTTATACTAGGAGACGCAAGATGAATCCTCGACGTCGAGGCCAATCCATGGTGTCACTCAGAGGCTCAGCTCGAGGACATTGTCAACAATGCACCAGAGGATCATGGGTTTGTAGAGATGGTTCCTATTGTGGATCCAGAGTATGATGATGAAGGGCATGTCATTCCTAGAGACGATATGTCTCTTTCATGGAACAGATGATCTAGAGTAGATACTAGATAGTAGATAGACTTATGCGTCATGCCCACTTGGCACTTACCACTATGATCATTGATGTATATGACATTGATATCACTATTTATTGTTCACTGGTCACACATATGACATTACACATGATGATTCAGACTTTTTGGTAGATGTTTATGATTTATCTTACAATGCATGTATTATGATGTATCATGTCACTTTTTGGATTCATACTTTTTGACATTGGATTTTGGACAGTATTCAAGGTTTCTGACTTCATATTTATCATTTATGATTTATTAGAGTTCATAATTTTGAGTTTTCTCCCTCAGGCCTTGACTATATTGTGTTTTATCATTTATGATTCATGTTAGTAGTTACAGGGTTGAATAGTTCAAACTTCATTAATGGATTATAATTGTGATTTGTTATTTGTAAGTTTTAACTTTTAATATGCATAATATATATGTATATACTAAATATTAGATTCTTATGAATTTATATATATTTGTAACGACGCACCTCATGCACCTTACCTTCCTATACCATTCGATCCTCGCACCTTACGCGCACCGAACTGAACGCACCGGACCGCCTTGGTCAGAAGACATATACCCCCCTCCCCCCCATATCAGAATGGGAAGGTGCCCATTTTACATGCATTTTACATGCTGACCATAGTGCAAAAAAATCATGATTTTTTCGGAAAATAAGAATCGTTTTAATCGTCAACAATTTAAATCATTCCAATCGCCATTTTTTTATTTTTTGCTTGACGAATTTTTTGGGCATATCTTTAAACCCTGGTTTTGAGCGACTTTATTCGCAAGTTGAGTCCTGAGCTACGCATGGATTGTTGCCTACATAGCTCCATTGAAAGTGTCACGTGTGGAACTTGGAGGTCGGGACTCTAACTTAGTACTTACTACTTAGTATATCTACTTAGTAGTTTAAAATTTGAAAGTTGAAACTTTAAAGTTGAAACTAATGAAGTGTTTTGTTGTTGCTTTTTCTTTTAATTTATTTCAGCCTATAGGATTACCATTTCTCTAAAAGATGGGTAGGCTGCCCGATCCTATTCGCTCTCATGTGCAAACCATCGGACCAAATACATGGAAGTACAAGTACTCTGAAGGTACTTTCACAAGTTTAGGCTCACGTGTAAGAGCTCATTTGCTTGGGCTGAAAGGTGGTGGCATTGGGAAATGCACAAAATTGCCATCCAAAGTTTTTGATGAGCTGATGGCAAAACTCCAAGTCAATAGAGGAGTTGGTAATGTTGTGGAAGAGATGAATGAGGATAAGTTATAACCAACATGAGGGAGTGGGAGAATATGATTCAACAGGTACTTCTAAGATTGCACGAAGTGAAAGCAAAGGTTCATGGACTCGATCCTCCACACCATCATATGTTGAAGTAAGTCAAGTGAACACTCCATATGATTTGCCATCTACTTGTATATTCATGAAAGCAAGTTTGCAAAAGCAAGCAATGGAAGTGGCCACACATGAGATGACGAAATTTTTCATCCAATGTGGCATTCCATTCAATGTTGCTAATACCGTTGCATGGAAGAGATTGATAAATGCTACCAACAAAATAGGTGCACCAAGGCAAGGACCACCTGCACAAGTATTGAGAACAAAGTTACTAAAGAAAGAAAAGTCTAATCTTGAGACAGAGTTGCTTTCTTTGCAGATGACATGGCAAAAATATGGCTACTCTATATTGTGTGATGGGTGGTCAGATATAAGAAAAAGAAGTGTGTACAATATTTTAGTATCCTCATGTAAGGGCACAATGTTTCTTCGAGCCATACTTGCTTATAAAGAGCTCTTTCTAGAGAGTGGCTGCAAGCCATAGTTTGGTTTCAATTTCCATCACCTTCGGAGTTTGCAGTTTGCCATATCTCTTCAACAATTCTCTTTCAAGCCTTGTTTTGAAGCATCGACTTTTGGAGGAGTATTGATACGCTATTCTGATGGAGTGTGGACCATCTTCACCACCTACACCTGCAAATTGCTTTTTGAACCTCCAGATAAGTTTCTTGTCAATTTATATGCATTGTTGCTCTCTTTTTGCATCAAATTGCATATAGAACATGCACTTTTGCATAGCACCTAGACTATACGCGTAGTTTAGATACGAGTTCGTATTGTGCGGTGCATGTATTCTTCTTGCAGGAAAAGGTAAGTATTTTTTTTCTTGCAGGTTAGCGAGGAAAAAAATATAAATTTGTCAAGGTGTGTATCCCCTTTTGGTCTACTCGTAGTTATATTATGCCTGTTAGCATTGCAAAATTTGTCAGGGTGTGTAATCTCGTTTCGGTTTATTTGTAGATAGATTGTGCCTACCGGCACCATTATCACGGAGTATGACACGAAGAAACATTGATCCACAAGTAGCGGAGTTGTTTATCCGGCATGTCTTTAGATTGCATGGGTTACGGACATCCATAGTTTCAAATAGGGATGTCAGATTAACGGGACCAAGTGTGTCAACAAGTTTTTAGAGGACATATTGAGGATATATATGTATGAGAGATAGACAAATTGGGATAGTATTTGGCACCAGTTGCATTTCCTTTTGAGATGAACTATGGCATGAATCCCAATGCTCTCAGTACCATAGGTATGTCACAGAAATGTCCTAGTGCTTTGGAGTTCTTAGCACACGTCCACGCAAATTTAGAAATAGCTAAAGCCAAGATGCAGCAAGAAGCTGATAGGACTAAAGAGTACGCTCATAGGAAAAAAATCTCCTAGATCCTTAGAGGAAAGAGACAAAGTCTTTCTTCAAGTACCACCTAGATCTACTTCACTGTCCACACTGTCCACAGGGAAGTGTAGTAAGCTATCACCAAAGTTTTGTGGACCTTAGAAGATAGTTAAAAAGCTAGGTGAAGTTGCATACGGATTAGATCTTCCTCCAAATTGCACATTTCATCTAGTGTTCCATGTTTCTAGGGAGGATAATCTAATAGAAGGTATTGTTTCTTTGCAAGAAAGTAAAAGCACGGATCATTCTCCATATAGGATACTAGATCGGAGACAGAAGCGATTCCGGAACCGTGTCGTCCAGGAGAAAATAGTAGCCTGGAGAGGATTACCACTTACTGACTCTACTTAGGAATTAGAAGCTTTGGTTCGCAAGTATTTTCCCTCATTGATCATTGAGGACAATGATCTTTAGAAGGGGGAGAGAGTGTCAGACATTGACAGGGATCAGTGCATGTGATCCACACGGATCATTGATCCACAAGGATCAGTCCATATGATCCACAGGCATCACTCCACGTGTGAGGGACAAGGACCAGCTAGCCAAGGTCCCACGCTCGAGGGATACACTAAGGTACTTTGGTAGTAATGGGAGTACTTGGGTAGTAATGGGAATAAGTGTTGCATGATGGCCACATGTTCACACTAGACTATTCGAGATCATTGCTATCTTTAGAGTACACCATTGCTATTTTTAGAATACAAGAGGGTATATATGGATGGGAGGAGAGTCACACACATCATTCAAGCGATTTCTAACAGTATCATTGATCAATGATCAATGATCAATGATCATGCATGTAATGTGCATGATGCTTATTGCATGCATAATGCATATATTGGTTATGTAAATGTGCAATTGCCAATTATGATGCACGTGAGTTAATCTATAGACATGTGCGGGAAGCCATTACTGAAATCGGCCCCGAGCACGTGGTGCACGTATTACAAATGTGTAATGACATGTCACACTAGCTTTGATGATTGAAGTTTGAAATGATCCTTGATTTTTTAATTTGCCATGTAGGTTGTCACAGATAATGGATCCAATTGTGTATCCATGGGTCGTATGTTACAGGAAGAGTATCCTAAGATAACTTGGACTCCATGTGCCTCTCATGGCCTTGATTTGATGATGGAGGATATTGGGCAGTTATCTTGGATGAGAGTTGTGCTTGAGAAAGCAAAATTCATTATGCGATTTGTTTCCAGCAAGCCCAAAGTTCTAAATATATTTAGGGCAAACTCTTCATTGCAATTTTAGAAATCATCAGCTACTCGTTTTTGTTACATGTTTCTTGTGTTCTTGAACGAGTACTCAAGGTTCGAAAGGGTCTACTACGCACACACAGTGGTTGCAGAGGAATGGTATAGTATCCAAGAAGTAAAGTCAGATGACACATTGTACACTCAGTTCTCCAACATAGTGATGGGAGATGAGCAGTTTTGGAAAAGGGATGAGATTATTATGCATGCTTTGAAGCCTCTTCATAGTGTGCTAAGGATCACGGACATGGAAGGAAGCACTCTAGGCCTTATATATGAGTATGTAGATCGTATTGGAGAGTGCATTGAGAAGATAGAACGATTGATGGAGAATGAGTAAGTATTTTTGTTTTTTGTTTTTCTCTTGAATTTTTATTTTTAAGACTCATAGTTCATGATTCATAAATCATGATTCATGATAATGGACAATGGACATTGATGTTTATGTTTTTCTTTTCCAGGAAGGATGAGCTCTTAGAATGTGTGAGAAGGAGATGGGATTGGTTTCATAAACCAATCCATGCAGTTTCACATCTTCTACATCCATTATGGCGTAATGAGGAGGCATACTTAGATAATGAATTGGAAGATAATTGGCTCACATATGTGAAAATGTGCACAGGAGATGATGTGCACATGATAGATCAGCTAGAGAAAGAGCGATATGCATTTCGTACGAGTGAGAAGTATTTTGGGAACCCCACAGCACACTTACAGGAGAACCAGCTTGCGCCCGTGACATGTTGGGAAAGATTTGGCTTGGGCACACCTTTATTGGTATATATTTAACTTTTATATTATCTTAAAACTTACATGATACATCATACATGTGTTTGTATTATCATTTATGTAAATTGTAATTTTATAAATTACAAGTTACAACTAACATTAAACTTTGCATTTTGTATTATGTAGAGAAAGCTTGCTATTACAGTCTTATCACAAGATTGTAGCACTAGCCCGGCGGAAAGGAATTGGAGCACTTGGGCTCTATTCCACAAAAAAAGAAAAATAGGTTGAGTTCAGAGCAACTTGAGAGATTGGTGTATTGCCATCGTAATCTCAAGTTGCTAGAAAAGAAAGGCAATTACACACATCCACTTCAGGTATATGATTATATCATGAATCATGATCCCTTTAATTGTGTAATGTGTTATAAGTTATAGCTTATAAGTTATAACTTATTACTTTTGTAAGTTGTAACTTATCTTTCATTTGTATAATGTATTTCAATTTTCTAAATTATAGGTAAATGTGGATACTATTGACATATCAGATGTCAAGGATATTCCAGACATACCTCATGAGGAAAAGGACATTTATTCCATGCTCTTTAAAGAGCAACAGAGGTTTGTTCGACAAACCCGAAGCAAAACCTCCATGGCAAAGGTATGCGGTGAGTACATTGTGATTTGTGATTCATCATTCATGAATCATGTTTCAAATTCAAATTCAGTTTCTTATATGTTTTTTTTTTCCTTTTATGCAAAAGGTAACATCATGGAGGCATCCACTTCTCGTCATCCTCGCAAACTTGCATCTCGATGAGGACGTGGCCGTAGGGGTACTAGTACGAGTCGACACGTTGATGGGCCGGAGGATTGGGAAGAGATCTTTGCAGAATCACGATCAGATGAGGATTTAGACGAGGCTTCCACCACTATGGAAGCACAGTTTGGACTTGATTCCCACTTAGAATCATCCTCATGGACTAGCACTTTCGATGAGGATGAGGATGAGGATCATGATGAGGATGTAGACTCTAGACTCTAGAGAGTCTATATATTTTGATATTTGTATGAGGCTTGAGCCGTGGGGCCATGGCCCATGACATAGGTGATTGGACTCATATATCAGCATTGATGATCGGGATGTATACACTATTACACTTACAGTATGATGATTGATCATTGATGTCACATGTGTCACGACTCACGACTCATTGCTCAATGCTCACACAGTACACTATCATGTTAGTATTTTTAATTTTACAACTTACCATGGATGTCTTTTCGCTAATATACTATGCTGCATGCAATATGTTTTAAAAAAAAAATTGAAAAGTGGGGAAGAATAAAAATCGCGATTTTTTTTTCAGGTGGGAACGATTAAAACTTTTCAAACGTTTAAATCCCGATTTTTATAAGCGATTTAAATCTCTGCCTTTGTATTATGATGCTGACAGATATTCAGCCAAAACCAAAAACTGTTTGAAACACATAAACACTTCCGACTTTGCTTTCAATGGATATACCCATGCATGCCTGGAAAAATCATCAATGAAAGTCATGAAGAAAAGATAGTTTCCAAAAGAGGGCATCTGCATAGGACCACAAAAATCAATGTGAACAAGCTGTAAGTTCTGAGTAGCTCGAACTCAACCATCTTTTAGAGAGGAGAAACGTTGCATTTTGCCCAAAACAACCTTCACAGACATGTTTTCCGGGTGCCTGAAGTTTGGGCAAAGAGGACACCATTTCAGATTTCTGCATTCGTAACAAACTAGCAAAATTTAGATGACCAAAACGTGCATGCGAAAGCTTTGCATCCGACATAGCCTGAGAATCATGTACTGCACATGCTGAATCATTCATAGATTTTTCATAGTCTATGAGCTTATACAACCCACAACATAAAATGCTAGAAGCAATAATCAAGTCGCCATTTGACAAATCATGAACTGTACATCTCTCATCAATAAATTTCATAACCAAGCCAATCTTGGGTAATGCAGAAATTGATAACAAATTTTTCTTGATCCCTGGCACAAATAAAGCATCCAATAAAGTGAAAGAACTACCATCAGCAGTAGTCAGAATGATCTTACCAACTCCCATGACAGGACAAGAGGATTTGTTGGCGCATATGACAATATTTCCTATAGGGGCAAGCTCAAGTGAAGTGAAGAAACTACGCTGCAAGATAATATGTTTGGTTGCCCCACTATCCAAATACCAAACATATGAGTCTACTACAGACATACACTGCTCATGAGAAGATGGGTCAAAACTACAAACAGTAGTAAACGCTCATTCTTCATTCTGCACAAGATTTGCAGACTCTGTTTTCAATGTAGAGGCCTCTGCAACAACCATTCCAGGCTCTTTTTTCTTTGCCTCTTTTGCAGCCAGTTTTGGACAGTTCTTTTATGATATCATCGTTTCCTTTACAATACTAGTAAAAGAATTTTTGCTTTTCTGATTTCTTCTCATCTTTGTCTTCCTTCTTCCAATGTGCAGCATTTGCAGATTTCTGCTTACTAGTAGATGAGCTCCATTTACCTTTGCCCTTCTGACTAACCAGAAAAGTTTGATCTGTATAACCTAGACTAATCTTCCTGCAACAAAACAGAGACTAACTCCTCAAATGTCAAGGCATTTGGATTGCCTTTCATCATGAAACGAAGAGTAGAAGCAAAACTCCCATATGAATCAGGAAGACCATCCAGAACGGTCTGCACAAGTCAAGTATATCAAAAAGATGTTAAATATGCATTGGTACATGGCTTTTTGTTTCAGAAAAAATAAAAATCTCTCACAGTGAATAAAAACCTCAATTTTTATTTTGGATTTTATAAACCTCTACGATTTAAACGATTTAAATCCTGATTTAAATCTCGTTTTTAAACCTCTTGTTGTACTATGGGTATAACTTTATCAGCAAAAATCAACTATTCCTTCAAGTCTTTGATCTTTGTTAGAAAATTGTCCATAGAATCACCTTCATTCATATGCTCACTCTCCAACTGTTTTCGGAGGTAAGCATCATGAGCCTCATTCCTAGCCTGGTACAATGTAGTGCGTGTATCCTAAGCATCCTTAGCTGTTCTGCAAGAGAGAATGTGAGGAATAATGGCACGTTTGACAAACAAGGCTATCAATGCATGTGCGTGAGTATCTCTGCCATCCCAACGAATTTGCTTTGCAGTAGGTGCAGCAGAAATCATAGCACGAACAGGAATCTGAAGAATATCAACATCTTCAACGCCATCTGCATCAACTTCAATACCTGTATTTGCAGGTGTAATAGGACGTTTTTCAACACCGTGCACAATGTTCCACAATCCTTTTGCAACCAATACATGTCGCATCATATAAGCCCACAATGGGTAATTGCTACCATCACACTTATCCTCAATGGCCAACATACGGAATACATCACTTCTTTCAGCCATGGCCACTGACTAAAATACTCTGATGCAAAAAAAATGATTGTATTTGAAAAAGTTGAACAAAACTAACCTG
Source organism: Ceratopteris richardii (assembly GCA_020310875.1). Lineage (NCBI taxonomy): Eukaryota > Viridiplantae > Streptophyta > Polypodiopsida > Polypodiales > Pteridaceae > Ceratopteris > Ceratopteris richardii. Next base: position 25,759,604 of record CM035411.1, on the reverse strand, counting down.
ACAAGTTTTGCTAGACCTATAGCAGACTTCGAGACGCTTATACTGGCGAACCAAAACCTGTATATACCTTTGGCACAAAAAGACGAAATTGCCTACACAAGCGCTATGATAGTAGGTTCGAAGGCCGAAACGAGCCATTTTGAGACTGTGACCGAAGGGGTGTCGACGACGGCCTAGATGAAGCGACGACATGCTCTGATACCAATTGTTGGAGTTAGACGTCTGCGAAAGCATGCGAACAGCACAAGGAAGAAGAAGAAGCTTGGAGCACAACACACAATACTGAATGTATTACCACTAGAATGTACAAAAATAAGTAACCCGTTAGGGCTATAGACATATATACAAGCCAGGGGGGAAAAACCTACTAAAGAGGAAAAAAAGTGCCCCGACGGTCCTAGTGTGTTCACACACATCACTACCTAAATATATCAAGAGTTCCTATTTTTGCTTAAATTCAGATCTTGTCGGTTTGTATCATATTCGCACATTGTAATTCGACATCGGAATAGAAGTTAGTGTAGGTGAGCACTCTAGCTTATTATACATTTTCAAAATTTGTCTATTCTCTATCTATCTCTCACTCATCTCTTTTTGAGTATTAAGGTGTGTGTGCTAAATTTCATGTGTTGGAAGATCCTGAAAACGTGTGAAATATTGTTATTGAGGCCCACCCCACTTCCAACAAACACAACCAAACATAAGACCAATATTTAGCTTTGTTGTCTGCACTTCGACATGAAACCTTCAATTAAGATTTCAAAAACCATGTGCTCTTTGCTTTTATTCCAAGTCTAGATTCAAGAGGCAATCTTCTTTTGTAAAAAATTCAACTATCTCAATACAATTCAATTATCTCAAGTTCGACACTCCCATTGACGAATATTATAACGAACTTGTATCTCAACTTTTGTCCTTCAATTTTTACACATCTTTGACCATTTTTACAAAGGTTGGCCTGCCTTTGACCATGGGTTTACTTGTACTTTTTTGAAACATTAGAGCTCCATAATGGAAGATTGTTCATATATTTCCAACAAAATAGACCTCATAAACAACTTCTACTATTTGAGAGGTTTCTATCCATATCTTATATGCTTACATCCAACCTTATCTTGACCCTCAAATATGAACATACAACGTCCACAACATGTTTATCCTCTTGCAAAGTTTCTTCATGTAGAAGACAAATCCCTCCTTGCTCTTTACACTAAAATCTTCCTTCACAACTGCCATGACTTGTTGGCCAACCTATACAAGGTTGATTAACTCCAAGGATCACTAGAAGGTTAATTAAATATACCTGCCCAGGAAATGGACTGAAAATTTCAGTAAATTGATTAACTTTCCTGCACTTTCTTTAAATATGAGATGTCCACAAGGTTGTTGATGTTGTAATAGCTAAATCCTGCTCTGTTCCTCTTCAATATCACCCCTTCTCGGAGTGGAACTTTTCAAGATAGTATTCAGCTTGTTCATATAAGTTGATCATTATATATCCACTGCTGAATATATGGCTGAGCTTGTTTTGTACCTGCCATGAAGATCTTATCTTCCTTCAGGTGGCCATATTCTTTATGTATTCTATGTTTTCCTCTATAATACCAAATTATAGATAAATTGACCACAATTTGTATAGAGATAGAGAGAATATAGAAACAACATGAAGAATAGACTCCACATGAGAGAGATGTAAGGAACCATGCTCCAAATTTATCATTACATTACAAGATAGAAGTTACATGTATATAGCTGAATAACAATAAGCTTTGAAACCCATGTTGCCAATGTACTTTACAAATCTCCAAAGCTGAAGTAGAATCTCGTCCTCTTAGGCTTGTAAACTCCTCCACCTGAGCATTGTTGATATATTTAGGTAGTGATGTGTGTGAACACTCTAGGACCGCCGAGGCACTTTTTTCCCTCTTTAGGAGGCTTTTTCCCCAGGCTTGTATATATGCCTATAACCCTAACGAGAGACTTATCTTTGTACATTCTCTTGGTAATACACTCAGTATTGTGTGTTGTGCTCCATGCTGCTGCTTCTTTCGTGTGTTGTTCACGTGCTTCCACAAACCTCAAACTCCAACAATTGGTATCAAAGAAGGTCACTGTTCCATCTAAGGCGTCATCGACACCCCTCCAGTCACAGTCTCAGAATTGCACGAAATTTGGTGAGCATACTCAGAGTGATTAGGAGCTCGTTTCAGCCTCTGAATGCACTATTGCAGTGCCTGTGCAAGCAATTTCGTCTTTTTGTGCCAAAGATATATACAAGTTTCGGTTCGCAAGTATAAGCGTCTCGAAGACTGCTACAAGTTTAGCAGAACTTGACAGGATAATTTTGTTCAACATTTTGAGATACAATCATTTTTCTGCATCAGGGTATTTTAGTCAATGGCCATGGCTGAAGAAGTGATGTATTCCGTATGTTGGCTATTGAGGATAAGTTGGATGGTACTAATTACCCATTATGGGCTTATATAATGCTTCATGTATTGGGTGCAAATAGATTGTGGAATTCTTGCGGCACATAGTGCAGAGCAAATTCGTTCGGATGGCAAAGATGCTCAAGCACATGCATTGATAGCCTTGTCTATCAAAAGTTCCATTATTCCTCACATTCGGTCTTGCAAAGAATGCTTGGGATACACTTACCACTTTATACCAAGCAAGGAATGAGACTCATGTTGCTTACCTCCGAACACAGTTGGAGAGTGAGCACATGAATGAAAGACATTCTATGGACAGCTTTTTGATAAACATTAAAGATTTGAAGAAGCAATTGATTTCTATTACTGAAGTCTTACCTGACAGTTCACTTATGCAGACTGTTCTGAATGGTCTTCCAGATTCATATCTGAGTTTTGCTTCTACTCTTCGATTGATGATGAAAAGCAATCCTAATGCCTTAATATTTGAGGAGTTCGTCTCTGTTCTGTTACAAGAAGATCAATCTAGGCAGAACAGGTCCATTATGTGTGTTGCAGATCAAGTTTTCTTGGCTAGTCAGAAGGGCAAAGGTCCATTATGTGTGTTGCAGATCAAGTTTTCTTGGCTAGTCAAAAGGGCAAAGGTAAATGGAGCTCTTCTACTAGTAAGCAAATATCTGCTAATTCTGCACAATCAAAAAAGGATGAAAAAGACGAGAAGAAAACAGAAAAGCAAAAAATGTTTTGCATATACTATAAAGAAAATGATCATGTCATAAAGAGTTGCCCAAAACTAGTTGCAAAAGAGGCAAAAAAGAAAGAGACAGGAATGGTTGTTGTAGAGGCATCTACACCCAAAATTGAGTCTGCTAATCTTGTGCAGAATGAAGAATGGGCATTCACTACTGTTTATAGTTATGACCCATCCTCACATAAACAGTGTATGTCTTCAGTAGACTCAGATGTTTGGTACTTTGATAGTGGGGCAGCCAAACATATTACCTCGCCGCCCAATTTCTTCACTTCACTTGAGCCTGCCCCTATAGGGGATAGGGTCACATGCGCCAACAACTCCTCTTATCCTCTTATGGGAGTTGGTAAGATCATTCTGACTACTCCTGATGGTAGTTCTTTTACATTGTCAAATGCTTTATTTGTGCCAGGGATCAAGAAAAATCTGTTATCAGTTTCACCGTTAGCCAAGACTGGCTTTGTCTTGAAATTTGTTGATGACAGATGTACAGTTCATGATCTCTCAAATGGCGACATCATTATTGCTTCTCACATTTTATGTCAATATAAGCTCATAGATTATGCAAAATCTATGATTGATTGAGCATATGGAGTTCAAGATTCTCAGACTATATCAGATGCAAAGCTTTGGCATGCACGCTTTGATCATCTGAATTTTGTTAGTTTGATACGCCCGTAGAAACTCTGAAATGGTGTCCTCTTTGCTAAACTTGAGGCACCTAGTAAACATGTATGTGAGGGCTGTATTTTGGGCAAAATGCAGCATTCCTCCTTCCCAAAAGATGGTTCAGTTCGAGCTACTCACAAATTGCAGCTTGTTCACAGTGATGTCTGTGGTCTTATGCAGACACCTTCTTATGGGAACTATCTTTACTTCGTGACTTTCATCGATGATTTTTCCAAGCATGCATAGGTATATCCATTGAAAGCAAAGTCTGAAGTGTTTATGTGCTTCAAACAGTTTCTGGTTTTGGCTGAAAATCTGTCAACATGTAAAGAATATATGTCTTTTGATTTTAATGCATTTTTGGCTCAATGTGGGATAAAAAACATCAGTGTACAAGATCGTATATACCGCCCTAGAGTTACGAATTGATGATGCCATCAATTCGTAGCATGGTCTCTGGATGTCAGAATCAAGCAAGAAGACAGTCGATCTTAGGGTTTTGGCACGTTCCGGACGCAATGGAAGCATTAGTTTCCCCAAATTCTAAACCAATCATGAGATATAGGATTCACATAGAATCTGAGAGTTTCCTTTGTGTCCATGACATCACCTCCCCCTCAAGCGACGAGTTCCATGAGGAGCGGCCATGTTCACTAGCTTGGGTTTCATTTAATTCTTCTTATGGAATTCTCGAACCTTGACTTTTGCTCTCTGAAGATTTTCTGTAAATTCACAAGTACGATCACTGATATCATATGCTTTCCAATGACTAAAGCATTCCAATCCTCCTCGAGAGATTCTTGAATCTAAGACACGATCAACCTTGAATCCTTCATGATCCTTAATCTTGAAATGTGGTGAAGGATTGGGTCTCCCTTGAGCTTCCTTAGCTTCATGACAATATAGGTCCTTTGAGCTTTTAGTGTAATGGTGTGGTGTTTCCAAGATCTTTGATGAAGAGTGTTGAGTAAGCCCACCTCCTTGATTGAACATGAACTCCTCCTTATCCTTTACCTTCTAGACAAACACCTTATAAAAGTAGAAGATGTTAACATCTAGAGATGATGATGATGAGACTTCCACATCTACTCAGTCACAAACGCGTTACCCCACCTAAGACTACTCCTATAACTGGACAAGCTTCTCAAGATCAAAGAAGACAAGATCTTAGAAATGCACAAACTTTGGCTATCATATCTCTTTCTACGAAGAGATATGTCATTCCTCGTTGTAGATCATATGAAACATCCACAGAAGCTTCAGATAAGTTAAAAAAGAGTTGTTTTACTCCCCAAACATTGCAAGAAAGCAATACTTAAAGCGTCTGCTACACAATTTGAGAATGGAAGAAGGAAGTTATGTCCAAGCACATCTACCTAGAATTCAAGATCTTACATTGATGTTTTTATTGAAGACGATGAGCTTCTGACCATCGTTGTAAATTCTTTGCCTCGATCTTACATATGTTCTCGAATACTTTCTCTATCATTGATACGTTGATCACATTGCTTCAGGAAGTACAGTCTAGACATAATCTAGATTTGCAAGAGACCATGAGTGACCTAAACCCGTATATGAGAATCAAAGGCAAAGGTAAAGGCAAGAATAAGAGTAGCTCTAAATCCAAGTAAGGGTTCTAATTCTGCATCAACTTCCAATTCCAAATCTAGCAAAGATCATCCTAATGACTCTCATTCTAATGATGATGATCCTAATGATTCTAATAAAGAAAAAGATCTCTAAGAAAGGAAAATGTTTCTATGATAAGAAAGCAAGTTATTATATAAATAAGTGCAGACTTAGACTAGCAAAATCGAAACGAGATTCTAGTAATGCAATAGATGATGATCAAAAATCTAATGAAGAGGTTACGACATCAAGCACCATAGACTGTTGAGGAAGATTATGTATTTTCCATTATTTCTAGAAACTCTGAAAAGTTTGTTGATAGGTTCTTTGATAGCAATGCATCAAAGCAGTGATAGAGTGGAAGCTCATGTAGATAAGCATCATAAGCTCAACAACTACACTAGAAGCGACATTGGCCTTCTCCTTTTCTTTATCCTTGGAGTTATCTTGTGCTTCATCCTTAGTATCCTTCTTCTTTTTGTCACCTTTGTTCTTCTTTCTTTCTAACTCTACTTTGTAGTACCTGCAATCTGGCTTCTTGTGACCTTTTCTACCACATTGGTAGCAAGTCACATCACCTTTGCTTTTGCTTTTGCTTCTGTTCTCTGTGCTACCTCTAGCCATATTTATTGAACCACTTACTATCCACTTGCTTTCCTTCTAATCCCTTCATTGAGAATAGAACCCCCCCACACCACCAAAGGTGAAGTTGGGGTTGTTTGACAATGAAACAACTGATGTTTCCCAAGAGTCCGTAATGTCATAAGTAAGAAAATAGCTTTAAGCTTGTCTTCAAAAGCTGGTGAACCTAAATCTTGTAGTTGGGAGAGAGTACCCATGGATAATGATAAGTGCTCTACTACACTTTTTGACTCATCTAGCTTCATGCTAACAAGTTTCCTCATCAAATGTACCTGACTTGCTGGAGTGGTATTCTCTTAAGTGGCCTTGAGCTTCTCCCACACCTCATAAACAAAAGTCAAGCCCATTATGTCCACAAAGATTTCATCAGAGACAACCATTTTAATGTATGTAATGTCTTTCTTATTCAAAGTGGTCCATGCATCATCTTTCATGCTCTTTGACTTGGAAAGCAGAAGGGCATCTTCACAAACCTTGAGAAAAAGAATGCCTTGCATACGCTTTTCCACAAATCAAATTCTGTACCCTCAAGCCTCTTAATCTCAAAGATATTTTTCACGCATAAGGAAGAGAAAGTCATCCTTGCTCTAAGGATGTTAAATGAAGAAAGTAAAGCATTTTGAAACTTATTTCATAAATTATAATTTCTGAAATTTTGGGAAAAATGACACCAAAATCCAAAACTTCCATAGATAATTGCACAATGACTTAACAAGCTTGTATGTAAAGCTTGAGCAAAAATGACCCAAAAATGAAAGAGAGATTAAATTCTGAAATCTCAAAAAAAAAACTCAGAAATTAATCTGGGCCAAAAACACCACAATTTCTTGTTGCTTTACCACATTAAACATACATATGACATGTAGAAAGCAATAGAAGCTATTTTCAGCAAAAGCCCCAACTTGTAAGAGCAAAAGAACCTAAAATTTCCTCGAAGTAGAGCTAAAAGACATGTTGTAATTGAAATCCAAGCAAATGTGCTTTTCCACAAATGTAACACATAATCTCCCACTTGAAACAAGAGAAAATCTCTGCAATAAAGGACCTATAAATGAAAATCCAATAGTGTGGGCATAGTACGAACAAAAAGATTAATTCGTGAGAATTAATTCGAGAATTATTCGTTTAGTTCCTCGAGACCCAAAATAAATTCAGTAATTCTATCCATCTAGAGTGAATTCTATATTTTTACATATAAAGTGAGTGTGTGTGTGTACACACACACACACATACACACACACACACACATATACACACACACACAAACATATGTATGTATGTATGTATGTATGTATGTATGTATGTATGTATGTATGTATGTATGTATGTATGTATGTATGTATGTATGTATGTATGTATGTATGTATGTATGTATGTATGTATGTATGTATGTATGTATGTATGTATGTATGTATGTATGTATGTATGTATGTATGTATGTATGTATGTATGTATGTATGTATGTATGTATGTATGTATGTATGTATGTATGTATGTATGTATGTATGTATGTATGTATGTATGTATGTATGTATGTATGTATGTATGTATGTATGTATGTATGTATGTATGTATGTATGTATGTATGTATGTATGTATGTATGTATGTATGTATGTATGTATGTATGTATGTATGTATGTATGTATGTATGTATGTATGTATGTATGTATGTATGTATGTATGTATGTATGTATGTATGTATGTATGTATGTATGTATGTATGTATGTATGTATGTATGTATGTATGTATGTATGTATGTATGTATGTATGTATGTATGTATGTATGTATGTATGTATGTATGTATGTATGTATGTATGTATGTATGTATGTATGTATGTATGTATGTATGTATGTATGTATGTATGTATGTATGTATGTATGTATGTATGTATGTATGTATGTATGTATGTATGTATGTATGTATGTATGTATGTATGTATGTATGTATGTATGTATGTATGTATGTATGTATGTATGTATGTATGTATGTATGTATGTATGTATGTATGTATGTATGTATGTATGTATGTATGTATGTATGTATGTATGTATGTATGTATGTATGTATGTATGTATGTATGTATGTATGTATGTATGTATGTATGTATGTATGTATGTATGTATGTATGTATGTATGTATGTATGTATGTATGTATGTATGTATGTATGTATGTATGTATGTATGTATGTATGTATGTATGTATGTATGTATGTATGTATGTATGTATGTATGTATGTATGTATGTATGTATGTATGTATGTATGTATGTATGTATGTATGTATGTATGTATGTATGTATGTATGTATGTATGTATGTATGTATGTATGTATGTATGTATGTATGTATGTATGTATGTATGTATGTATGTATGTATGTATGTATGTATGTATGTATGTATGTATGTATGTATGTATGTATGTATGTATGTATGTATGTATGTATGTATGTATGTATGTATGTATGTATGTATGTATGTATGTATGTATGTATGTATGTATGTATGTATGTATGTATGTATGTATGTATGTATGTATGTATGTATGTATGTATGTATGTATGTATGTATGTATGTATGTATGTATGTATGTATGTATGTATGTATGTATGTATGTATGTATGTATGTATGTATGTATGTATGTATGTATGTATGTATGTATGTATGTATGTATGTATGTATGTATGTATGTATGTATGTATGTATGTATGTATGTATGTATGTATGTATGTATGTATGTATGTATGTATGTATGTATGTATGTATGTATGTATGTATGTATGTATGTATGTATGTATGTATGTATGTATGTATGTATGTATGTATGTATGTATGTATGTATGTATGTATGTATGTATGTATGTATGTATGTATGTATGTATGTATGTATGTATGTATGTATGTATGTATGTATGTATGTATGTATGTATGTATGTATGTATGTATGTATGTATGTATGTATGTATGTATGTATGTATGTATGTATGTATGTATGTATGTATGTATGTATGTATGTATGTATGTATGTATGTATGTATGTATGTATGTATGTATGTATGTATGTATGTATGTATGTATGTATGTATGTATGTATGTATGTATGTATGTATGTATGTATGTATGTATGTATGTATGTATGTATGTATGTATGTATGTATGTATGTATGTATGTATGTATGTATGTATGTATGTATGTATGTATGTATGTATGTATGTATGTATGTATGTATGTATGTATGTATGTATGTATGTATGTATGTATGTATGTATGTATGTATGTATGTATGTATGTATGTATGTATGTATGTATGTATGTATGTATGTATGTATGTATGTATGTATGTATGTATGTATGTATGTATGTATGTATGTATGTATGTATGTATGTATGTATGTATGTATGTATGTATGTATGTATGTATGTATGTATGTATGTATGTATGTATGTATGTATGTATGTATGTATGTATGTATGTATGTATGTATGTATGTATGTATGTATGTATGTATGTATGTATGTATGTATGTATGTATGTATGTATGTATGTATGTATGTATGTATGTATGTATGTATGTATGTATGTATGTATGTATGTATGTATGTATGTATGTATGTATGTATGTATGTATGTATGTATGTATGTATGTATGTATGTATGTATGTATGTATGTATGTATGTATGTATGTATGTATGTATGTATGTATGTATGTATGTATGTATGTATGTATGTATGTATGTATGTATGTATGTATGTATGTATGTATGTATGTATGTATGTATGTATGTATGTATGTATGTATGTATGTATGTATGTATGTATGTATGTATGTATGTATGTATGTATGTATGTATGTATGTATGTATGTATGTATGTATGTATGTATGTATGTATGTATGTATGTATGTATGTATGTATGTATGTATGTATGTATGTATGTATGTATGTATGTATGTATGTATGTATGTATGTATGTATGTATGTATGTATGTATGTATGTATGTATGTATGTATGTATGTATGTATGTATGTATGTATGTATGTATGTATGTATGTATGTATGTATGTATGTATGTATGTATGTATGTATGTATGTATGTATGTATGTATGTATGTATGTATGTATGTATGTATGTATGTATGTATGTATGTATGTATGTATGTATGTATGTATGTATGTATGTATGTATGTATGTATGTATGTATGTATGTATGTATGTATGTATGTATGTATGTATGTATGTATGTATGTATGTATGTATGTATGTATGTATGTATGTATGTATGTATGTATGTATGTATGTATGTATGTATGTATGTATGTATGTATGTATGTATGTATGTATGTATGTATGTATGTATGTATGTATGTATGTATGTATGTATGTATGTATGTATGTATGTATGTATGTATGTATGTATGTATGTATGTATGTATGTATGTATGTATGTATGTATGTATGTATGTATGTATGTATGTATGTATGTATGTATGTATGTATGTATGTATGTATGTATGTATGTATGTATGTATGTATGTATGTATGTATGTATGTATGTATGTATGTATGTATGTATGTATGTATGTATGTATGTATGTATGTATGTATGTATGTATGTATGTATGTATGTATGTATGTATGTATGTATGTATGTATGTATGTATGTATGTATGTATGTATGTATGTATGTATGTATGTATGTATGTATGTATGTATGTATGTATGTATGTATGTATGTATGTATGTATGTATGTATGTATGTATGTATGTATGTATGTATGTATGTATGTATGTATGTATGTATGTATGTATGTATGTATGTATGTATGTATGTATGTATGTATGTATGTATGTATGTATGTATGTATGTATGTATGTATGTATGTATGTATGTATGTATGTATGTATGTATGTATGTATGTATGTATGTATGTATGTATGTATGTATGTATGTATGTATGTATGTATGTATGTATGTATGTATGTATGTATGTATGTATGTATGTATGTATGTATGTATGTATGTATGTATGTATGTATGTATGTATGTATGTATGTATGTATGTATGTATGTATGTATGTATGTATGTATGTATGTATGTATGTATGTATGTATGTATGTATGTATGTATGTATGTATGTATGTATGTATGTATGTATGTATGTATGTATGTATGTATGTATGTATGTATGTATGTATGTATGTATGTATGTATGTATGTATGTATGTATGTATGTATGTATGTATGTATGTATGTATGTATGTATGTATGTATGTATGTATGTATGTATGTATGTATGTATGTATGTATGTATGT
>CM035411.1:25728160-25745660 GCA_020310875.1 Ceratopteris richardii | reverse complement strand
AATTTCATTGTCGATCTCACATTTATTCAATTTTCATATCATGTCATAAACTATTTATCTCTACCCTTAACAACCATAGAATATCTCTTAACGAGAGAAAAATCTTCACTCATATATCTTAAATACTTGTTCCAATAATTTAATCAAAGAGGAGTTGTTAACTTACTACCATTAAGTCTTTTTTTCTTTTCTTCGTAAGAAGCCTTCTTTTATATATCTATATTGACCCCAAGCTTTTTACCATGCTACATTTCAATCATCAGTGTTTATTGTTTGGGATTGTCTCATCTCTCTACATGTGATGTGTTCTTTGTCTATTAGACACAAGAACTATGGATATACATCTTTATATAAATAGTTACAATTCCATCTTTAAAAATTACTTTGATCACACCTTTTTCGTTTCTCATGATGTGACAACATTGTGGTCATAGAGCATGGATCAACAACGATTGCATAATCCTACATTGATTTGCTTGTCGTGATTCATAAATGTTTGTAGCTTGCTATGGAAATTTGTTAGTATCTCCATCTACTAGTGTTTTGTTCTACCATGAACCTCGCCACATGAGGTTTTCATTGAACCAAGTCCAATTCTCTCTCATGTCCATGAATCTTCCATGTCATATGTCATCCTAGAATTACGATTGATTACATGCACATCCCATTCATGGATACTTTATCATTACTCAAAGCTACAGTTTTTGTAGCACATTGTTGTATCGTTACTGTATGTTTGCTTAACTTATGATACTAAAAAACACTCAAGTTCTCTTTTGTTCAAATAGAGCATAGATTAAGAAATTTGATGTTCCATTGCAAATACAACTATTTCATTATGTTTCCTTCATATGAGTCCTTTATATAAACATTAGACAATTCTAATGATCATCACTTGAGGTTTTGTTCGTACTATTCAAATGTTACGTTGTGCACCAACATGAGGAGAACAATCAGTTTTCATTGCAGCCACATTAAGCTTCATTTTTGGTTAAGCCCATCATCATGTGTCAATGTTGTCTCGATATTTATGCAATCAAATCTACACAATTTAGAATTCGGTCCTATTGTATCTCCATTTCCTTCCAGTAGTCATGGCCCATTTTGTATCAGGAAAATATTTACAACTACAATGGATCTTAAACCTCGTTACCCTCATCAATTTTTTCCTATCAAAGCAATCTTACTATAGGTTGTTACAAGCCATTTGATGAAACTTTTTTCTACACTTACAATGCTCCTCCTCTACACTTTGTCATCATCAAACTCGCTTTCAGTTATCTTCTCCATCAATCTACCTATTCACTTTACTCACAAAGTTTTCCATTCAATCCCCATCAAAATCTTCATTTGTCTACAATTTGATTCAAGCAAGCAAATCAACTTTCAAGTACACTATATCACATTGAAGGTTTTGGTCAATTCATGGCTATTTTTTCTATTGCACATGAATTCTTCATTCAAAATGGGGCAATGAAGCATTTGTTTCTTTTGCTTCTCCTCCAAGTTAGGAAGTAAGGGGGTTTGACCTTTGACAAAGAAGATTAAACTATGTCCGGTCAACTTGAGTCTCTCAAGTTCAACTCATCACCTCAAACTTTAATTTTAACATCAATTCTATATCAGATTTCTCAAAAGTAACGCACAAGAAGCTCTGCGAACTGAGTTTCTATCATTCGTGGAGTGACGGGCAAACTCAGCCATAATGAAGCTTAGCACAATATACAAACAAAAGATGGGAACAATTACAGAAAATGCAAAGTTGATAGGTAATCTCTAAACAGGTACTCTTCAAAAAGAAGTGAACAAACCACACTGCTGAGATTCCATTCAAACCACTTGTCATTTTTTGGAGGGAGCAAGCATACCACTCCATATTACTTTCATTGTCAAGAGGATTTTCAGTTCTTTGATAATGTCAAATCATGTGCCCTTCACAGAAGGGCTTTCCTTCTTCTCAATTGCCTACTCCACATAGTAGCTTACTATTTCCCATATAACACACACAACATAGGCCCCTCATGCCCGCCACTGGAAAGTCTATGCAAGAGATTGGATCTATATGCACTTTCACAATCACATCTTTTTCTACTTTACACTTCAATGGAAAAGAAATTGTTGAAATGTTCAAGTAATTATGCAGTAAGCTTAGACTAGGGGAGCTTAAAGATTTATTGATTTTAGAGATGAGACATCTAGAAACTTACTTCTAGGCCTGGTCTAGCTTTAGAACTAGAGTCGTCATGTTCTTAAAATTACACAGCCGATTCTAGTTCAAGAAATTTTATTCCACATCTAGATAGAACTCAGAGTGTCTATATAAATAGTCAGATGGAGTTTAACTTATGTAGGAAGTTTCTTTCACCCCTCATATCAGCTCCACAAACAATTTTTCTACATGCATGATATATGTGCTCTGAACACCAATGCATATGTATTCTAAGTTCTTATCCGTTGTAAACATTTTCATTCAGCCTTACTCGCATATTGTATCAACAGCAGTCATCTTTTCTCACTAGGCTTTCCCTTATGCATATTATAAATCAATGATTGCCAAACACTATATATTTATTCAACACATGCAACTAATGAGCATCTATCTTATATACCTGCTGCACTAGTTACCCTTGCTTGAAGGTTAACATCAGGCTCATATATATCTGTTGTAGGTATGTTCTTATTGTTGTTGTATAGAGACAATGCAAGCTGGTTGTCATCCTTATCATCAGACAAAACAGGACTTCATCAGCATCAACATGATTCAGTGTACCTACTTCAGATCAGCTCAGTTTAGTTTTACATACTTTCAGATGAGATCAGCAAAATCCTTTTCAAACTCTGAAGATTCACTTCATGGGGTTCTACAATATCGATCAATTTAATAATATGAATTACTTTGTTTCGAGAAATTCTCAAGTTTATTCACATTCAGTTCAGCTGTTGTTCAATTTCATTGTTTGAACTCAAATTCGTTGTAAAAATCAGTTCATGATCAGGTATGTTCAGGCTTCTCGCCAGCTTTCAGTATGTCAACGATCTCATTCTTTATGTGCAAATGTTCGAACACTCCAAAATCCAACACTTGGATTTGATAGCTGAAGTGCCATACATGGGTTAAGAACACCATGTTTCACACATGCACAAAATATATTTACCTGCAGTAATTATACCATCAAATAAGAATTGATAATGACCTCATCCTACTGACCAAAGTCAATACTCATGAGGGCCTTTCATATGCTTTTGCTATCTGGTTGTTTGGGCACAATACATCCAATGGATTGTGATAGGCTTTTGTTATAATGGGTGAAAATCCATGTCTTTTACAAGGAGAAATTCATTGAAGATCCTCCCATTGGTGAACGGTTACATCCTTCACTAGATAGTTCAATCTCTCAAATCAATAGACATGTCCTTTAATAATTGCAGTATTTGTTGAAGCACCACAACAATTGAATGAAAATCCATTATCTTTCACAACATTGTAGCTTTCATTAGAGATTTATGCTAAAAACTGTTACAATTTGATAAATAGGCTTGGGTTTAAACAAGATTTGTTCTTTGGGATAGAGGTCATGTCCCCTAGAACAACTCTATCCCCTTAAAGTGAAAGAACACTCTTCAAGCATGGGAATCATTGTTTTGCACCTGCTATGTCTCATGATTAACCTTGGTTCTACATAGTACTATATCACAAATAAGAATCTTACGATCGTGAAAATGGACAAAAGATTTTAATATGATCGCTTTAGGCTATTTTTCTAATAACTAGTAAAACTTTTGAAATAACTTCTAATTTTGGTACTTATTCAAAATTTGGTCAAAGATCGTCAAAAAATTTTATGGCAACATTGGAGGGTACTCATAAGAGCTTTCTAATTATATATAACACTTTCAACATTTGGAAGTGACCAATAACTCTTTTAGACAGTTTATATCCTTCTTTCTGCATATATTCACTCACATGATACCTCTTAGAAACTCACACAATGCTTTTTGCAACTAGAACCCTTAGATGCAGCCTAACATTCAGCTTTTGTATCATTCACACAATGTATATTGGGGGATTCTTCAGTTGAAAGGGGTTTGAGTGTTTGTAGGAGAAAAGTAGGAGAAGAAGAAGAAAGACAAGTTGAACCCATAGCTTCTCTGCCTTGGTTAGCATAAAAGATTATAGCTTTGTCTAGAATGAGACAAAATATTCTTTGTATGTAACCTTTTTTAGAAAAAGAAGTACACACAAGTACAACAAAATACCACAATTACTTGTAGAGTCAACCTTTTGCATCGTTCCTTCACCTTGTCAAGTAGCTTTCTCTTTTACATTCCTTGCACTCAAGCTTCCAATAAAAGTTGAAGTCTTGGTCACTTCTACTGTCGACCTGCAACGCCACCTTGATCAAAGTTGTCTTAGTCACACGAACCTTGCTTAGTCCGGTTAAATCCGATTCGTGCCATCCAACCAGAGGCATCCGTTTAGTTCAATAGGTCATGGGTTTCTTGACTTTTGAAAGTTAATAGGTAATCACGCCTAGTCAAGAGAGGAATACTTTAGTTTTTTCTTTAATGTGAAACTTGAAAACCCAAAAGTATCCAAGTAGTATGCAAATTGGAGCCCTTGCATGATAGCTTCATTTGTCTAAGTTCTAACATGACTAGAGTCTATAGCCTATACCATTTGCCATTCGATTATCAATGTGCAACACTTCACAAGAGTCATTTTGGAGACCATTTCGTACATGGAGGCAACAAAATTATGAATGCAAGCATGCAACAATGTCAACGCGAGTGAGACTTGCGAGAAGGCATTAAGTGAGAGTCGAGACCTTGAGGTCTTGCAGCTTACGACTTGCAAGTTTGCATTTGCCATTGGATGGACTAATGAGCAAACAAAGAATTCATTTTTGAGGACCTTGCTAGTTTTGAAGACCTTAAACCTTGCTACCTATTGACTTTCCAACACCTCACAAGGCTAGCCTTGAAGCTAACCATGCTCACTGCAAACTCGTCCCTAAGCCATTGATGATTGCATGATGCATCATTGCCTAATAATTACATCATGTATGTACCGATATTGAATATTATATATGATATGACTTATGAGATGCGACTTCCATGGTTGATGGGACCATGGCTTCAAAGTTAAGCCTTAGAAAATCAAAAGGTTAATAGTCTATAGGACCTAGGCTATGGCCTATAGATAATCATTAATGCATAATGTGCATCAAGTATGATCACTTTTTTTCTATTCATTGTTATATTTTAACATTTTGGTAGTAAATTGTAATAAGTATCATGCATTTGTATTATCTATGTATTAAGTACTATGACAATGTATGATGTATTTACTATCATATACCTTTGCATTATGCATATTACATACACTACTAAATATTAATAATAAACCTATTTTATTTTAGAACGTACATAATGTTGTTGTACTCCTAAAATTTTTCTAGTCAGTTTAAAACCGCACGCCATCGTATGAGACCACCATGTCCTTGATGATACTATGTCACACTTTTGTTGCTATCTGCTCTCTCTCTCTACAAACTCTCTCTCTCTAAAAACTTTATCTCTCTCTGCATACTATCTAAGTGTGTGTGTGTGTGTGTGTGTCTTCGTCCCTCTTGCTCTCACCGTGTAGTGTATATCCTTGCTTACGTAGTCTATCTCCAAGAATACTTCTTTGTTGTGCCGATTCCTCTTACGTATGTCGATTCACTTCCGAATTGTTTGTATATCTTGATGCTTTCTTTGTCCAAAGAACCTTCACATGTAAAGAACAACGATTCTCTATTTTGTCCTATAGTGACTTTAGAGAAAGAAAGAAATTTAATGGGAGGCCACATAAGCTTTTGCGTATCTTCCTCACTGGCTATCTCTTCCACTTTTGACCTTAGTTTCTCCAAAATATGCACATAAGGTAGGTTTCAACTGAACCTTCCAAAACACTTCAAAAACTTTTAAAACCCTTTCAAAAAGACCCTTTTGCAACTTGCATTTAATTTTTCCTCCAAGACAATAGTGAGCATACCACTTCTTCACTACATGTGCACCACTGTCCTTGGCCACTTGTGCACCACCTGTGCACCACTTTGCCAAGTAACCACTTTGACATGCTCAAAAGTTGCCCACCACTTAACCGGCTAAGAGACATGGGATGCATATGAAAAATGTGAAACATGTGAGAAAATAAAGAGGGGATGGACCATGTGAAACACATGCAAGTGAAAAGTCATATGTTTAATGTGGACAAAAAAGACTAGGTTTGATTCAAAAAAAAAAAGGCTTGGATTTTGGGGAAAATGATGATAAAAATGAGTTCAAAGGTGTCCCAAAAACATGGACATGACTCCAAGATTTAAAAAAATGACCACTCGAGATACAATTTAGAGCTATTGAGTTTATTAAACCATAGCATAAAATAAATACTATGGTGTGTGGGAGGATGGGGGGATAGAGGGAGAGGAGAGAGAGAGAGAGGGATAGAAAGAAAGAGAGAGAGAGAGAGAGTTTTTCTTCGGGGTTTAAATAAAAGACACGGGGCTTGCTTTTTTGTGAATAATACTTAAAATAGAAGAAAAATTCAGAAAATTTGCCAAAAAAATCAAAAAAAAATGCCAAAAAAAAAAAAAAAATCCTCAAATTTTTTGCAATTAAGAACACATTGTCAGCATACCTTTTCCCACTCAAAACACAAGAGAACATCCATTTTCTCCTTTAAATTAACAAGAAAAATTGCATTAGGAATATCAAGCAAGTTTCTCATGAATTGGGCAACGAAATGGCATCAAAATTACAAAAACAATTCAAAAGAAATGCATAAAATCTGATGATAATGGCAACATGTAATGAAAAAGAGCACGAGAAGAGTTATGTATAACTTGGCCAGATTGTGCAAAGTGTCGAGCGATCCAAAAGAGCTTCAATTTTATTGATGACAATAGGCCTCAAGCCTTGAGACGTTGACTAGTGGTAATCCCGCACAAGCCAAAGTCTCTAATTGCATGGTACCTTAGTGTAGCATTTCTCTAATTTTGTAAGGTCCTTTCCAATGGGGAAACCACTTGCCTCGCAATGGTGTTTGTAATTGGGATCTATGTAAAAGAACATGCATATTGCTATGTACTATTTGTCCATAAATTTTTATCATGAACTTCCTTCCTTTTGTTTTGTGTCTGCTCCAATTGTTTTGCTGCATCTAGTCGAATTTCTCAAATTTGTTGAGTGTTGAAAGTCTAGCAGAGACCCCAAGATCCTTTCTTACATGCACAAATTCTGTCCCCGAAGAGCCATGTAAAAACTCAAAGAGCTATGTAGGAATTACTCCATAGACCAATTGAAAGGAGGAGTGGCATGTGGCTTCCTTGCATGCCAACATGTAGGCCCATAGTGTGCCTAAACAAGCAGTGCCCCAAGTAATAGGCTTTAAGATATGTTCCTTTCTTAAAAGAGCTTTCAATACTTTATCTGTGGACTCTGCTTGTCCATTAGCCCTTGGATAATATGCAAAGGAAGTACGATGGAAAACCTTCTACTTGTTAAAAACTTCATACAAAACTTTATTAACAAAGTATGTTCCTTAATCAATGCAGATTTCTAGTGGACAACCAAACCTACGAAAAATGTTGTTGTACAAGAAATCAACAATTGTTTGGGTAGTGTAATCTAGAGAAGCAATAGCTTCGGCCCACTTTGTTGCATAGTCAGTGGCAACCAACAAATACTTATCCTGTCTTGGAAAAGATGCAGGACAGATAGGGCCCATAAAATCTAACCCCCACTTCTCAAATGGTTTCCGTGCCCCAAAGACAACCAATGGATGTTGTCTCTACTTCATGGGTTTAACCACATCTCTGACAGGCATCACATGCCTGAGCCCTTTCCTCTACATCTTTGAATAATATTGGCCATCATAAATCAGCATCTAGGATTCTATGGCTCATAATATGGCCAAGGAGGGAGTTGCCAACCACCTTGTCCTTCATGTGAAGTTTCAATATCATGCCTTCCCTCTTCTTCTTCCATACACTTCCTGAGTAAATTGTCCTTGCCATATTTGTATAGTTTTCCCTCGATAAATGTAAAAGGCATCCTGTTTATTAGCAACCTCTCCCTCTGCATAGAATTGGCTTTATCTCAATACTTACATGTCTTGAGAAACTCTTTGATATCATTATACCATGCTTGTGCTCTAACTTTGAATAGCTCAGCATCATAGAATTCATCCTCCACTCCAATGGCCTCGTTCTTTAAGCTATCTAGTCAAATGATCAGCCATAACATTTTCCTTGTCTGGTCGATGCACTAGAGTGAAATCAAATTCTTGAAACAATAGAAGCCACCTCCATACTACCTGTTGCTTGTGGCTTGTTTAATAGACACCTTAGTGGTTGGTGATCTGTAATTATGACAAATCTTACCCCTAAGAGATAATGGTGGAATTTTTGGACAACAAACACCATCGCCAAGGCGTCCCTCTCATTAGTACTATAGTTCTTCTCAACCGTGGTCAGAATCCGACTTACATATTGGATGGTTTTGTCCAATTTATACTCCTCACAGTGTTGTGTGAGAACTGCCCCCACTCCATAGGCATTGGCATCTACATGGACGTGGAAAACTTTAGACCTATCAGGTGTGACAAAGATGGATGTGGCCACAAGCTTGGATCTTAAAACCTGATGAGCTATTTCCTCTTCATCATCCCACTTGAACGGTACATCCTTACCTATGAGCCTAGCCAATGGTCTAGCTATGTCTGCATACATCTTAATGGATCTTCTGTGGTAGCTAGTATGACCCAAAAAACTTTGTATTTCTTTTTGTATCCTAGGCTTGGGTAGCTTTAATATGGCTATGATTTTATTCGAGCCAAGACCATACCTATGAAAGACACCACATGTCCAACAAAGGTCCCTTCTGGCACTAGAAAGTGACACTTATTAGGATTCAACTTCAACTTTGTTTCCCTGCATCTATTGAAGATATATCACAGTTGGACCAAATGATCATCTAAGGAGTCCATAGAAGTACTAGTGCAAGTACTTGAGGAAAAGTCATCCATGAAGATCCGAAGAGCCCAAAAGCAAAGATCCAAAATAAGGTTCACGGTCCTATTGAAAGTTGTTGGGGCATTTTTGAGTCCAAAAGGCATTTTAACATAAACGTGTCCCCAATGGCATGATGAAGGTTGTCTTGTCTTGATCCTCATGATGGATGGATATATGGTTATACCCACTAAATCCATCCATGAAGCTATAAAGAGTATGCCCTATTAATTCTTCTATAACTTGTTTCGTAAACGACATAGTGAACCCATTCGGAATTGGTACCTTGTTAAGTACTTTGAAATCCACACATATCCTCATTTTATTTGTATTCTGTTTCGCCACAAGGACCATGAGAGAAAGCCACTCAGAATACTCTACTTGATAATAATTCCAACATCCTCCATTTTTTGGATCTCTTCATAGAAAGCTTTAGCATATATATATATATATATATATATATATATATATATATATATATATATATATATATATATATATATATATATATATATATATATACACACACACATACACATATACATACACATACACATACACACACACACACATACACATACACATACACATACACACACACACACACATACACATACACATACACATACACATACACATACACACACACACACATATACACACACAATGCTAATACATGCATTGAACATTCATACACAAGTCACACACATATGACATACATTATACTACACATAATATACATACATACTAGACACAATGCACACATACTACATACATACACACACATAATGTACATACATACTACACACATAAGTACATACATAGTACATACTACACACAATACATACATACACTATTGCACACACACATAATGTACATACATAGTACATAGTACATACACATGTCACAAACAATACATATATACTATATACACACACATAATGTGCATACATGTTACACACACATATTAGATGCTTACTACACACCATAGTGGATTTAAATCGTGATTTTTTGCCTTCTAATAAAAATCGTTTAATTCGTTCTCGGTTTAAATCGTGGTGCACGATTTTTTTACTATTTGCAACGATTTTTATTTTTATTTTTTAAGTTTCTCTTGGTGGTTAAGTTCACCCAAAGGCATTTTTTTTAGCTTTGTGCCATTCACGTTTTATTTACAAAGCATACCTAAGTGTTGTCATTGAGTCCTTGCGCTAAGTGTTGTATTGCCACTCTAGCCTTGCCATCACACAAGTCTTGTGACATGTTGGCTAAGGCTAAAATAGTGAACACTTGTCAAGTAGTCACTACACACACACACACATATGGGCTTCAGGCTCCTTCCTTAAGCTTTCCATTATATGATATCCAAAAACCATACCTATTATCATTGTTTAAGTATATATCATATCTATGCTTCATGCAATTAAATAAATATATATATATATATATATATATATATATATATATATATATATATATATATATATATATATATATATATATACACCTTTTATGGAAAAAAAATAAAAATCTCTCTGAGTGGATAAAAACCTCGATTTTTATTCTAGGTCTAAACGATCTAAACGAGTTAAACGATTAAATCTCGATTTAACTCTTGCGATTTAAATCTCTCGGTCACACTATGCTACACACATAATGTATACTATGGGCACCAAGGTTAGAGCTTCAAGGTAGACCGTAGTGGGCTTTAAGAAAGTGGCTCTCTCTCTCTCTCTCTCTCTCTCTCTCTCTCTCTCTCTCTCTCTCTCTCTCTCTCTCTCTCTCTCTCTCTCTCTCTCTCTCTCTCTCTCTCTCTCTCTCTCTCTCTCTCTCTCTCTCTCTCTCTCTCTCTCTCTCTCTCTCTCTCTCTCTCTCTCTCTCTCTCTATCTATCTATCTATCTATCTATCTATCTATCTATCTATCTATCTATCTATCTATCTATCTATATATATATATATATATATATATATATATATATATATATATATATATATACCGATCTCCCCACTTTTGAGTATGACCTCTCTTCCCCCCACATTACCCTCTCTCGTTTAGAGAGGAATAGGATCATCCGTCAGGACTTACTACAGATACACGTCAGGGAGACATGGATAGCACCACGAAAGCCTCTTCCCACAGAGGCAACACTACAAAGAGCACTTCCTGATTGTGACAGCGGATGGTTTCATTCAGAGACCACGATACATGGATAAATACATGGAAGCAGCTGAGAGAGTGGCCATTGGGCAGCTCAGAGTATCATCACACAAGCTCGAGATTGAGGTTGGGTGAGTGACACATACCCCCAGGGACGAGAGATTATGCAGGATATGCCGAGAGGAGGTGGAGGACGAGGAGCACTACACATGTAGATGCCAGGCATATGAGGACATCAGAGACCGCTATCCACGGCTCTTTAGGGGGCCCAGAGAGATCAGGGCTTTAATGGGGACAGAGGACCAGCGCCCTCTGGGTCGTTTCCTAGTAGAGCTCCAGCGCCGTCATGCATCACTTCTCCAGCAGCAGATGGAGATACACCTGGCCCCCCCCCCCCAGACTTATATCACAGATTTTTCCAGACCCACAGCCACTCGAGGACCCAGCTCCATGTGGGGTGTCACATTACACAGAGCAGAGGAGCTTAGACGACAGCGTCGATGACCGAGACCCCCACTCCGGAGAGCCCGTCCACACCAGAGAGAGATTCAGGCGATTCACGCACGCCATGACATGGAGATACGGAGACGTCAGCAGCGCGCCCCTGTCGATTTGGACGTTCAGAGCATTTTGAGGATCACCATGATGCCTTACCCACCGATGCATTATATCCTACACCCACTCCAGGCATTTAGAGGGTTGTGATACCATCGAGCCTCCCCTCCCTATGCATATCATATTTGTATCTCACCCATTGAGCATATAGAGTGCATACCCATAGCACCCCACACCCTTGATGCCAGTTATTATCCACTCCTTTTATACCCGTTTTTTGTACTCACACTTTATTTTCATTTTCCTTTTGGGATCACACTGGATTGGATCATACTGATGTATATGTTTTGTCTCATAGGCCGATTTTGGCCTCTAATAGAGGTTAAAAAGTCTTTCTGTCTTCTCTCTCTCTCTCTCTCTCTCTCTCTCTCTCTCTCTCTCTCTCTCTCTCTCTCTCTCTCTCTCTCTCTCTCTCTCTCTCTCTCTCTCTCTCTCTCTCTCTCTCTCTCTCTCTCTCTCTCTCTCTCTCTCGGGGGCTTGATTCTTCAAAAAACATTTGCAATAAGGCTCCGAATGAGTTGTTCTCACAAAAAAAAAATTCTGGAAAAAGTTGGCCGAAAAAGACGTTTTTGAGCCGGGCCCTTTCCTAAAAACGGCCATTCTGTTTCAATGGCCCAAAAATGCCGTTTCTGGACATTATGCTAATATGAAAGTAGAAATGGATATCAAATTCTTCTTTACTTTCGATACATATAGAACATTAGAAATAGTGAAATTTCCTCCTCCTCTTTACTTTAGGTTTACTTCTCCAATACCTACAACATCCAAATCATGATCATCTACTATGGTCACCCTTCTTCCTCTACAGTTAGTAAGGGAAGAAAATACATTCTTGCAACTTGACATATGCTTAGTAGCACCAAAACAAAAATCCAACGATTTTCTGAGACTACATTCAATGTTGCTTGATCAAAAGCTATTTCTTCAATACTTACACATGCATATAATTCCTCATTTGAAGACTTTGGTTTTGAACCTTCTTCTAAATTATTACCTTAAGATCTTTTCTTCTCATTAAACATCCTCTTTTCGCATTTTGTTATGTAAGGCCCAGGTTTCTTGCAATAGTGGCATATATCTTTCTCATTAAGACTTTGGTTTTGAACCTTCTTCTAAATTATTACCTTAAGATCTTTTCTTCTCATTAAACATCCTCTTTTCGCATTTTGTTATGTAAGGCCCAGGTTTCTTGCAATAGTGGCATATATCTTTCTTTGAGGTGGATGTAGTGGAAGAAGACTTCTCTCAAGGAGTGGTCAAAGTGCTGGAACTAGAAGTGGTAGAAGAAATGGATGAAGACTTACTTTCCTTTCTGTTGTGCTGACTCTTCTTCTCCTTCTTTGTTGTCTTATTTTTCTTCGTCCCTTTGGATGATGACACCATAGCTTTATCATTCTCTTCCATACTTTTCTGTTGATCTTCATATTGAAGTAAGAGGAATTCAAACTCTTGAAATGATATTCCTTTATCTCTTGTAAAGAGAGAAAGTGAAGTAACAAATGAACAATAGGTAGATGGAAGTGAATTTATGAGGTTATTCATCATCTCATCATCATGTATTGTGACTCCAACATTAAGTGATTGATCGAGCAAGTCTTTGAGCTTCAAAATGTGTAGGTGAACTAACTCACCAACTTCCATCCTTTTGTTGGCTAATTGTCTTCTTAGATGAGCTTTCCTAGTAGGATCTTGCTCTCGTAGAAATTCTCTAATTCTAACCAAGCTTGATGAGAGGTTCTGTATGACTTGATATGTGGAATGATATGCCTCTTGACTCCCATAGCAATAAATGAGAGTGCTTGTGCATCTCTAGAATCCGTTGGAAGTTGCTCGGCCTCAATAATAATAAATCACAAGTTTACAAGATCATCCAACACATGAACCTTAGCACACAAATCTTAATACTCAAGATGATGAGTGAGAGATAGAGAGAGAATAGACAAGATCTTTCAAAGTGTACGGTAAGCTAGGATGTTCACATACACTATCTATATTCCAATGTCAAATTACAATGTGTGAATATGATACAAACTGACAATATCTAAATCTAAGCAAAAACAGGAACTAGATACAAGAGATTGTATGCCTAAGAGGTATGAAGAGTGTGTGTGAGAATATGGAGAATATGAACGGTTTAGAATTGTTTTACATCAAACCGGAATTCTGATTATCCCTAAAACAAAAACTAATGAATGAAAAAGTGAGGATAGATGTAGACTTGTTACTCACAGTATATTGGCAGGCACGAACTCCTCCAGATATCTCGAGATGTAGAGCACACCTCCTCCAAGTGTGTAAGAACACTTCCTGCAAGATGACCTCCTCCTTGCATTGAGCTAGTGCTCTAGCTTGAGCATGAGACGATGATAAACAATGAGCATGATCTCTTCTTATATAGCAATCTTGAGCCTTGTAAAAAGCATGATAAAGCTTTCACCACAAAAATAAATCATATCGCAAAACGGTGCCTATCGCAAAAAGTATGCGATAATCTCTAATTTTTGTGAGCACTAAATTTAGCGGAGATGAATATTTTTAAAAAAAAATCTTTTGCGAAAGTTGTCGCCACTACGCTCCTTCCTTCCATGGGTTTTGAACTCTCATGGCTGCATTGAAAGACATGTGCTTTGACCAACATACCCAGCACCATTTCTTATGAGAAGGCTACTATTTCTTATGAGAAGGCTACTGAAGTACAAATAGTATAGCTATTATTTCAAAGTTTTGGACCATTGAGCATTAATGTTGGACCATATGACATTGTTTCCAATAATCTCCCCTTCAATGTCAAAATGGTACAAGTTATAATAACCTGCAAAACTTCTAACGTTTGCAAATATCTCTTAACTGATTTCCACCGAATCTTAAGCTGATTGTGCATGAACCTGGATGCTTGAGAAACTGCAAAATGAATGTTCGGACGTGTATTACATAAATGTATCAAGCACCCAAATATATCAAGCAACCAACTGCTTGACTACATAATGTAGCATCAAATGGTTCTGAACCTGCTTCATACTGTAATGACACATTGACATCCATAGATGTCTGCATAGGCTTGGAATCTCTTATCTCAAACCTTTCCAATAATTTCTCAATGTATTTCTGTTGTGTCATGTAGATACACTCATCTCTGTACATGAATTCAATTCCAAGATAATAATGTAAAATACCTAAGACATATACATCAAATGTATGGTTAAGTTGTCCTTTAAACAACTGAAGATGTGATATCTTTGAGACTTCTGATAATCATATCACTTTGTAGTGCATTTTGAACACTAGCTAGTTCATTCTCAATTGAAGTAAGAGCTAAAATATTATGAATCTCAAAATTTTCTACATAATTTACATGGTTTGTTTGTTGTCTCCTTATTTGACTTCTGGTTCTTCCAGTGTATTCCTTTATACCACTGTCCTTCCAGGTTTGATATAACCACTTTGGCGTATTCTTGAAAAGTGGTGGAATCCTTTCTCGTTCTTCAGTATCTCTTTCTTCTGGATCTATGGAACCTTCTCCAACTTCACAAGTTGGAACATCAAGAGGTATTGATGATGGACTAGGTACTGATGTAGGTAATGAAACTCTCTCTTCACTTGTATCTCTTAGGGTTTGAGAAGGTTCATCACCCCCCTTGTATGGCTGAATATAAGAATCCAAATTCCTTCTAAAAAATGCATAGTCATCTGCTTATATGGATTTTGGAATCTCTTCCTTATCCTAAATCTAACTTTCTACAATATATGCATTGCTTGAGAGTAGGATATCACCTCTACCTAGAACATAGAATCTGTATCCTTTGCTTTCAATTGCATAACCAATAAAAACTGCTTTAATGGCTTTTACATCAAGCTTACCATGATCCTTATTTTCAATGTGAACATAAGCTAGGGAACCAAAAACTTTAAAGTAACTCACATTGGGTTTCTTCCCATAATAAGTTTCATGAGGAGTGATATTTTTCAAAGCTTCTGTGGAAGACCTATTCAGAATGCGATTAGTTGTATGTACTACATCAAACCAAAACTTGGAAGAAAGCATTTTGGATGACATCATACTATGCATCATCTCAACAAGTATCCTATTCTTTCTCTCTGCAACACCATTCTGTTCTGGACTGTAAGTAATAGTGAGTTGATGAGAGATATCTTTGTCTTCGAGAAAAGACTTAAAGTCTTTAGACATGTACTCTCGTCCTCTATCACTTCTCAGAATCTGGATCTTTGACTAACTTTCAATTTCAACCATAGCTAAGAACTTCTTAAAAGCAGGAAAAACCTCCGACTTTACTTTAAGACCGTAAATCCACGAATATCTTGAGAAATCATCAATGAACATAACAAAGTACATCAATGAACGTAACGAAGTACTTGAAACCTTGAATAGAATCTGTACTCATCGGATCATTCACATCAGAATGTATGATTTGCAACTTTCTTGTGGTCGTGATGTATCCATGCTTCTTGAAAGGTGGCTTGTGAAGCTTTCCTCCAAGATATCCTTCACATGATTCTACATCATCTAGTATAGCAAAAGTAGGCAAACTCTCCACCATTCCTTGATCTTTGATGTGCTTGATAGCTGTGTAACTAATATGACCAGATCTAGCATGCCATAACTTCATATTCTCCTTGGGTGTTGTAGACTTAGCAATATTAGCATGACTTATTTTGGACAATAGAAACATGCCACTTCTGTTTTCACCTTGAAGTAGACAATGCTCCTCAATAGGTAAGAGGATCTAACATGAATCTTTCTTAAAAACAATTTTATAACCATCTGACAAGAAAGTAGAGATAGAGAGCAAATTCTTCTTCATATCTGGAACATAAAGAACATTGGAAATTATGAAATTCCCACCTGCTCATGACTTTAGGTTCACTTCTTCAACACCTACAACATCCAAATCATGACCATCTGCAATGGTCACTCTTCTACCTGAAGAGTTAGAAAAGGAAGAAAATACCTTTTTGCAACCTATCTTATAGAGAGAGATAAAGAAGTAATAAACACACAGTATGTTGATGGAAGTGGGTTTAGAAGTGTGTTTACCATCTCTTCAGACTCCAACATTGAGTAACTGATCTTGTAAATCTTTGAGCTTCAAAATGTCTGAACTGATTCACCAACTTTCATTCTTGTGTTGGCTAGTTGTCTTCTTAGATGAGCTTTCCTAACGTTTCTGCTTTGATAGAGATTCTCCAACTCCAACCAAGCTTGTCGAGAGGTTTTGCATGACCTGAGTTCGGGTATAATATGCCTCTTGACTCCCATAGCAATATATGAAAGTGCAAGTGCATCTCTTCAATCCCATCTGGATTGCTCTTCTGCAGGTAAGAATCTAACCCCACAACACGCTTATGGGAGAACCAGCTTGCGCCCGTGACATGGTGGGAAAGATTTGGCTTGGCCACACCTTTATTGGTATATATTTAACTTTTATATTATCATTTATGTAAATTGTAATTTTATAAATTACAAGTTACAACTTGAACTAACATTAAACTTTGCATTTTGTATTATGTAGAGAAAGCTTGCTATCAAAGTCTTATCGCAAGATTGTAGCACTGGCCCGGCGGAAAGGAATTGGAGCACTTGGGCTCTATTCCACACAAAAAAGAGAAATAGGTTGAGTTCAGAGCAACTTGAGAGATTGGTGTATTGCCATTGTA